>OZ021695.1:2617864-2947137 GCA_963978525.1 Ornithomya fringillina
TGCCAAATGTTTAAATTTAAGTTATACAAAACTTGTTAATATTTCATAATAATTATATATAAGTAAACCGCTAAATTCGAACCACTTCACATTCTCTACATATGAAAATACTTGTTGCCCTCACGAAAATCAAACGCACAAACCACAACTTATTAGGCATCATTTCAAAGATAATTTTCTTTAGATTAAACTTATTTGCAATATATTGGATATAATTAAATTAAAGATTTTTTAAGACAATTTATAATTGGACGCATATAAAAACACGTACAACGGAACTATATTAAACGTATCCTACGTTTAACGTATCCTACTTAATAACATTAAAAACGTTTAATATACTCATACTTAAGAAATAATGTTTTAAATTACTTTGAACGCAAGTAAAACGTACGTGCACACATGTTCATCACGCCCATTTTCACAAGTTTGTTTCAAACACAAAGTAAAAGTGCTCTTTCTAAATTTCAGATCTATATAGGATTACCTGCACCAAATATTCTGTATAAACCTCTAAACATACTTGTATTCATAATAAATCCACTAAAGGTGGGCTTGGGTTATTACACTTTTCCAAAAATATAAATAAATAATAATTAATAATTTTTTAATGTCTTATGTTATAAAAGAAAAACAATACGTTTTATAAATTGTAAAAGGGTTTATCATCTGATTTAATCCATTTTCAGGTATCTAGGTGCCGAATTTCAGGTATATATGTACATAATAATTGTGAAATTATTCTATCAAAATAATACTACCTTCATTATACACTCCACCTTAGTGATGAGGGTATACTAAGTTTGTTCTTCCATTTGCAACACCCAGAAGGAGGCGTTAGAGACCCTACAGAGTATATATATTCTTAATCAGCGTCTAAAACTGAGTAGATTTAGATATGTATGTCCGTGTGTCTGTCTGTTGTTGGCATTGTCATTAACGTAAATCTTGAGATATTGAGCTGAAATTTTGTACAAGCACTTTTAGTTTTTGCTTGCAGATCAGTATTTAAAATGGGCAAAATCGGCAAAGAGCCAGGCTTATTATTATTATTTATTCCATTCATCAATGTGCCAAAAATTGGAATTATTGGATAACAGACACGCCCACATATTACGAAAAATATATATACCATAAAACTAGACTTCCAAGCTGATAAGTAATACATACTCTATTGGATATATATTTGCCACGCCAACCGTTGTTGTTGTGGAGGGTATTTAAGATTTGGCCTAAGCCAAGTTTAGTTTTCTTACTTATTTTAATATACCTTTTTTAGAAATTTTTTAATTCATGTACCCTTAGAATTCATATAAAATGGAATAATTCAGAGATTTTTCAAAATTAAAGTTTGCATGACTTAAAATATAAAAATGTCTTATTAGGTAGGCTTTAGTGATGTTGATAGAGATGTAAAATATTAATGTATATTAAACCTTTGCGTATGAAAATACATAAGTGTATTTGGTGCTCCTGGTTACATGCTGATTATGGCCTTCAGTGTTAAGAAGGGTGTTCGAAAAGGATCCAGGTTCGTGCCGTTATTTGAAAAATTTTGAAAAAGGATTCGTCTCACATTTAATACCCCACATTTAATACAACACCACTTAGCTTCCTAAATTATGTTTATTAAATAAACAATTAGTGTAGTTGTATCTGTATACGTGAGGCACTGCCATACAAGTTACTTCGTGAAATATACTTATATGCAAAAGGGTTTTATAAATGGCCCAATCGGGTCAAAACGTAGCCAAATATTAAGTCAATTAAATATTCTTAAAAAAAAATCTCAAAAAATATTCAGAATTTGATTCTGAATCGATCGGTATACTTGAAAGTGGGTGTTTCATTTGCCGTTTAGGAGTTCAATCATCCGCACAAACTTAATATACCCTCTTACCACTTCTGTCATAAAATATTACATATTAAACATTTTAACTAACATTTGGAACTTTGAAAACGCATTTTTTATGTAGATCTTAATGATATACATATTTTATAAAACGCGGTACAAATTCATATATTTAAATTGTCTCCTATTACCCTATTCCTGTATAACGCGAAAATAATCTCTATGTACCGCATTATAGAAAATATGACTTGTGTTATTTTTATGTTTCCCATAACGCAATTCTCCTATTACTCCGCGTTAATTACTCCAATTAAGCATTATATCTGATATGATACATACAATTTGACCTTAGGCTCAGACGGTTCTCCTGACGTAATACTTAACGGTGGTCCCACTAAAACCTCTTTAACTACCGTCGTTAACGAGGTTTTAGTGGGTGAGAGTCCCACACTGACAGGGTTTTCAACGCTTTCTCCTTTGTTAAAAAAAATTAATCGACTCAGTTTTGAATGCTGATCACGAATATATATACTTTGCGGGATCTTTGATCCCTCCTTCTGGGTGTTGCAAACGGAAGAACACACTTAATATACCCTAAATATATAAAATGTAATAATATTTAATTAAAAGAATGTGAAAACAAGATAGAAAAGTTCGGTTAAGACCGAAGCTTAAATACCCTCCACCTTTTGTAATTCTCTAAAAAATAAGCTCCTATTGCCATATTTATGTATTTCATGTACTTACGCAAATAGTGTTTTTTTTAAATTATAGACGTTTGCGTTATTCAATCACGCCCATTTTTGGCACAGTGTTGGATAACGGTACTCTTTATATATATACCAAATTTCAACTTGATAGGCATAGTATTGTGCGATATATAATTTTTTAAAAATAAAATTTTTTCGAGATATGATGAGATTTTCGTTTATTGTGGGCGTGTCTCTTTACCGATTTTGCCCAATTTCAATACGGAACAGCGAAATTGTACTAAGAATACGTATGCAAAGTTTCAATTTGATATCTCAAAAATTACGACCGTGAGAGTGCCAACAACAGACGGACACACGGACACACGGACGGACATGTCTCAAACGATTTCTCTTTTCATGCTGATTAAGAATATATATGGTTTGTGGGGTCTCCGAGGCTTCCTTCGATGTGTTGTAAACGGATGATCAAAATGAATATACCCTCTTCCCTAAGGTGGAGGGTATAAAAATAAAATTATTTTACTCTATATGTGGGTGGGTCATAACTCATAGTAAGGACTTAAAAATTTAAAAAACTATTATTTTTTCTTATGTGTTCTTATGCCGTTCCAATTTTAAAATATTTATTGCGCATTTATAAATTTTTTATAAATTCATGTATAAATAATTTAGAATAGAAAAACATTCTTACAATTTTGTTAGCAGTAACTTTGTTAATTGTTGTTTTAACAAAGGTTATTAGAATAAATATAAGCGGACAAGTAGATTACAGTATTTTCCAATTTTATATTCGTTAAGAAAAACAAGATAAAAAAGTTCGGTTAAGACCGAACCTTAAATACCCTCCACCTTTTGTAATTCTCTAAAAAATAAGCTCCTATTGCAATATTTATGTATTTCATGTACTTACGCAAATAGTGTTATTTTTAAATTATAGACGTTTGCTTTATTCAATCACGCCCATTTTTGGCACAGTATTGGATAACGGTACCCTTTATATACATATATACCAAATTTCAACTTGATAGGCATAGTATTGTGCGATATATAATTTTTTAAAGATACAATTTTTTCGAGGTATGTTGAAATTTTTGTTTATTGTGGGCGTGTCTCTCGACCGATTTTGCCTAATTTCAATACGGAACAGCGAAATTGAACTAAGTATACGTATGCAAAGTTTCAATTTGATATCTCAAAAATTACGACCGTGAGAGTGCCAACAACAGACGGACACACGGACACACGGACGGACATGTCTCAAACGATTTCTCTTTTCATGCTGATTAAGAATATATATGGTTTGTGGGGTCTCCGACGCTTCCTTCGATGTGTTGTAAACGGATGATCAAAATGAATATACCCTCTTCCCTAAGGTGGAGGGTATAAAAATAATCGCTTTAATCAAATAGCGTGACGATGCTGACTGAGGTACAATACATTATAAAAATATAATATATGGATATATAATAAATAGAATAGAGACTGTAAATTTCCAATTTAATGCTTGGTGGGCGATTGATTGCTTAATCATCTCTAATTGTGGAAAAGAAACAGCTTTTTGTTTTATGGCCTGTTAGACTCACACTTAATAGACAAAAAATCTAATGAACGCAAAGTTTCCTTTTTTTGTTTTGTGACCGACTGAATTCTTTATAACCCTTGATTGAGGAAAAGGACCGCCCAAGTTTGGGCTGGGCACGGAATTTGTATTATATTGAAGAAAAAAAAGATAGTACATGCTTGACCATTTGAATGTAAATACTTATTGTTGTTATATACGAAATATTATTTTTACTGAGAAAAAAAAAAATAATAGTCATACATTTTTACTTCCATTGTAAATCTTAGTTATTATTGAATATAATTTTTGTATAACTACAGTATTGATTTTTATACAAAAACCCAAAACTTTTCAATAACTATACTGACAGAAGAAGTCACAAATTGTGCCAAATTTCAGCAAAATATGTCATTTTTCAATATGTCAATGATAATGGGTATAAAAAAGGTTCGTTAATATTCTACACCATTTTCAATTGAAATTGGTAGAAAGGCAATTGAAATTGAGAAATCGTATTTGTAATTGAGAAAACGCATTTGAAATTGAGAAATCGCATTTGTAATTGAGAAATCGCATTTGAAATTGAGAAATCGCATTTGAAATTGAGAAATCGCATTTGAAATTGGGAAAAACGCATTTGAAATTGGGAACCACATTTGAAATTGAGAAAGCGCATTTGAAATTGGGAACCGCATTTGAAATTGAGAAATCGCATTTGAAATTGAGAAAAACGCATTTGAAATTGGTATCGCATTTGAAATTGAGAAATCGCATTTGAAATTGGGAACCGCATTTGAAATTGAGAAATCGCATTTGAAATTGAGAAACCGCATTTGAAATTGGGAAAAACGCATTTGAAATTGGGAACCGCATTTGAAATTGAGAAAGTGAATTTTGTAATTGAGAAATCGCATTTGTAATTGAGAAAGTGAATTTTGTAATTGAGAAATCGCATTTGAAATTGAGAAACCGCATTTGAAATTGAGAAAGCGCATTTAGAATTGGAGAAATCGCATTTGAAATTGAGAAAACAGTCCGCAAATGAAATTGGTATAACCGCATTTGTAATTGAGAGAAACGCATTTGAAATTGAGAAATCGCATTTGAAATTGAGAAACCGCATTTGAAATTGGGAAAAACGCATTTGAAATTGGGAACCGCATTTGAAATTGAGAAAGTGAATTTTGTAATTGAGAAATCGCATTTTTAATTGAGAAAGTGAATTTTGTAATTGAGAAATCGCATTTGAAATTGAGAAACCGCATTTGAAATTGAGAAAGCGCATTTAGAATTGGAGAAATCGCATTTGAAATTGAGAAAACAGTCCGCAAATGAAATTGGTATAACCGCATTTGTAATTGAGAGAAACGCATTTGAAATTGAGAAAAAATCCGCAAATGAAATTGGTATAACCGCATTTGTAATTGAGAGAAACGCATTTGTAATTGAGAAAAACGCATTTGAAATTGGGAAAAAATTTTATTAGCTACTAAGCTATAAGTATATTTCATTTTTAATGGTCTTTATAACATTTTTTATAACATTTTTAATATTATAAAATTACAACATTTTTATTTAGTAAAAATAAAAAAAAAAATAATTGGGCGGTACAGCTAAACCCCAACAGGCATATCCTCCATGTTGATCGCCTTTTCATAGAAGGTGGTGGTGTGCTGTACAAATCTGGCGCAATCCCCAGTTGTCACCGTCTCTACGGCTTGGTCTATAATCTGTTCTAAATGGGCCAACCTTTGTTGGCTAACATGCGGTGGTACTGGCGTTGGTAGCCCCATATTCCCTTTGGCGTATTGCTTAATTTTAGACCACACACCTTCTACAGGGTTTAACATGGGTGAGTAAGGGCTTAGGCGTAGAAGGTTTGCCCCAGTGCCTTCAAAAACTTGTTCCAAAGTGGAGTGACATGGGGCATTATCACAAATAATTAAAAGTTCATCTAATGCATTTCCCATGTCAGTCCACTTTACAAACAAGTTCCTTACCCACTCATTTGCCGCATGTTAGCCAACAAAGGTTGGCCCATTTAGAACAGATTATAGACCAAGCCGTAGAGACGGTGACAACTGGGGATTGCGCCAGATTTGTACAGCACACCACCACCTTCTATGAAAAGGCGATCAACATGGAGGATATGCCTGTTGGGGTTTAGCTGTACCGCCCAATTATTTTTTTTTATTTTTACTAAATAAAAATGTTGTAATTTTATAATATTAAAAATGTTATAAAAAATGTTATAAAGACCATTAAAAATGAAATATACTTATAGCTTAGTAGCTAATAAAATTTTTTCCCAATTTCAAATGCGTTTTTCTCAATTACAAATGCGTTTCTCTCAATTACAAATGCGGTTATACCAATTTCATTTGCGGACTGTTTTCTCAATTTCAAATGCGATTTCTCCAATTCTAAATGCGCTTTCTCAATTTCAAATGCGGTTTCTCAATTTCAAATGCGATTTCTCAATTACAAAATTCACTTTCTCAATTACAAATGCGATTTCTCAATTACAAAATTCACTTTCTCAATTTCAAATGCGGTTCCCAATTTCAAATGCGTTTTTCCCAATTTCAAATGCGGTTTCTCAATTTCAAATGCGATTTCTCAATTTCAAATGCGGTTCCCAATTTCAATTGCGATTTCTCAATTTCAAATGCGATACCAATTTCAAATGCGTTTTTCTCAATTTCAAATGCGATTTCTCAATTTCAAATGCGGTTCCCAATTTCAAATGCGCTTTCTCAATTTCAAATGCGGTTCCCAATTTCAAATGCGCTTTATCAATTTCAAATGCGGTTCCCAATTTCAAATGCGTTTTTCCCAATTACAAAATTCACTTTCTCAATTTCAAATGCGATTTCTCAATTACAAATGCGATTTCTCAATTTCAAATGCGTTTTCTCAATTACAAATGCGATTTCTCAATTTCAATTGCCTTTCTACCAATTTCAATTGAAAATGGTGTAGAAGCATTTTATTTTTGTATATCTTATGGTTTGTTTGTTAAAGAAGAAAAACTTTTAAAACTATACCGTTAGTTTTGTAAAGTTGTAAGAAGGCCCAAGTAACCTATATACATAAGTATTATTTGTATCAAATGCAGGCTAATTGCAGGTCTTATGGTCAGAAATAATGCGAAATTAAATTTCAAATAGAAAGATCTCAGAAGAGGCGTGGTTAATTCAAAGACAACTTTAAATATAAGTAAAATATATATAATTAATGATAAATATAAGGGTACTAAAATGAACAGATCTGCTAAATTCTGACAGCTTATCATTCGGATATTATAATCATATTAATTATTCATTGTAAATGTGTGCGTGTGCGGAAGAATTTACACAGACGTGCGGGTACATAGAAGGTGTAAATCGACTCGGCTGTTGGTTCTGTTATTTACAAACGGCACCTTATAATATAATATTTATGATCGAATAAATTATTATATTGTAGATAGATATATTTGTAATTTATCTATGCAATTTTGTTATTTTTGTTTATAATACCTTTAAACCACTTAATTGTGCATTTTTTGTCAATCTCTTCCAGCATAATATACAAGTCGAAAGATTTACTCTCAATAATCTTCGTATCTAGCAATTTACGTACGATGACCGGTTTATTAGGTTTGATTTCTCCTTCCGGAATATCAATTAAATTAACAATTTTTGAAACAGCTTCACCTTTCTCATTATTGACTACCACCTTGTAAGCACCTTTGTCGCAGTCCTCAACCTCATTTATTTCTAGCTTCACGAGGAATTCACCATCTTTAGTTCTTTCTACACTATAAATGTGACGTTTGCTCTCGTTTACAATATTGGATTCATTATACCATGTGCAAATCGGTTTAAATTTGGATACTACTGTACATTCAATTATCACGGTTCGTTTGTTGATGATTTTAATAATTTTCGGTTTGTCTTTAAAAACGGGCATAACTGTAAAAAAAATAATTTAGGCTTAGTACAGAAGTCTTAATTTATTCTCCATAAAATTTAAAAAAAAAAATTTCTGCATTACAGAATATCTCTAAAAATTCTTGCAAAAATTAATTTTGATAGCATATTCTTGTTTAAAAATTATGAAAATTTTATTGATTCAAAATGTGTATGTATGTATATCGAGAAAAAAAAACCTCAACGGCTTTACTAGCACATTACTTCTCAGAGTGTTCAGCGTGTGAGAATCCTCATATGTCGTTTACATCAAATGGTTTAATTTAGAACAAATCATTTTAATCATTACTGCATGAGTAATTTACTAGTCCCGTTCTGGTCATCAAAATTAGCCGCCCAGATCATACAATTTAAAGTTATGTTTTTTTCTTTGAATATCATGTCTAAGTTTTTTACCAAAAAGTGTGCGGCCAATTACGTCTTGAAAGACGAAATTGAGCGCTATTTGCACCGAAGGACCGCAACAATTATCCAAAACAGTCGGTGAAAATTTTCGAAAAAAAAAGGTGCGTGTGTGCTAGCAAAGCTGTGAAAGCTCTTTATGTTTTCCATACATAACATTTTAATGTGTACTTCAATACAATGAATGAACAAAAAATTTGAAAATGTCGATCAAAAATAAATGTTTCCTTATAAAAAAAAATTTTTTACTTGAATTTTGGTATGCTCTTAGAAAAGTTACTTACTTTCAATTGTCAACGTTAAATTGGCATTAAGTTCACCGAATATATTTTTTATGTTGCACTTGTATAGTCCAGAATCTTCAATTTTAGGATCATTTAATGTCAATTTAATATAATACTGATCACCACGCTCTTCAATTGACATATTGATTCGATCACTTTCTTTGATTTCTAAACCGTGAGAAAACCATGTTATATCAGGTTTTGGGTCTGCTTTAACTTTGCATTCCATAATAATAAGTTTGCCTTTATTTTCTGAAACTATATGTGGCTTTTCTAAAAATGTGGGACTTTCACCTTCACTTTCCTGTTCTCCTTCAATATTCAAATTGAGATTGGCATTTGATTCACCAAAGTTATTGACTACATTCGCTCTATAGGTACCTCCATCATATGTACTAGGATCTTTAATATATAGTATTATTTCGTAAGTTTCTTCTTCAATGGTAGATATTTTCATTGTAATTTTTTTGGACTCATTTATAATGTCTTGACCGCGATACCACGTAACCACCGGTTCTGGATTGGCTTTTACTCGACATTTCATAGAAACTAAAGTCCCCGATTCATTCGAAATAATGTGAGGTTTCTCAATAAATGTTGGAGCAAAACCATTAGCGGGTTCTATCCAAAAATATAATAAACAAAAGTATAAATAAAATAATTTTATAATTATAAGAGTAAACAATTTATATGTAATAAAGCTTTTAACAAATGCAACGGAAAGTTCTCTCACAAAAATATGTGCGGATGCATTCAGTTTCACAACTTTAATTTTGTTTCTAAATTTGAATAATTAAATTATTTACAATATAACATTTGCTACATTAATATATTGTTCAAATTCACAAACAATAAAATACTTACAATATTCCAGATAAATAAATTCATATATGCTTATAAGATATTTTGATTTATAGTATATATAAAAATTGTCTTAAAAACTGTTTTTGCGACCTTGAAGGCACTTTTCGCAAAAATCTTATGTGGTAGAAATATTCTAAAGTGAGGATTGAAAAAGTATATAAGATTTAAAATTAAAATTTTCTTTTGGAAGGCTTATTTATTATTGGTTCAAGTAAAGCTATCCTAAATATATTACTTATAAAGATTGACAAATTACATAGGATAAAAAATTATCACAAAGTAGTCAGTAAACTCAAATTTAATGCAAATGTTTATTTTACATCAATGGATAGAGTAAATATATATATACGAGTATATGTTTATTAAATTTCAATTTTATAACTTTACTTTTTTAGGTGAGAAAGATATTTGGCCCTTCTTACATAAAAAGTATTTGTAAAAATGAAAACAAGTGAATATATTATAGTCGGTCAAGCCCGACCATTAAATACTCTACACGAGTTAATATATTGTCAATATAATTTTTTTCTTTGAAAAATCAGATTATAACGAAAATTTTTATTTTTCCATACCTACTTGTATTTTCAAAAATTTCAAAATGAGACATATGTCAGAAATTTTTTTTATTTTTTTTTAAATAAAAAAAAAACAAGAGAGAAAAGTTCGGTTAAGACCGAAGCTTAAATACCATCCACCTTTAATAGTCCTCTAAGAAATAAGTTCCTATTGCCATATTTATGTATATGACTATGTCATGTACTTACGCAAATAGTGTTTTTTTTATTATAGGCGTTTGCATTATTTAATCACGCCCATTTTTGGTACAGTGTTGGATAACGGTACCACTTATATACACACCAAATTTCAACTTGATAGGCATAGTATTGTGCGATATATAATTTTTAAAATATACATTTTTTTAAGGTATTTTCGTTTATTGTGGGAGTGTCTCTTAACCGATTTTGCCCAATTTCAATACAGAACAGCGAAATTAAACTAAGAATAAGTGTGCCAATTGATATCTCAAAAATTACGACCGTGAGAGTGCCAACAACAGACGGACACACGGACGGACATGTCTCAAACGATTTCTCTTCTCATGCTGATTAAGAATATATATGGTTTGTGGGGTCTCCGTTCTAAACGGATGATCAAAATGAATATACCCTCTTCCCTAAGGTGGCGGATATAAACATTATATGGGAAGAGGTTTTAAAAATTGTCCAATCCAGTCAATTTTTAATATGGTTTCTCCTTATCTCAAAAAAATGCAACCTGTAGTTTACGCACAAATTAGATTGACAGACAGGAGGACAGATGCATAGACGGACATGGTTAAATCGATTCAGACTTTGATTCTGATTCGATCGGTATAATTGAAGGTGGGTGTGGCATTTGCCACTTAGAAGTTGAAAACATCCGCACAAGCTTAATATACCCTTTTTTACAGGGCTGGTGCAGGGTATAAATATGAAAGCCAAATTTTTCAATTTTTGTAGCAGTGCACGTTACTTTTGTATACGGGTGTGAATATAACATTATAGAAGCAATTAAAATAAATCAAAACTCTGCATTAATTTGTAAACTGTAGCTAGAAATGATGTAAGTACCTATTCCGTGGTTTAACAATAAATTATCCTTCTTCGGCTAAATATAAAGTAATAATTAAATTGTTACAAATATGTCTTAAATGGTCATTTTTATTATGATCGTTATTGTTATTTTCCCCTTAAGCGAAAAAAGCCGCATTGGAATTCAAGGGAGAGCTATCCCGCATGGAGAAATGCGGCACACATAGCCATGAGCTACTACCCAGAGCGATCCGAGAACTATTTCGTAGCAATAGCTAAACTTGAAAATAAAATAACAGGACCTGCCAATAATGTTCTGTCAGCTTTTAGCACTGTTTTAAACTTTAACGCTATCATCACCAGACTGGACCAAAATTATGCGGACAAAAGACCGTTTTATATCTTGGAAAATAAACTCAATGTCCTTAGTGAAGGAAATAAGTCAATTGCAGAATTTTACGTTACAATATATAGACAATGAACTTTAATCTATACTAATATTATAAAGAGGAAAGATTTGTATTTTTGTATTTTTGTATTTTTACATTTTTGTATTTTTGTATGTAACGAGTAAACTCAAAAACTACTGGACCGATTTCAAAAATATTTTCGCTTTTAGAAAGCTACATTATCACTGAGTAACATAGGCTATATTTATTGCCAAAAATTGTTGGGGATCCCTGGACATTCCTACTATTACTAACCCAAGGTGTAAAAAAATTAGTCATAAAATATCTTTCATCGAATACGCTGCGGAAAGTATTGATGTTAAAACAAAAAAAGTTCTACAATATTATAGAACATATCAATATCTACAAAAAACTTCGCGAGACCATATGTCCAACTATTGTACTTATGTCACTATAACCCCTTTTTATACCCACCATTGGTAGTAATATTGCCAATTAAGAAATTAAGTATT
The DNA here is from genome assembly GCA_963978525.1 of Ornithomya fringillina. Classification (NCBI taxonomy): domain Eukaryota; kingdom Metazoa; phylum Arthropoda; class Insecta; order Diptera; family Hippoboscidae; genus Ornithomya; species Ornithomya fringillina. Next base: position 2,630,008 of record OZ021695.1, read on the forward strand.
CACAATAAGTATTTCACAATATTTAAATAGTAGGGAAATCTGAAATCTGACAACGGCATGTGTGGATACCACTCCAGACGCATCACTAGATTCTGGAGAGGATTTTGGGCATAGGCAACGTTTTATCTCGCGAGATAACCGAATTCCACGCAGGTGAAGCCGCGAACAACAGCTAGTCATAAATAAAAATAGAATGGATATTACCGGAAATGAACCGTTGGTGTGACCGTTGCTGTGACCGTTGCTTGAAATGATAGACGAAAATTAAAACAAATCCTTATATCCGAGGATATTATGTTATCATACCCTGACTAGTATAGTATAGACCACGGTGGTTATAGGCACGGTTCTTTCACAGAATAGAAAACTTATAACTACGATATCGCGAACACTCAGTAAATAGGAGCAAAATTATGCTACAAACGAAAGAGAACTACTTGCGATTGTATGGGCTTTAAAGACTCTCAAACATTTTCCTTACGGTGTCACAGGCATAATTACGGATCGCCAGCCCTTGACATTCACTATATCAGAAAGAAATCACAATTGAAAAGTAAAGCGTTGGAAGAACTTTATAAAAGATTTTCTCCCAAATTTCATTATAAGGCCGGCAAAGAAAACTTAGTTGCCGACGCTTTGACTAGACAGAACATACATAATATATCAAACTCCCCGGACACAGCACATAGCGAAGTGTCCTAACCAAAAACAATCAAAACAACCTATTATTGAGTAGACCAGTACAAAAGTCAACTAATAATAACAAAAGGCGAAAATGATTATAACTGATTCAAAATTATTTTCGAAAATTTACTCGTCATTTCATTCTTCCATAGATAGTCTAATTGATAAGTTAAAACCAATTATAAATGCATATTGTTATATAAATGCAGGTAGTTTTAATGTAATTCAATGCGATCTGCCGACCTTGGCAGAAATTCAAGACCCTATCCTATCGGCTTTCCGTTCGCTAAATTATTGCATAGTCAAAAATTAGTAATTGATGTTGTTAAAGAAAACGATTAATGGGAAATCGTCACCAACGAACACAATAGGGTTATATGGGCCCTAAATAAAAATTTTACATAAATTATACGCGAGTATTATTTTCCTAGTATAAAAAAGAATTTAAAATCGATAATAGCAAACTGCCGAATTTGTGCGGGAAACAAATATCAGAGGAAAATAACTTAAACCGAAATGAGCTTCTCATCTTTACCAAATTACCTAGAGGAAATACTTTCTCATGGTGTGCGTTATATGCGGTGGGCTACGTAAATCAATAGATTGCTCCTCAAAGAACGTTCCTGATGCAAAAAAGTGTGGAAATTGTGAAGGTCATTACACGGAAAATTACAGGGGCTGTCCAATTGTCCAGCAACTCAAAATAAAGTTAATTAAACCACCATCAGCCAAGCAGATGACGCCAAAAGCTGCTCCAGTTGTTCAAACGTTGACGCAAGCAAATGCTACCACCATCAATAAAAATTCTTCTAAGTCATCTTCATTGTATGCAAACATCTTGCGATCCAACAACACTCAGCAGCATATTACATTACAAGAGCAGCGGTCCATTCCTCAGACATCAAACCCTATATCTATAACGAACCTTGAGAATTCTATTACGGCACTCATGCAGCATTTGCAAACTTTCATGTCCGCGATGCAAACAATGAAGCAGGAGATGATTAAAAATCAAGCAAACCTTATGCAACAACACTCAGCAGCATATTACATTACAAGAGCAGCGGTCCATTCCTCAGGCATCAAACCCTATATCTATAACGAACCTTGAGAATTCTATTACGGCACTCATGCAGCATTTGCAAACTTTCATGTCCGCGATGCAAACAATGAAGCAGGAGATGATTAAAAATCAAGCAAACCTTATCGAAGCCATGATAAATAAGTAATGAAGGGCAATAGGAATAAAATTGGCCTAATCTCCCTTCTATCAATTATTGAACGTCCTTATCCTTACAAGTCCCAACAATAACAAATATAAATCCAGCGTTGACAGCTTTATTAAGATCATCTTCATATCATGGCGGCCAAAATAAACTCCTAGTGGGCTGCGTACACCGACCTCACCGAAATAAGGACTTTACGGAATTAATAAGGACCATACATGATGTGACCATCGGATATCCTGATGTGATTAGAAGTGGAGATTTCAATAGTAATCTTCTATTAGAAAACATGTTTATGGATGAGAAGCACGCCATTGACCTTCTCTCCATCAATACTTCAACTCCAACCCAATACACTACACACTCAGCTACCTTGCTCAACGTATTTTTGATCAATAACGTTAAAAATGTTATATTATACGATCACCAACCCATTTTTTATGCTGATGAATAATATATATATACTTTGAATGGTACCTCATTATAGGTGTTTCAAACGGAAGAACACACTTAGTATACAAATCGAGCGTATAATGAAAAGGGAGAATTTAAATGTTTTAATGAATATTAAATAATTAAATATTTAATATGAATTTTAAAAATCCCATATATACTTTTTGTGAAATTTTCCGAAATTAATTTTACATAATTAAACTATAGAATTTATATGTTATAATTATTTGAAAGTTGGGGTTTTAATGGTTTTATGGTATAACTTTTTTCAAAATATTTAGTAGAAATATCGATTATGATTAAATAAAAGCGCTTCCTGCAGCAGAATATAATACTTGGCATTGATATAACATATATGGCCACATTTAGATATAATTTTTTTTGCGATTTACAACGTCTTATGTAAACAAAATTATGGCTTTGTTCTTGGAGGAACCTGTCACACGTGCAAAGGAGGAAAAAATTATATAGTTTATATAAATACGAGTTTCGCATGCAAATTCATAACATTATAAAATACCATTTAAATATTGGTTTAAATCATGCGCTTTAAAAAATTAATGCAAATTATAAATTCCCATGGTGTGATATTGATTCTTAAAATGTGTTATTTATATACCTTTAAAATTTAAGGCTATATTGGCATTAGACACACCAAGCTTATTACGAGCACTGCATACGTACGTTCCACTATCATTTTTAGTAGGATCTTTAATAGCCAATGTTACAACGTATGTGTCCTTATCTGTTGCTTTACGTAGCATTACAAAACGTTCGGAATTATCCAAGAGCTTTTTAGCATGGTACCAGTTAATGTCCGGTGTTGGATTCGCTTCTACTAAGCATTCCAATATAATAGAATTTTCCAGTTGGCTTATGCAAGGTTTATTGGGAAAACGTGGAGCTTTGGCGCCTGTTATTCTATATTTGTACATTAATAGTTGTGTTTTAAAAATAATTTGGCACTTTTTATTATATTTTAAATTTGATGTTACATACTTTATGGAATCACCTTCAAAATTTAGGCTAATTTTCGTCACACTCTCGCCATTTGCATTTTGTGCTTTAAATATATATTGGCCTTTGTCAGAGTCCTGAACATTTTTTATTTCTAGACAAGCCATGTGATAAAACTTTTTCTCCAAACTGGTTACAAATATTTTTAATCGTCCCTCAGATATTATTTCTTTTTCTACGTTGCTTTCTAAATGATATCTTTTTCATATTTGATTAATATTTTAATGTGGTTATTAAGCATTATCGTAATGAAAAATAATTTATAAAATTTGTATGGTACTGGAAAAAAGATCCATTACCACTATATAAACTTTTAATATACTATCGATCGAACCATAATTATATTTGAATTTTTTCATTTAACTATATTGAAAGTTCTAATGATATATATGAAAAATTTGTGAAGGGTTGTAATGTCGAAATGTGAATTATTGATATAAACCATTTACGCATGAAATTGCACAGGTGGATGTGGTGTAACTGGTAAATATCTACTGATGAAAACTCGATGAGGACTCGGTCCAGATCATTCCCTTCAATCACTAAATATTATTTTTTATAATTTCTAATATATCTTTGCAACTTTTAATTTAGTTAGATGAAAATATTCATTTCATAACATATATATACACTAAAAACTTACTAACATAATTATATTTGTTTCCTAACATACTCGTACATATCAAATATCACTAACCACAAGGCCTTTATCATTCTCACATTTTTTCTTTAAAAGTTGTTTTGGTTTTTGCTTTGGTTACTACACCATTTTAAGGTTAAATTGAGAACTTCCAAATTATAATTGAGAACTTGCAAGTTGAAATTGGGAAACTGAAGTTTTAAATTGAGAAAACCAAACTCAAATTGAGAAAACTAAATTGAAATTGAGAAAACCAAGTTCAAATTGAGAAAACCAAGTTCAAATTGATAAAACCAAATTCAAATTGAGAAAACCAAATTGAAATTGAGAAAACAAAATTCAAATTAAGAACTTCCAAATTCAAATTGAGAAAACCAAATTGAAATTGAGAACTACCAAATTGAAATTGAAAAAAACAAATTCAAATTGAGAAAACCAAATTGAAATTGGGAACTTACAAATTGAAATTGAGAACTTCCAAGTTCAAATTGAGAAAACCAAATTGAAATCGGGAACTCCCAAATTCAAATTGAGAAAACCAAATTGAAATTGGGAACTTCCAAATTGAAATTAGGAACTTCCAAGTTCAAATTGAGAAAACCAAATTGAAATTGGGAACTCCCAAATTGAAATTGAGAAAACAAAATTGAAATTGGGAACTTCCAAATTGAAATTAGGAACTTCCAAGTTCAAATTGAGAAAACCAAATTGAAATTGGGAACTCCCAAATTCAAATTGAGAAAACCAAATTGAAATTGAGAAAACAAAATTGAAATTAAGAACTTCCAAGTTCAAATTGAGAAAACCAAATTGAAATTGAGAAAACCAAGTTCAAATTGGGAACTTCCAAGTTCAAATTGAGAAAACCAAATTGAAATTGAGAAATTTAGGTTTTACCCAAATTGAAATTGGGAAAGTGAAGTTTGAAATTGAGAAAACCAAATTGAAATTGAGAAAATCAAAATTGAAATTGAGAAAACGAAACCAAATTGTAATTGAAAAAAATAAAATTGAAATTGGGAATTCAAAAATTAAAATTTTAAAATTTATCTCAATTGAAATTGGGAAAATAAAAATTGATATTGAGAAAATCAAAATTGAAATTGGGAACTTCCAAATTGAAATTGAGAAAATAAAAATTGAAATTGGTAATTTAACATTTGAAATTGGGAAAATACAAATTGAAATTGAGAGAATGCACTTTAAAATTTAAATTGTAAGTTAAGAAAATTAATATTGAAAATTGGGTTTTTAGTAAATAAGATAAACCAATTTTTATGCTTCAAACTTAAATAAACCCAATTTTCAATATTAATTTTCTTAACTTACAATTTAAATTTTAAAGTGCATTCTCTCAATTTCAATTTGTATTTTCCCAATTTCAAATGTTAAATTACCAATTTCAATTTTTATTTTCTCAATTTCAATTTGGAAGTTCCCAATTTCAATTTTGATTTTCTCAATATCAATTTTTATTTTCCCAATTTCAATTGAGATAAATTTTAAAATTTTAATTTTTGAATTCCCAATTTCAATTTTATTTTTTTCAATTACAATTTGGTTTCGTTTTCTCAATTTCAATTTTGATTTTCTCAATTTCAATTTGGTTTTCTCAATTTAAAACTTCAGTTTCCCAATTTCAACTTGCAAGTTCTCAATTATAATTTGGAAGTTCTCAATTTAACCTTAAAATGGTGTAGAACTAAAACAAAATAACTTACAACAAATTCACACTGGGATAATGAATTATATAATAGAAATTATTGTGTATATATTTATTAGACATTCATCGACTTAATTCGCTATATGTTATGAGCCACGCCAAAAATGTATAAATACAATATTATAACCACAAATTAGAGCCACGAAATTAGACTTTAATATACAGCATATTGTTTAAATTGTAATTATACCTTCCACATAAAATGGAGGGAGTACTAAGTTTGTTTTTACGTTTGCAACCCCCAGATTTCTATTGAAAATCAGTCCACGTCCACAAGCGACAAAAATCTACTTATCTTAAGAGAGCTATCGAGTTGGAATTTGGAATACATATTTACAATTAACTTATCCATAGATGAGAAAAAATGGGTGTGATAGTTTATCAAACACACCCACAATCAATATAAATTTATATAAATGCCACGAAAATTGACTTATGAACTTTAATATACCTTCAATCGATGTGCCACAGATGGGCGTGGTTGAATAACAGCCGCATACAGATAATTGATATGTAATGCATACGCTATAAGGGCGTAATCACATCCTTGTTTCCCACATAAAAGAGGATTACAATAAACCTCTAAAACCAATTAACTTCTATAATATGTTCATTAAAATTAAGCGTAGTTAAAATGATACAAAAAGATCCAAATATTTAAAAAATTTTCTTCTTTTTCTAGCACAATTTAACTTCAGTTGTAATGTATATACCAATAATTATGTAACGTACAGACCAATAATGTCACCATTAACAATTTATTATATTAAACACAATCATATTATTTCAACGTGATTTTAAATTTTTTACACACGAAAAAAGTTTTACTTAGGTATTTATGTACTAACCTAGTTTTAGGGGAAATTGCAAATTCATTTTCTTTTTTTTACTTTTTTAATACGTAGTTTTATTACAGTAGTTTTAATATATAAGCCATATATTCACAATAAAGTAAACAATAACAAACATTACAAGTCCATGTTGTTTCTATATTTCTATCTCAAAAGTCTTACTCGTGTAAAGTTTAATTCGCTTCCTCGAACAATTACGACTTTGGTTTATAAAAAAAAAATTCTTTCGAATTAGATTCGTGATAAAAATGACATATTGTAAGTGGAAATAATTCTCTACTACATAGAAATAAGATGCATTTTGTAAACTTTCGCTTAAATATTGCAAAAAGTCTGCTAATGACTATGTTTTTGAAATAATGATCAAAGAGGGTCCACAATGTGCTGCAATGTGCTTACTATAAAAGAAAAAAGGTAATAGCCTCGTAAGCTTGCTGTTGTTTATTTATAATTTTTTTGAAATAATGATAAAATTATTCTACCGCTAAATAATAACACAACATTAGTTGTTACGGCTTTGGACAATTTCACAGTACTATTGATCAAGCGTAGTAGCATGACTTTCAAGACAAAAAGGTATTGCTCTGCTCTTTCGACATATCATAAGCATTCGAAAGTATGGTATAAAGGATACAAAGCTTTGTAGGTCCTCTTTTGCATATTTTATACCCGGCCGATGTATCAACTCAGCTCTTGTAGGTGACATTGTTTTGACACGTTTTGTTTTAACGTGTAAGCATCTGCAAAACCACATATATATTTTAGAAAAATGGCTTGAGAGATAAAAAAATAAAGTAAATAAAAAAGAGAGATAAAAAATAAAGTCGTTCGTGTAATTCACCTAAATTCCACGGGGCATACAACATACAAGTACATTAAATCAGTTCACACCAAAATTTCTATGATATATGATTTTCAGGAAAGTTATACCTTTGTCATACTCTACACCACATGTAGTAAGAAGCGATGATTTGTAAGGATGTTTTTTTTATAACAAAACTTGGTAAAGCATAATCAACTTGTTTGATAAATCACTGTGCCAAATTTATTATATAGAGAGTCATTCTATGGGGAAAGTTAGCAAATTATTTATACAGAAAAAGAAGCTTTGAGGAGCACACAGTTAATTAGACAATAACTTACTGTATAAACTTTGAACCTGACTGAATCATTTTTTAAATTTGTGCGGATGTTTTTAAGATATTTCGATGTTTAGATTTAAATTAAATTTAGACCCTTGCGAACTCTTTTTTGACCCTTACTTCATATAACCTTTTATTATAAAGGAAGTCATTTTATGAGGAAAAGTTAGCAATTCTTTACATAAAAAAAAAATAATAAAATAAATTTGTGAAGCACACAATTAATTACGCACTTTAGTACTATATAAACTTCGAACCCGACCATTTATTTTAACCCCGACCTATATAACGTTCTTATTAAAAAAATACTAATTTCGTTTGGTCCACGTCTTACTTTCTGTTTACTGTGTTCTTTATATATTTTTGAACATATGTATAAGCTTTCTAATGTAAGCCTCACATTTTTATTTATATACAGCTTAGCTATTTAGTAGATTCATACAATTCGTGGAACAAACATAATATAAAAAAAATTTAAAGGAGAAAAAAGTCTATCGAGGTCTTGAAATTTTAAAGTGTAATAAAAATCGATAAAATAATTTTTTGTAAGTAGATATAAGTTTTTGAACTGTAACTAAAATAAGTTTAATGTTGTGTATACATGTATGTATGATTATAGAAAAAAGGAAATCTCCCTGAAGAAGCCACAAGAGTGTGGCGAAACGTTGGAAAAGTTAATGTTTTGAATAACTAAAACAAAACAAAAATTTTACCTGCTTCAATTAAAACATAAATACATTATAGTCTATCTAAATCTATATTGCTAAAACTACCAAATTTCAATGGGCGTATATTACTTTATATACGTAAGAAAGTAATAATTGTTAAAATAGCGCCTCTGTCGTGTATTTTTGTTTGAAACTGAAACAATTGGTAATAAAAATATAATAAAACAAAATTATTAAAATTAATGTTCAAATCTGTATGTAAAACTAATTATATAAGTATTTAGCAGTACATTTTAAATTTTACGATTTCGAACACAATAGCAATAACTTCGAAACCGTAGAAAAATGCTTTCTTTTACGCTCTTTTATATGTAAACCTTATCAGCTTGCTGCTAAGTTTTTTTAAATGCACGTGATGTTGACTTATTTTTCATTTTGAGAAAAGATAGTGGAGTCAGATAGTGTTTTGGTTTACAAAGGTATGTTACATGCATTGAAGTTTGGTTAAGAATGAAAACAATTGCAATAAAATATGTCAACGGCGCTGCTGCTTTATTACATTTATATTATTATTATTCAATTAACAATGTTAATATGAATAATTGAATAATATGAATAATTTATTTAGTCCGTTTGAAGTGACTGAAAGTATTGTTATACCCTCCACAACTTGGGGCAAGGGTGGTTGTAACTCCTAAACGGCAAATGCCATGCCCAACTTCAAATATACCGACCCATTCATAATCAAAATCTGAATCTATTTAATCGGGTCCGTCTGTTTGTTCAAGTAAGTTGAATGAATATAAGTTATGAGACAGTTTAATTAGCGCTGGTTGTGAAATAGTTTAATCAGTACGAATTATTATATTTTTAATGTACCTTATTTAAACCACGGGTACATAGGTAAAACTCGGCATCACTCTAGATTAAGATAGTTCTATCGCAATCAACTAAAGATCTAAAACTTTTAATTTGTATAGCAATGTATATTATGTAGACCTCGAAAAAAACGCAACTATTATTAGTTAGGTTTACAACAACCACAGAGAGTCATTAGAGGGTCAATAATATATGTATATTCTGAACCAGCAGTTGTTTATCAAATATAATTTACAAAAACGTATGTATGCCACTTCGCGAATCGGATTTAACGCCAAGGGTAGTGTTGTGTAAATTTTGAAAATCTACGACCACACCCATTTAAGCAAATCGATACATGTACTAATTATAATTATGTAAACCAAATTTCAATTTCATATATAATTTTTGGTCGTGACTTAACGATTTACTCCTGCTAGCGATTTACCGAAATGTAACCTCTATAAAAAAATACAACTTCAATATAAGCCCTTGTGGTTTGTAATGCTTATAATATTGTGTTCAGGATACGAGTATGAGGTTGTACTTGCTTACATTTTTAAAGTAGGCGGTGGGTCTCCAATGCATTTACACAGTATTTTTACTTGGTCAGTTTCGCTTTGTTTAATGCTAGGTCTTTCAACAAATGTTGCCTTAATCCCATTTTCTGGTATCGAGGTATCATCGTCTAAGTGAAAATATTAAATTATATTATAAATACTACATTTTCATATGATTATTAACACATATTTAAATTTTTATATAATGAAGTAAAAATTTAATATAAAAATCTTTTTAAAAAAGAAATTTTTAAAAAAGATCTTATTAGGCGTATGGCAAATCTAGGAAACCCATCATCATTAACCTCTCTTAAATAAAACACAACTATTTTACTGCTAATAATAATGAAATAATATCCCAAACTTAGGTTTTTGTGGTTAATATGAATTTTTCAAATATATAAAAAAGTTTGTTTTGTCTGTAATAAAGGATTACCTCTAAAAAATATATGTTTTGTAAAATTGTGGAAAAGTCCATCGATTTAACCTCTTGTTAATAATTAAATATACAGAAATTATTTGTACTATATATACAATTGTACTAAATTTTAGATGAACAGATGTGTGTATTGTTCATATTAATCACGCATTTCAAAATTATTCTATTAAAACGATACCTTTTTTTTTTAAATATCTTCCGAACGCGTGGTCCAAACTATATTATTCATAAAGCGTTAGAATATACAACTAAGGTATTAATCACTTTTTTTTAAATCGGAATTTACTATTCTAGAATCGAAATAGAACGTAGAACTTTCTAAAGTTGTATGCCAATTCATTGATCGATTTTGATCATTTTCGGAAACATACTTTCGACGCACGGAAATAATGACTTTTCAATTAGTTCTGATCAAGTATATTCTCCTAATGTACCCTTAAAAGTGTGGCTTTTTGGTACTTACAAACGTTTGAACAAATATACCCAAATATCTTTATAATGATGGGTACAATTATTATTAATTACAAAGAGGTAAATTAGGGAATATTTAAAATTTTTATTGCCTTTTTCAAGTATATTTATATACAAACGTACATATGTTATGCGGTTAAGAGATTTCTGTTGTAAGTCTACTTTTCTTGATTTAACTTCTGAACAAAACTTATATTAAACAAGATAGAAAAGTTCGGTTCAGACCGAAGCTTAAATACCCTCCACCTTTTGTAATTTTTTAAAAAATAAGCTCCTATTGCCATATTTATGTATTTCATGTACTTACGCAAATAGTGTTTTTTTTAAATTATAGGCGTTTGCGTTATTCAATCACGCCCATTTTTGGCACAGTGTTGGATAACGGTACCCTTTATATATATACCAAATTTCAACTTGATAGGCATAGTATTGTGCGATATATAATTTTTTAAAGATACAATATTTTCGAGGTATGATGAGATTTTCGTTTATTGTGGGCGTGTCTCTTAACCGATTTTGCAAAATTTTAATATGGAACAGCAAAATTGAACTAAGAATACGTATGCAAAGTTTCAATTTGATATCTCAAAAATTACAACCGTGAGAGTGCCAACAACAGACGGACACACGGACACACGGACGGACATGTCTCAAACGATTTCTCTTTTCATGCTGATTAAGAATATATATGGTTTGTAGGGTCTCCGACGCTTCCTTCGATGTGTTGTAAACGGATGATGAAAATGAATATACCCTCTTCCCTAAGGTGGAGGGTATAAAAATATCATAATTGCTATGTATGTAGCACATAAGAAATCAAATAAGTATATAGGTAAATAAGATATAAAATGTTGCGTGGTAACCTTTTAAAATCAACAAAATTATGTAAAATTTAAAAATAATATTTAAAACATTTAAAAGTACATTTTTAATTTCTTCCTCTTGTCTGCGATAAATACGAGTAAATAATTATAACTTATAATAAATATATATATAACACGTATAATAAATAGCACATGAAACTGCTTTTGTTGACTCAAAAATTTGATTGAAATACGTAAACGTAATCTAGTATTTATTTGATTTGATTAATTTAAAATTAAAAAAAATATTATATTATATTTCAAAGGTGAACAGGGGTGTCAGCATTCGAAGAAACGTGGTAATTTAAAAATTCTAATATAAAGCAAATCTTATTGAACCTTTTATTAGAAAAATCTTTGGTTCCCAACCTAAATGTAATTGGTACAGGTGATCATAAACAAGTGTTAAGTAATGCTAATGTATGCGAAATAAAAACTATGGAGAGGATACTCGGATCAGTTTACAATCTTCTTATATTATTTTACCTCGTATAAGAAAACATTCTTTTGTACAAAATTGTCATTAGTTTTTTTAATAAATAATATTATATAATATACAATTATTATATATTTGGCCTCCAGTTCACCGACTTTTCAGAGCGTATCAATTTTTTTAATTTTATTTTAATCAAAGCAGATGTAGTGTAACTTTTGCGTAATTTTTTCGTTATTATGCTATTATTACTTTAAAATCATATTTATTTGAATGGAAAACGAAGCATCTACCAAATCAATTTTAGTTATAAAACTTCTTTAAATATAGCAACCCTAAAGCACATGCAAAATTTATTTTATATATGATATATTATATCATATATAAAATAAAAAAAAAATCTCCTTCAATAACTTTTTTAATAAAAATAGAGAGCACCAATAACTAAAATTAACTTTAACTTATTTTTAACACCGTGGAGAATTAAAAAAAATATGAATTTGTTAAAGTCTAAGTATTTATAATATATAAATTTCTTTAATTTTAACAATTTCAAAACCAATTTCTTTGATAATAGTGAACTAAATAATTTCGCAACACTTTTAAATAAAAAAAAACTATAAATAAAAAGAGGGAAGTAATAAGGTAAAATAGGCAACTTTTCTTATAGCTGTAATTTAAGGGACAAAAAAAGTAAGAAAAATAAACACAAAATCTAATAAAATTACAATATTGAAATGTAAATGCTCATTAGTAATTAAATTGTATAGTATATGTTAAAATTAATTATAATCAAATAATAAAAGCGCTAAACAATACATAGAAATAAGTTAATACAAATACAAGAGTATAATTTCAAATATTAACTACGATTTCAATAAAAAACAACATTTACACATCACTTGATAGTAATATTATTTTCGCCACCTAAATAATACCTCGGCAAAATTTTACATAAAATAAGGTGTTATTGTGGGTCAGTTACAAATAAGATAATAACTATCGTAAGTACACAGAAATAAAGAAAGAGTAATACACAGAAGATGCTCTTACACACTCACACCCCATTGCTCACATTCTTCATTCAATGCATAAAAATTACTACCTTTAAAATACAAGTCAACAAAGGCTTACTAAACTACTACAAGTCATGCAAATAATATTTCTGCTAATAATTTTTGTCTTTAAGTTATATACTATAAAAAAATTATATAATAATATAATTTATATAACTATATAAATAACTAGAATAGAACTTATCGTTTCATCGGTTTACCAAAAAAAAAAAAAACGGCCATAGTAAATGTGTTTCTTAAATAAATAATAAATAGTGTTGTTTTTTGATGTCCTAGCACATCGCAGGCTGTGGTCCTAAATGTGATGTTCGACGCCGTTTCGTCCGTTGATACGGTTTTTCTCAAGAACTTTATTTTTATTTTTATTAAAGTCACTGTCGTCCAATAGTGCTGTTATGAATATAATCAAACATATATATGTAATATACAATTATTTTTAACAAACTTTTAGACTTATTTTAATTTAACATTGTATAATAATAATATGATATGTAATTTATTTATTATAATTTTTGTTAGTGTAGTGTAAGATGTCTAATTTATGAAAAATTATTATTTAAAATTAAATTGTATGAAAATTTGGTTCTATGTATGTGCTCTTTAGCATTAATAGTGTTAATTCTTCTGTATGTAGAGGCTTTCCAGTGTGTATCTAGTACTTTTTCTTTTTTCTATTTGTAAAACTTTTACGTTGTTTAAGTCTGGACTGTGTGTTTTTTCTTTCATATGTTGACATAGGGCAGTGTTGTCCCTTTTTTCTCAATATCTCTCTTATATTCTTATATTCGTTGATTCGTATTTCCAATGATCTTTTTGTTGTCCTTATGTATATTTTGTTACGTGGTGATATGTAGTTGCCCTTACATGGGATAAATTATACATATATAATATAAGTACTAAATTTAAGTAAATCTTATATAAAAAATAGAGAAATAAGAGTTTATATACGAAAATTCGGGCAGAAAACCTAGGCGAGGTTCAATTGGTTCAATGTTATTGTGAAAAAAATTTTTATAATACTTACTGTCAAAGTTTAAATTAACAGTTGAGCTCGTTTCACCCAGGACATTTTGTGCAACCACCCTATATTTGCCCGAATCTGCCGGAGTAACCATCTCTATTTCCAATGTGGCGGAGTATATAAAATCATCAATCTTCTTAATATGAATTTTATGGCGTGTAAACGTATTAATTGGAATTTCATTATGCAAAAACTGAATTGTCGGCTGTGGATCTGCTTTTATTGTGCATTCGAACAATAAATGTTTACCATCGTCAAATTCTTCAATATTGGGTCTCTTTAGAAAACTTGGGGCAACTCCATCGATTTGTCTAAACAAAATAATATTCGAAGATATTTTATATAAAATAAAGTGTATTAATACAATTGAATACTATACATAAAAATCATATAACGAATAGAGCATGCATAACAAAAATAAATGTAACAAGTAAGGAAACTACATTTGGTTTAATCTAAATCTTAAAAACCCTCCACATACGCAACGGTGGCATGGTTCATATATATATATATATTGCGTTCTCTAACAGTGTATGTATTATGTATCAGCTTGCGAGTGTAGTTTTACGTTGAGTTTGGTCTTTTGTAAATTGTGGGCGTGTCTGTTATCCATTACCATGCCCATTTTTGGCACAGCGATGAAGGGGATAACCATAAAATTTGTGCACTAAATTTCAAGTTCGTAAGTCAATTTTTTTAGCAGATGTAAAGTTTTATTTTCGATCGTGGGTGCGTCCGACCACGGCAATTTTTAGCACATCCGAGGATGGGATAACTATGGATACGCATACTATATTTCCAGTTTATAAATAAATTTTTGTGAAGGAAAAAAAGTTGTTTATTGTGGGCGTGGCTCTTGGCCGATTTTGCCCGTTTTAAATAGCAATCTGCTTGCAAAACTAAAAGTACCTGTACAAAATTTCAGCTCATTATATCAAAATTTATGACGGTTAAAATGCCAACTACAGTCTAGACTAGATCGACGCAGGTTTTTATGCTGATCAAAAATATATATATATTATGTATATACACGTTAAATATACTAACTTCTTCTAAAAATATTCAGGATAAAAAATAGCTCTTTGTTCATCACCCTATTAATTTTTATACCCTCCACCTTAGGGAAGAGGGTATATTCACTTTGATCATCCGTTTACAACACATCGAAGGAAGCGTCGGAGACCCCACAAACCATATATATTCTTAATCAGCATGAAAAGAGAAATCGTTTGAGACATGTCCGTCCGTGTGTCCGTGTGTCCGTCTGTTTTTGGCACTCTCACGGTCGTAATTTTTGAGATATCAAATTGAAACTTTGCATACGTATTCTTAGTTCAATTTCGCTGTTCCATATTGAAATTGGGCAAAATCGGTAAAGAGATGCGCCCACAATAAACGAAAATCTCATCTTACCTCGAAAAAATTGTATCTTTAAAAAATTATATATCGCACAATACTATGCCTATCAAGTTGAAATTTGGTGTATATATAAGTGGTACCGTTATCCGTTATCTGTGCTAAAAATGGGCGTGTTTGAATAACGCAAACGCCTATAATTTAAAAAAAACACTATTTGCGTAAGTACATGAAATACATAAATATGGCAATAGGAGCTTATTCTTTAGAGAATTGCAAAAGGTGGAGGGTATTTAAGCTTCGGTCTGAACCGAACTTTTCTATCTTGTTCTTATATAGTTTTAAGTGATGGCAATAAAGAGCAAAGAAAAATGAAATGCAAATTTAAATTCAACGCCTTAGGTACATATTTATTCAAATATAATTTGTTTGTTTCATCCCACTGGAAGTGTGATTAGTCCTATTTCAAAAAATTTTGATTTTGGTAATTGTATTATAATATAAATATAATTATGAAAAGAGAATCAATTAAACTTCGTTGAGAAACTTGTGAAAATTAAAACACAATTAAGGTACACACATACATTCATGTATACAATTAAGATGTACTATAACATATAGTAACTTACCGTAAATCTGCATTCGACGGAAAACTACCCCCTATAATATATTCAAAAAAGAACAAAAAACAAACAAAAAAGTATTTATACCATCATAAATTACAATAAAACAAGTAAAAAAACTTAATTTGGCTCCCGGTAAACTAGAGGAGAAGGCTTACGAAAAACTTATGGTTGAATTTGAAGCACAAATCATTTTACTGAAACATGAAGTTTTACAAAATATACAGAAGAGTGAGCAGGAGTTAAACACGAAAAGTAGAATGAACTGTTGAGCATAAATATAGAGATGAGCAAAAGTATTGTTGACTACCAAAATGAGATCTTTTTAATTAAATCCGAGATTCAAGGTATTACAACTGAGAATGATATGCTTCGTAAAGAAAAATCCCAATTTGAAATGATATACAGCACGTCATAATATTAATCTTATTTAAACAGAAAATAAAAAAAACATTTAATACAAAAAGAGTGGAGGCGCTAAAATATTCTGTGGGAGAATTGGTGGCAATCAAACGCACGCAAATTGGTTCTGGTTTAAAAATAAATCAAAATATTTAAGTCCATATAAAATTATTAAATAACTAAATCATGATCTTTATGAGAGAGTTGGCGATGTTGAAGGTCCAGAACGTACAATGACAGTTGCTAAATTTATGAAACAGTGGCTACTGTCATCAGGTTCGATGATAACGCAGGATGGCCGAATGCAGAAGTTAAAAGAACGTGACGAGACGTAGGACAGTAAACAATATAATATAGTATACAAATACTTTTTGGACTGTTGTAAAAAATAATTTGAAGACAAAGAAACTCCGAAGCGTTATTTCATGTGCTTTTATTTCAACGGTAAAATATGGAGTGACAAAGAAAAAGAATAGCAAAAACAGATTAATAAAGTGAAACTATGTGTTGACATTTATAATAGTTGAAATATTCGACACTCCTCCTCAACACGTAGATTCACGTACATAACAAACATTAATTCAAACTTAAATCCTTTGTAAATTTTTCATGACAAACTTTTGATAGATTTTTGGTTAACAAATCAGCTATCATACTATTACTACTGCAATATTCTAATTTGATCAATCCGCTTTCATAAATATCGCGTATATGATGAAACTTCACATCGATATGCTTGCTTCGGTTATGATAGGTGGGATTTTTCACCAAATGCAAAACACTCAAATTTTCACCCTTTATAATTACAGTATCTGGACAATGCATTTGAATTTCTGCCAACAGCTTCTTGAGATAAATAGCCTCCCTTACTGCGGAAGATAATGCCATGTATTCAGCTTCTGAAGAGCTCAACGCATCAATACTTTGTTCTTTACTCTCCCAAGAAAAAGCTCCGCCAACGTGATAAAACACATACCCAGTGTAGCTTTTACGATCGACGGCATTACCAGCCCAATCTGCGTCTACAAAACAAGTTAGTGGTTCTCCAGTTTCCTTATATGTCAACCTTAAGTTTTGGATTGAGTTTAAAAATCTGAGTATTGTTGTAATAATTCGTTTATATATGACTGTTGACCAAGTGATATTGAATTCGTTCTATTTCATGCTCAAAAAGTAATCAGCAGGAATATTATTTTCTGCAATATTAACTTTTATATTATTTACTTCTTTCAAGCTCGAACCTGCTATTAGTAAATCGTCTACGTATATGGCAATAATATTAATATTTCCATTTTGATGTTTTGTGTTTGTGCACGGTTCACTTTCACAACTATTAAAATCCATATTTTCTAATATACTGTCTATTATTTAGTTCCATTGACGCCCCGACTGTTTTAGTCCATAAAGGGCTTTTTTAAGTTTTAACACAAAATTGGGTCGTTTTATATCTATAAAGCCTTCGGGCTGCGCCATATATACGTCTTCATCAAGATTGCTATTAAGATACGCTGTTGGTACATCAATTTAGTGAAGATGCAATTTATATTCGACAGCAAGAGCAATAATCATTCTTATAGTTTTATATCTAACAATAGGTGAAAACGTTTTCAGATAGTTAATTCCATAAGCCTGGCTGCAACTCTTTGCCACCAACCTAGCTTTAAACCATTCCAGTTCACCATTTTTATTTTTAGTTAGGTTAAATACCCACTTATAACTCGCAATTTTTTGACCTTCTGGTAAGTTTGTTTGAATCCATGTATCATTTTTAATAAATGCTTCGTTCATAGCTTCTGACCATTGGAGTATTCACCAGACAAAGCTTCGCTTACTGAGTTAGGTATCGGTATGTTATCCACGTGAAGCATATTCAGCACATTATATATCTTTTTTGGATGGCCAGGTTGTCCGGAACGATAAATTTTTGGCCTACCTGGACCTCTACGCATTAGTTCTGTCGCACAAACATTATCCTCTTCAGCGGATTGGAAATCATTATTATCATCGTCTTCTTTTACCACACCACACTCTTTTTCTTGTTCGTCAACTAGACCTTGAGTATTTACTTCAGTATCTACTTGTATGGTAACATCAGCAGTTTTCTTTTGTTGTAAATATTCTATAAAATAAACATCACGTCTAATAACTACGTTTCTAGTTGTTTTATCGAACAGACGGTATGTTTTTGATGTATCACTGTATCCAACTATTATGTACTCTTTACCTTTAGCACCGAACTTAGTACGTGGTTGTTGTTTTTCAAGTGCAACACCTAAAGATCCAAAAATTCGAAGATGTGCAACATTTGGTTTTCTTTTATACCATGCTTCGTTTGAAGTAAGGTCTTCTAGTGCTCTAGTTGGTGCGCGATTTCGTAAATAGACAGCAGTACTCATTGCTTCTGCCCAAAGATTTTTATCAATATCAGATTTTATAATCATTGAACGAGCCATTTCTACAGACGTACGATTAAATCATTTAGCGATACCATTTTGCTGTGGAGTATATGGGTTGGTTAACTGACGCACTATGCTATGTTCTTTGAAAAACTCATCAAATTTTTTAATAACAAATTCCGTGCCATTATCCGTTCTCAACATCTTTATTTTCATTCGCGTTTGGTTCTCAATCATTTTTTTAAAATCAACGAACCGGTCAAAGACTTCGTTTTTATGTTTTAAAAAACATATAAATGTGTAACGTGATTTGTCATAAATAAATGTAAGTGCAAATTTCGCTCCGCCAGCTGATGTTATTTTCATCGCATACATCTGAATGAATTAATTCTAATATTTCTGTTGCCCTGTTTTCAGAAGAATTGAATCGTTTAGTAGAACACTTATTTTTTAGCATGTAACACAGTCGACCTCTTTAGGGAAATGTACCATATACTAATTCCTTATCAGAAAGTTCACGTAAACTGCCAATATTCAAGTCTTGTTGTAAATTAGCAGCAACACACAAAATTGTTTCATTCATTTTATATAAATATAAATCATTTGTCGTTTTAGCAATAAGAACCATTATATTTTTTTCGTCTCTTATTTCTGCTTTTTCGTTGTTAAATATTACAGCTGCCTTTTTGCATAATTTTCGATACAGATATGAAATTACATTGCCCTTCAGGTACATCTGTTAAAGTTAGTATACATTTTTTCATTCGAATGTTTACTTGACCTTTTCCTTTGGCAATTAATTTACTGTCACCAGTGTTACAGTTTCATTACACAGTTCAAGTTTAGAGAATAAATTGCGGTCACAACATAAATGAGAAGAAGCCCCACTATCTACACACCAAATAGTGTTGTTTAATCTAACGCCATCTACCTTAGAATCATACATTGAGTATGAAGGCGTAACTGCAATTATTATTTTTCTTCTTCTTATCTTGACTTTTCCCGCTTCGATCACTATACTTTTTTATATCTGTAATGTTGTTTTGCTTGGACATGAAAACTTGTGCACCGTCGTCATTGTTGATCTGGTCACTACAGCTCTGCCGTTTTTCACCTTCTTCAGTTAATTTAATTTTTAAGACGCTTAAGCTAGGTAACTCATCCCTAGATTCCAAAGCCACAACTAGATTTTCAAAAGACTTGGGATGACTGTAAGACCAATAAAATAATTACAAATAACCCCTTCCGAAGGTCCACACCAAATTTTTTACCGTACTAGTAAATCTTGCGATATGTTGTTATATATTATCGTCTTCAGACATTTTTAAATTAATCAGTTTCTTAAAAAGTGAAACTTTTTTACAGGACCATTCGGACGGTGAACTTCTTGTAATTTTACCCATGACTCCATAGATGTAGCACATTTCTTTATGTAGTTGAGATACGCCGATGAAACACTCAAAACAATTGTTGATTTAGTTTTTTGATCTAATTTAGTCCATTCCAACAACTGAGCTGCATTGTTTGCAGTCGCCTCAGGTTTTACATTATCACTGCTTATCACTGTCCACAGTTCCTGATAAATAAGAACGCTCATTACCTGCAGACTCCACGTAATTGTCGTAATTAGTGTCATCGAGTTTTTCAAAATTATTCGAAGTTATATTCATTTATTTCTACCTTTATTAACTTTTAATTTAATTTAAACTTTACACTTCTATATAAAAAAAAACACGTGGACTCTGGATACATAACCTGTTGTAAAAAATAATTAGAAGACAAATTAACTCCGAAGCGTTATTTTATGTGCTTTTATTTCAACGTTCAAATATGGAGTGACAAAGAATAAGAACAGAGATTAATAAAGTGAAACTATGTGTTGCCATTTATAATAGAACCCCATATTCAACATGGACACCACCCCACACAGAGAAATTGACTATATAATATTTGATTAGTATATGAAAAGGATTGTGTAATAGATATTAATTAGAATTAATGAATTTTAACACAACGCAATCTAAATTTTAAATTATCAACACAGCCAAAAGCTTCATACACAGAGTATTAGTGACGTACAATTTCTTGATAAGAATATAGCAACAGTTAGAGACGTACTACAAAATCAAAATAAAATAAATAAATAAAAATCTGGGGGGTAATTCCGTAATTTTCAAACGATATCATTTTTAACGATTAAAATTCAACGATATCGTCCCCAAAACCAATCTCGTAAAGGTATCGTAATCGTATCGTTGTTATTGGTTTAAAGTAAATGACATTAAAATAAAAACCAAAAATATTCAATTATTGAAATTATGCAAAAAACAAAAACTCTTCCCTAGGACGACAAAAATTAAATGAATTATGGGGAGAGTTAAAGAATAAGCTAAACGCTGTTGGTCTTCCAAATAAAAGTGTAAACGAATGGAGAAAGGTAAATTTAGATTTCAATAATTTTATATATACTAATATTATAAAGAGGAAAGATTTGTATTTTTGTATGTAACGAGTAAACTCAAAACTACTGGACCGATTTCAAAAATATTTTCGCTATTAGAAAGCTACATTATCACAGAGTAACATAGGCTATATTTATTGCCAAAAAATGTTGGGGATCCCTGGACATTCCTACTATTACTAACCCAAGGTGTAAAAAAATTAGTCATAAAATATCTTTCATCGAATACGCTGCGAAAAGTATTGATGTTAAAACAAAAAATTTTCTACAATATTATAGAATATATCAATATCTACAAAAAACTTCGCGAGACCATATGTCCAACTATTGTACTTATGTCACTATAACCCCTTTTTATACCCACCATTGATAGTAATATTGCCAATTAAGAAATTAAGTATTCACAATAAGTATTTCACAATATTTAAATAGTAGGGAAATCTGAAATTTGACAACGGCATGTGTGGATACCACTCCAGATGCATCACTAGATTATGGAGAGGATTTTGGGTATGGGCATAGAACAAAAAAAATTAAGTACCAATTTGATTTCAAGAAATAAAACTGGAGGTGGCCTAACTGAAGAATTGCCGTTAACGAGGGAGCTGTAGTGGAAATTATTAATTTAGATGCGGAAATTAACGGCAATTCAAACACCAAAGTGTTTGAGGCTCCAAGTCAACAAGCTTACACGAGGTACCAGATCTAAGATATGTAAACATAAATAAGTACAAATATTTATAAATGAAATATTCTCTCATTAGGTTATCGCTATATAAAAGAAAGAAAGTTGAGGAAAGTGCTCCCCATCAAAAAAAAAAAAAAAGTAAAAACATAATATAAATACAAATATGCAAAAATGTTAAATAATTATTACAATATATTATAGAAAGTCGTCTTATACTGATACTGATGAAGTATCAAAACTATTAAAAGAGCAGGTGGAATTACAATAAAAACATTAGAAATGGACGCACAATTCCAAAAAAGTATGCTCGATGCGGAATATTCAACAAAAATGATTTACTGATGAAATGCTACTTATAATGTAGGAAAGAAATTACATTATAAATACAAAAGGAAGAATGTAATGTAATGTAATTCGCATTAATATTAATTATTATATATATGAATATAAATAAATAAAAGAAAAAAAAATTTTGTTCTAATTCTTGGGCTATTGTATTTCTTAAATTTGTCGCTGCATTTCGCACAAAAAATGGAGATGCCTCCTCTTTATTAACATTTATTTCTTCTAATTCATTCCAAGGTTCCTCAATAACCTTTTCGTTAAAACTTTCATTCCCAAAGTGCATACATACGAGCACTTTGATTTAAAAATTCACACGAAGAAATATTTCTCCGCTTCCTTTAATAAATTAATTCATAAGTAATAATTTAATAATGCATTATTATTTTAATAATATTAATTACACTTCCATTTTTAAAACTTTTTTTCAATATTTTTGCTAATGTTAATATCAAATTATGATATGGAGAGTAAAATAAGCAATACCAAGACAATCTGAAGAGGAAAAAATATGTCTTAGTGTTAAATTTATATAGCAGCCTTAACCATTAAACCATATCTAGATGACATCTTCAAGGACAACAACAAAAATATTGCCTTTGCTTATAGGTCAAAAAAAAAAAACATTAACAACCTGTTCTTTAACAAGAAAAAAAAAGACAACATAGTAATGTCGTTTATCAAAAAGAAAGCAAAGGAAACGATAGCGAAAAATGTGGCAAAGTATACATTGGAACAACAAAAAGAGGTCTAGGTGTAAGAATAAACGAAGACAAGGCTGATATATATAAAAATAAAACAACAACACCACTATTACAACATATACATAAAAATTACCAGACACCTAATATTGATAACATCAAAGACAAAGTGGCAAAGGGAAGGAAGCCTGCATATACAAAAATAAAAACGTAGTGGTGAATTATAAAGAAGCACAATTTATAAAATTTACTAAAAATGTTCTAAAGATTCTATAAATCTACACCACTTAGCTCCACAAATTATGCTATAATTTGTTTATATAATTTATGTAAATTTCTTCGTAAAGTATCATTATATAGAAAGGGTTTCTAAAAATGGTAAAATTATTGCGATTTCTGCCGTTTAAAGACTTCCGATTAAGTTCATTTTCAATATTTAGAGACGGAGTGTCATACTCTTAAATATTTTGGACCTACATATTGTGTCTTTAGATTCCAGTATCTCAATTTTTAAATTAACGTATTTTTCAATAAAAATAACAATATTACCTGACATTTATATACTTTTGCTTATAGCAGCTGTGTTTTAGTCGAAATCCTTATAAATTTCATTTAAAATTATTGTATTTTTATTGAGTGAATTTAGTAATTAAAAGACTGTCGAATCTCAAGGCACGGTTTTTGGTTTAGAAAAATTTAAGAGCGTCTCTGTATTTTAAAGTTTCTGGTAGAGCGTAACTAATCACATATCTTATCATTCATTTTATTACTTTTATTTGTTATTAAATTTGTTGAATATTATTAATTATTAATTATTATATAATATTATAAGTGAATATCGCATAAAAAGTTTTAAATTTTAAATATATGCTTTTTACATGTAATAATAGATAGTTTTTGGATATATGTTTGTTTGTCAGAAGAAGTTTCAATTATTAATTACTCCTAACCGAATAACGGTTAAGTAAATTTTATTACTCCGATGAATAAAAGATCTTTAGAATGATATTATGTCAAATTTTGTAAGATGTTACATGCATACGTAGAAATTGATCTAAGAAAATTATATCTTTTTCAGATTTTGAAACCTCTGAGAAAGAGCCAAAATATGAAAATTCGTTTTTATACTAATATTTAACTCAAATATTGTCAATAATAAAACTTCTATATAGCAGTGAGATTTATAACTTTGTCATTTCCAGGAGAAGAATGTATGAATATGAATATGAATATAAATATGAAACATATCAAATATGTTTCGTTTTTTTACACAAATTTTTTTTTTCTACTATCGTAGAACATTTCTGCTACATAGAAATAGGCTCCAAATATTATTGCTATTAAACTTTTGTTAAAAATTTTTTTGAATCAATAAACTTATTATATTTTATTTTTAAATTTGGCTGTAAATAAGAAACTTCTATTAAAAGCATCGAGTAAATACAATAAAAAGATATGTAACAAAGCATAGTTTTATGTAGCACAACAACAAACAACAACAAGCTTGAAAACGACGTAATTATGTCTTACTTATCATTTCTTTTGCTCTCGTCAGCAGCTGTTTGGGAATATATATACAAACATAAAAAAAATAAAACATATGAAAATGTGGGTTATAGTCGGTTATATTCCACCATTCAATACTCTACACCACTTAGTTCCACAAAGAGTTGAAATGAATCAGTAAATGCGAGGCATTGTTACTTCGTAAAATATCCTTATATGGAAAAGGCTTCTAAAAATGGTGGGATCAGATATCACAGTCAATAAATAGATCCTTACATGCGGAAGGGTTCTAAAAATGGTACACTTTAGTCCATTTTCAATAAAGTTACCCAAATCATGTCCTTGTACTAAATTTCAATTAAACATTTTCAAAGAATACGACCTGTATCTTGCGTACAAAATTATATGGAGACACAGTCAAACACGGATAAATGGATCCAATCGATACAATTAGTCTTGGTATTAACACGTTCAAATTAATATACAAGTGGTGCAGAGTATATTTAGTAACTTTATATTTTTATTAAACAATTGAAACTTTGAGTCATAATTTCAAGATATTATTGGTGTAAAATGAGATGTCGAAAGTGACATATTTATCTAAGCTAAAAAAATATAAACCTGTATACTTAACAACAGCATTTTTACTACATTATTAACCCAATGCCGCGTACATGGGGGCGCAAACCATTACGCCATTTTAATCACAGTGATTGTTGTCAAATTTACTTTTAACGCGTAACTAACAGATATCAACAAATAAAAAAGGTGCCTGCGGAAAAAACTTTGACTTTCATATGTTGGAAAAGTGTCGAGGACGCGCTAATACTAAACCTTAGTTTGCAGCACTAGCTGGAAAGATCGCAGTGGGACTAAAAATACTGCAAATTATGCTCGGATCAAAAGGTTCCAGAAGAAGACGAGAAACAACATTTTATTAGGGCACTTGTACGCGAAAACCAGGGACACATACTGGAGAGTACTTTCGAAAGTATCACATCCTAAAAGAATATAAAATTTTAACTTTCTTGTTAAGCTATTACCCTGAATATGTATTAATAAATTTTTACTAAAATATAATTATTTTCTTTTCTATACTTGATATTAAAATGTTGAGTACACAGTTTCTCTTCATATGAAAATAGCTTTGACCTGTTAAGAAGTAAACTTGAAATTCTGTCGAACCACTAAGGGCTAAGCCTTGTAGAATTTTAATGTAATTTGTTGTTTGTGTTTATTAGGTGTAGAATTATTAGATAACATATATCTAGCAACTTTTTCTTTTATAATAAAAGCTACTCAATATTATCGTAGTTACTGATACTCACGAGCAAAATTTAAATTTATAGATGCGCACACCTCGCCACTTTGGTTTTTTACTTTTACTCGGTACAAACCCGAATCATTCTCGATGACGTCATTAAGTTCCATTGAAACAACATATCTGTTAGCACCTATTGATTTTGTTTGAAATTTGGTTCTGCGATCTTCCAATATAAGCTCATCGTACCGATACCATTCCACAGTTAATTTTCCAGATACTAAACACTCACATTCAAATATGAGACGATTTCCATCGTCTTCCTGACGTAATTTTGGTTTCGTAACAAAGCTAGGTGAAAAGCTTTTCTCGACCACCATTTTTTATAATTATTTCAAATTTATTATTTTAGTTTTTACTTATGCAGACACGTTACTTTTATTACATTTTATTAGATACATGATAAATATATATTTAAGGTGAATGCGAATTCGTCTTCCCTTAATTATGCGTAGAACAAGTTTGTTATTCCTTTAGCAATATTACGGGAAAGCAATTCAGGTATTATTTCGTAGTTGGCATTGGATAGTGTACTAATACTGTTTGTATATAAACTGACTCTTTATAATAAGGTGTTGTCATTAGATTTTCTGAAAAAAAAAAAAAATTTTAACATATTTTTTATTAGATATTCGCTTATTCTTAGAAAAAACTAGTAAACAAAATTAATTTGGCTTAGGCCAAATCTTAAATACCCTCCTCATCCACAATGTTGGGCGTGGCAAATAATTATATTGCGCCCTCTAATAGTGTATATATTACGTATCAACTTGCAAATCTAGTTTTACGTTGAATAAGGTTTTTTTGTAAATTTTGGGCGCGCCTGTTATCCGACCAAGCCCATTTTTTGCATATAGGTGGATGGGATAAATATATATATGAATGCAAAATTTCAAGTTTCTAGGTCAACTTTTGTGGCAGGTATAAAAAATTATTGATTGTAGGCGTGTCTGTTATACGACCACACCCAGTTATTCCCACATCGGTGAAAGGGATAATTGCAAATATGTATACCAAATGTAAACTCCGTAGCTCAATTTTTGTGGCAGAAAAATATGTTTTTGTCGAGTATGGGCGCGACTCTACCGATTTTTCCCATTTTAAACAGTGATCTAGGTGTAAAAACTAAAAGTACTTGTACAAAATTTAAGCTCAATATCTCAAAATTTACCCCCGTGAGAATGCCAACAACAGACAGACACACGGACACACGGATATACATACACGTCTAAATCGACTCATTTATCAAAGCTGATCAAGAATATATGTACTTTGTAGGGTCACTGACACCTCCTTTTGGATGTTGCAAACGGAAAAACAAACTTAGTTTTACCTCATCACTAAGGTGCAGGGTATAAAAACTTAATGTCCACCTAGTAGCCGAGGCTCTATGAAGAGCTTCAATAATATTTAATAAATCGTTGATCATGATGCGAGGGTATCGTAAAAGGTAAGTTTATAAAGTTTTTAAATAATATTTTTTTAACTTTGGAGGCTTCTTTCACTAGGTTTGTAAACAAATATTTTGGTACAAGTGAAACATCAGGAACTTTCGAATTCAACATTAAAGACAGACAGACAATAGAACCAGCTGTTGAAACCGTTATCAGACTTAATTTTTAATTTTTTTTAAACATCTCATTAAATGACCTTTTTATTTTTATAAATTCCGTGTGGGCACGCTGCTTGAGAAACAAACAGATGAAGCAAAAAATTTACTCTATTTCAAGGATCAGTTTTTTACGAACAATTTGCCGATTTGGAATGATCTCTTATAATGCGGCAAAGATCGCAGCTGGATCAATCTTCATTGATATTCTAGCCCATAAAATGTGACGGACCAACCAAAGAAAATATTGTAGTCCCCATTCTATAAAGTCAATACAAACGCAAGAAAGACAAAAAATCCTAACGGTATCAGAATCGATGATATGTTTCTACAATGGGTAGAAAAACCAACCTACTGAGTCCAAGCATTTGCTGATAAAAAAGCAGGAAACTTAGAGAAGATAACTTCTATATTACCCAATTTTTACGGCCACGGTGACTACACAAAAGACAAGTTTGGGAATGGTAACTCTCCCCTATGCCACTCCTGCGAAAGAGAGCCTGTCTTCTAGTATCCGAGATTTACAATACAAAAGACTGCTTTACGATACATAACAAATACCACGAATTTCGTGACAATTTGCAACATATTAATTCTACAACTTTCCAGAATTAAGGAGGCTAGAACAACACAGAACAGCTTAAAAATGCATTTTTAAGCGAACCGTCACACGTAATACCTAACTTCGGAATACCACGAGGGCTGATTAAAGCTTAGAAGGTGGGTTTTAGTACGTAGGTGTTAGCCTAATACTCAATAACGTAATAAGTACGATTCTAAGAATAGATAACATCAGTCCACAAACCAGCGCGCAACTTTAAAAAGTTCAACGTTTTGATTTCAGTACAGTGAATTCCGATTCAAAGAAAAGCGAAATTACTACTTTATTTGTACAATTATAGTACGATATATGAATAATAGAAATTAGACTAGCCGTTCGGAAGATATGTGTGGCAACCTCAATCGATATGTTAACAGTCTGGCAACTATTGTTTGATATTATAGTCGTGCTTTTGGTGCTCGCTTATATTTTACTTTTGCTTCGCGGTGGATAACAATAATAATTCTTAATTTGTGCTTTATTGTGAATATTTTTATTTGCGGTTTGTGTAGCATAAATTATATTTGGATAATCTTTCATTTATAGTGCATTTACTTAGGTTCAAGTTGATTTGGTCCTATTTTCGCACTTTCCTCTTATATTTTGTCATTTTCTTTATATGCTGTTTTCCTTTATTCATTTTTACAGCTTTGCACTGTTTTATGTTAATCGGCATAAAATAGTGATCTTTCGTGCATACTTTTGGGCTCTACCTGTTGCCGTTGCAGGCTCTGTTAAGATTTTGCGTTAACATATAAATATTTATAACTAATATATAAAGTACTCCTAAAAAGTACACCTTTTATTTTCTTCATTTTCTTTATACTTTTGTTGATTATTGTGTACTTAATCTTTTATTGTAAAGGATCCTAATAATTGAATGATGTAGGATGATGACTTGAAAATTTGTACTTATCTTGTTAAGTTATCGATGATAAATATTTGTGTTGTTGGTTATGCGATTCTGCTTTTCATGCTAAGTGTGCTGGTTTTAATGGTCGGCAATTTGACCAAATTTCAAATAGACCTAAAGGTCTTCGTTGGTCATGTCGTAAATGCCGTGAAATTTACCTGGATTTTTTTAAGTTATTTAAACATACTCAACTTAGTTTTAATGAATTGTCAAAAGACTTTAAAAAATTGCTTGATAAATTTTTATTGCTTCAAGACCATTTTAATAATTGTAAAGTCTTAGAATCATCGAATGTGGGTATTAATACCAATAGGTCACTTATTTTATCAGATCGCGGATCGACTTTATCGGTAAATGTTTCAACTCATTCTCATTATTTGCTCTCACCTTTTGTTACATCAACGACTGGGGCATCGATGGTATCAAATGAAGGTTCAGTTGATATACCATTGATGACCAATACAGAGAATCTTCATAACGTGCCATCTATTGTTATTTACCCTCCAGTGAGTGGTGATAATAATAATGTAATGTCTAATAAGCATAATGGTTCAGTTGATTCTAACTCCAATCAGTCAGTATCTCGCACCTTGTCTGTTGATGTACCTAGTACTAATAATATTACAACTTCTATTCTTAATCCTACTTCGAATGTATCAGTTGTTAATAATATTGGTTCATCCCATGTAAATCTAAATGATAATATGTTAAAAATTTTTACTTTGACTATGTTTGAAAGCTGTAATGAAATGAAATGTTAGAAATTGTGAAAAATTAATACTTGGCGACTGGAAGGGTAGAACCTGGACCAGTTTCGAACTCGCCCTCATCGAGTTCTCATCTACTAAATGATAATATTCCAAGTGTTTCAACGGTAGCACCTGTTATATCTGATGATGACTTGATTGTTGTTCCGGCACGGAAAGCTATCTTCTTGTCACGTCTGGCAGCAAATCCAACAACCGAAGCTGTTATGAAATATATTAGGCGTAATATTTCGGATGCCGACTTAAATAGAATAAACATTTTAAATTTAATAATTCTAACATGAGAGAAATTTGTTCTTTTAAAATTTTTTAATTATATTGAACAAGCAATTCTGGCCGGATGGTGTCCTTGTAAAAAAATTTATACCTCGCAATAGAATAACTGTGCCTATTGAACTTAATGTCCCTTCTGATTTACCAAAAAACTAAATAATAATCTTACACTTTATCAAAATGTCCGAGGCCTAAATACTAAATTGCAAAATACTGTATTAAAATCTATTGACTGTGATTATGATGTTGTTGTGTTACCAGAAACTTGACTGAAGCCGGGAATTTTTGATGCTGAAGTTTTAAGTCCTGATTATCACATTTATAGAAATGATAAAATTTCTAAAAAT
Source organism: Ornithomya fringillina (assembly GCA_963978525.1). Classification (NCBI taxonomy): domain Eukaryota; kingdom Metazoa; phylum Arthropoda; class Insecta; order Diptera; family Hippoboscidae; genus Ornithomya; species Ornithomya fringillina. The sequence goes on from OZ021695.1 coordinate 2,660,439, forward strand.
GGTAATGGTGTATTAATTGGTGTGCACTGTTCTTTATCTTCAAACTTAGTGTTTTTACTGAACCACTAGATGTGAATTGAATTGTGTGCAAATTAGATTAAATAATGTCGATTTATATATAACATCATCTTATATTCCTCCTAGTTCTGAATTCTCAATTTATTTAAAACATTTACATTTTTTAAAATCAGTTGCATTACGTCTTAAGCCTTGTTGACTCCATATTAGTATTGGGTGACTTTAATCTACCAAACGTTTGTTGGACTCTTGATGAAGATCTTGGTTGTTATATTTTATCTGATTATTCTCAGTTATTTGATCCATTTTTTATGGAAATCTGCGACTTAAGTTTGTATCAGCTTAATAACATTCTAAACATAAACAATAAATTGTTAGATTTGGTTTTCTATAGCGATATAGATATTGAAATTTGTCGTGTTGACCAATTTGTTCATCCTGAGGACAAGTTTGCTTATTCTGTTAAAAAATATTAATATCAATCATAAAAAAGCTTAAAGTTAATAAATTTAATTACCGTTGTACCAATTTTGATAGTCTGTCAGACATGTCTTATTAGAATTGCAATGGAATCTTAATTTTGAAGATATTGATGATTCGTTATCAGCTATTTATAACAATCTTTTCATAGCTATTTCTGTTTCGGTCCCAATTGTGGCTTATAACTCATCTACTGTTGCTTCTACCTGTGGTTTAATAAGCACCTACGTAACGTGTGTAATAAGAAGAGTAGGTTTTTTAAGAAATATAAAATTCTTTTGCTGATTATTCGAACTATTCCAAAGTTAAGCGTGAATTTAATTCATTAAATAATAAATGTTATTCTAACTATTTGTCATCTATACAGAGTAGCCCTTTTAGAGATCTTAAAAAGTTTTATAGTTTTGTGAACTCTAAACGTAAAGTTGATGTTTTTCCTTCTACTTTGCGATATAATAATTCGATATCTTCAAATGACTCGGTTATTGCCGATATTTTTGCAGAATTTTTCGAAAAGGCTTATTCTGTGTCGAATATTCAGAGTGACATGTACCAATATTCAATAAATTCCTTTGATTTATTTCCATTCATTTCATTTTTTGAAATTGATATTTATGAGGCTTTTTCTCGTGTTAAATATTCTAATATTCCGTGCCCAGATGGTATACCTTCTTGTGTATTACGAAATCGTGCAGATATACTTAGCATAATTGTTCAATAAATCTCTTGAAAAGGGTTACTTTCTTACTGCTTGGAAATCTTGCTTAATTATTCCTTTATATAAAAATTGTGCTAGGGATAACATTGAGAATTATAGGGGAATAGCTAAATTTAGTGTATTGCCCAAAATTTTTGAACTTCTTCTTGTAGAAAGGCTATCACCACGATTAAGATCTATTATCACTCCTTATCAGCATGGCTTTTCTAAGGATAAATTCACGTCTTCCCATTTACTTGAACTCACATGTTATATTTCTTCAGCATTTTCTTTGCATAAACAAACTGATGCGATTTATTTGGATTTCTCTAAAGCTTTTGATAGAGTTAATCATAATCATCTTTTCTATAAGCTACAACGATTGGGTTTTCCTAAATATTTGCTAACATGGTTTGGAAGCTATCTATCTAATCGCACGCAAAGAGTTTTGTTTAACTCTTCATATTCTAGACAAATTTATGTTTCATCAGGTGTGCCACAAGGAAGTCATTTGGGGCCTCTATTATTTTTAATATTCGTTAATGATCTCCCTTTGAGTGTAAACTTTTCCAAGGTTCTTATGTTTGCTGATAATGTTAAGATATACAAATGATTTGATTCTAATAATGGTGCGAAATTACTTCAACTTGACTTATTGAGTATTAACAAGTGGTGTGAAAAAAATGGTATGTTACTTAACTTAAAAAAATGTAAGAAATTGTCATTCCATTGGATAGCTCCTATTCATACATCTTATTCAATACATGATTATGTTTTAGAAAATGTAAATTTTTTCAAAGATTTGGGTGTTGTCTTTGATTCGAAATTTAAATTTAATAGCCATATTGATGCTACAATAAATAAAGCCATGTCGCTGTTAGGATTTATTAAAAGGTGGTCAAGAGAATTTAATGATCCGTACATTTACAAAAGGCTCTTTTCATTCTTGGTTAGGCCGAAATTAAAATATTGTGTTGTCGTCCGGACTCCTATGCATCAATGTCATATTGACCGTTAAGAATCACTGCAAAAAAATTTTTTCATATTTGCCTTACGTGGACTGGGGTGGGATGGAAACAGATTACTTCCACCTTATGAAAATAGGCTTATGCTTATAGATTTGCCATCATTAAAGAAGAGGCGTTATTTGTTAAGCGTACTTTTTATTGCAAAATTAATTCGCGGTGTTGTTTGCTCACCATATCTTTTGAATTGTATTAACTTTAACGTTCCTGGTAGAGTGTCTCGTAACTTCATTCCAATAAGATAATCGCTTTGTCGCACAAATTACGAATTGTTTGATCCATTTCGGTCGCTTTGTAAACTATATAAAAAAAATGTTCATCGCTTAGATGAAGCAATTGACTGTAATATTTTTTTTTTCTTTTTTGCTATTTTACTTATATATATATTTTTTGTAACATCTAATTATTGTAATTTCCTTTTTACTTCTAATTAATAATTAATATTAATTTTTATTAAATTGTAATTTTATTCAAGTTAACTTACTTTAAGCAATATTATTAATTATTTTTGGTTTAAGTTCCATGAGTTATTCCAGTAAGTTTCAGTGGCTGCTGTTACAGTGGGTGTTGTTGTTGTTCTTGCTGTGGAAGCTGGTTCCGGTTATTTTAAGTTTACTCTACTGATTATTATATAGTTTTAAGCATTATATATATTTATTGTTATTACTTGTTCTTCTTTACGTTGGCTGATTTTCAATGTAGCCAACTACTTTATTAATGCAAATATAAATACAATCACTATAATAAAATTCTTTCTAGAAAGTTAAAACAGACTTACTTGAATAAGCGCGCAAAATATTATTGTTAATATTAATTTAAATCCTTCTTTAATAAATAAAATCATATTGGCACAAACCCACCTGCCAAATTGGTGATCTAAATTAATCTGTACACGCAACAGCTACAATTAATCGTTTCATGTCTAATTCAAACAATTCACACAGCGAACCATCAACTAGTATTTCTACAGTTTATGCATGTTTGCCGGTATCAGTCATGTCAGCCAATAATGTCAAGGTATGGTTCACCTCAATGGATTTTTGGTTTGTAGCATCTGGTATAACATCCGACAAACAAAAAGCCGCAACAATATTAGCTGCATTGGATCCAAACATCATGGCTCAATTAACGGATGTAACAAGCTCTTTGCCCGACATAGACCGTTTTAGATTTGTTAAAGACAAAATAATCGAACATTTCGCCGACAGGGAGCAGCGCCGTCCAAACCATTTACTTTCCGAGCTACCTTTGGGCGACAAAAAGCCATCTAAATTATATTATGAAATGAAACGAGTCGCCGGAAGTACAATTGAAGAGGCCGCCTTAAAGGGCTTATGGATAAAACGCTTGCCTGACTTTGCACAACAAGTTGTTGCCGCATTTTATGGTTCAGCACCAGAATTTACTAAAATTGCAGATTCTATAGTTGACGCCGTTACAATACAACAAGTTCAACACGTTTCATTTAAATCGTCAAACAGTTATGAGGAATTACGCAATGCCATCGATGAGTTGAACAAAAAATTGGACGCAATAAAAATTAATTTTCGACACCGTACACCATCACGACGTCGTTACAAGAGCATTGAGGGAAGCAACAATCTAATCTATTGTTGGTTTCATGTGAAGTTTGGCAACAAAGCTCGAAGGTGCCGTAACCCATGTCAATATAAACAGAAAAACAACAATTTTACTGAACCATCTGCTTGACTAAAAAATACAACTCAAAATTTTTCTCCAAACAACCACAATAATGTCTGCGCCTTACAAGTAAGAGATAGTGGCGCCGATGCCTCGGTTTTAAAACCAATGACATGCAATAAACGAATACACAACTATTTGCTTCTAATGACACACCAATTAAAGCAATCGGACAAAGACGTTAGCTTTGGTCTTCGCCGTGAATTTTTATTGTCATTTATCGTTGCGGACGTCAAAACTTCAATTACATGCGTTGATTTTTTAAGCCACTTTGACTTACTTATTGATACTCGCCGAAATAAATTAATTGACAATACTACCAAGTTAAGCATCCTTAAATTAATTTAAACACACGTTCAAATTGCAACACTGCAGTCATTAAATCATACAAAATTTTCCTACAATAACAAACTTATCACCATTTGGAAATAAAACAAAATCAACAATAGTGCATAAAATTTAAACTATTGGTTAACCAGTGTTTGCTAGAGCGAGAAGTTTATCACCAGAAAAGCTGGCAGCAGCAAAAAAGGAATATGAATTTTTAATTCAAGCAAGTATCTGCTAGCCTTCGAAGAGTAATTGGAGTAGTCCACTGCATATGGTTAAAAAGCAAAATGGAACATGGAGATTATGTTGAGACTATCGTGCTTTGAATGCCCCAACTGTGCCAGATAAATATCCGTGATTTTATACACAATTTACATGAAAAAACAATTTTTTCAAAAATTGATTTACAGGGGAATTACCATCAAGTTCCAATATACCCAGGAGATGTGTCAAAAACTGCCATAATTACGTCTTTTGGTCTTTATGAATTTAATTTTTTGACATTTGGATTGTGCAACGCAGCGGAAACATTTCAGCGTCCGATCAATGAAGTGTTACGTGGTCTGGACCTAAAGTGGCCCAATGATAAAGTGGCAATTATAACCTTATATAAAAAAATTGTATCTGGCAACATAAAGAATGATCAAATGTCTACGGCAGTGACAGAGTTTTAAAAAAACGTAGTGTCTAGGGAAACGAGTGGGAATATTAAAAGAAATTTGACTCAATAAGGGAGGGGAGTCAACTTCACCTTTAATTAATTTTACTAGAAAAGAAACACCTAACATCTCCCGTCTTTTCTCGAGTGTTGGTAACCCAATGAGCAATAATCTATCCTTATACGGTGGTAAGGCTAAATCAGAATTCCAACTTAAGCCACGATAATATAAATATTAATAATCTTATTTCATATACATATGCAAAAAAGTGAAATAAAAAAATATGGGTAAAATGGTTTTTTCCTAATATTTTTTACATTCTTCAAAGTGGTTCTGGATACCTTAAAAAATATTGCGGACTAAATATAAATTTAATACAGTTAGGCATGGCCATTTTTATTTATTAAAAATACATACATATATTCTTATACTCACATATTTTGTAATGTAATATCTTATTATTTGTATACCCTGCACTACTTGTGGCAAAGAGTTTATAAAGTATGTGCGGATTTGTGTAACTCTTGAACTCAAATGCCATAGAAGCAACGACCTAGAAGGCATTAATTTTGATTATAATGATAATAACGAATTCGAGGTAGATTTGAAAGTGGCTCACCGCCAACAATAGCGTGATTCTGCACGGTTTTTAGATACTTCTGTTTCTGGTTCACACTGTCAATACCAACCGCATTTCCGTAGGCAACACAATACTTCCTTTACCACACAACAACAACAATAAACGAAAAGACATAACGTCGTTAGTAATTTTGTTTATATAGGAATAATTTTATTTGTTGGTGTTCACACAGTCGTAATTATTATATATATATTAGTAATTTTGTTATTATAATTATACATACATATATTTAATGAAGGAATGAACTTATGGATTGGAACCTTCAGATCTGGTCGATCCATTATCGATCAGATATTCACGTTACGTCAAATCCTGGAAAAGACCCAATAAAAACAAATCGACACACACCACCTTTTTGTCGATTATAAGCCTCATTCGACTCTCCAATTCGCACGAAATTGTTTGCCGCCACGTCTGAATTTGCTTTTCCTGCTACGCTGATAAGATTTAGCAAAATGGCTTTTGTGACACCAGGTCCTCAGTCAAAATAGGAGCGGACTTCTCCGAACTATTCGATACCAAACGAGGTCTCAGACAGGGCAACAATCTTTCATGTACCGTTTTCAATATCATCATGAAAAAGGTGTTGCGGAATGCTGAGGTTAACACAAGTTGCACAATTTTTAACAAAAGTGTCATGACTATCGCGTATACCGACGATATTGACATCATTGGGCGGAAAGCGCGGGATGTTACCTCAGCTTTTGCAAGAATTGACAAAGAATGAACGACGACAAAACGAAGTCTCTGGTCTCAACGTCCAGCGATTCGCTGGTCCGGTATCCTTGCATGTTGTTAGCGATATAACTTCAAGGTAGTCAAGTACAGCCGTAAATATCTCCAATAACGTCAGCATGGGCTAAGTAAGCAGTTTAAGAGCAAAGCCCTCTCTCGTACGACAAAACTTACACTCTATAAGACCCGATGAGTCCCAGTGCTCCTTATGGCGCAGAAGCATGGACGCTAACACAAAATGATGAGGCTCTTCTAGGCGTGTTCGAGAGAAATTCTCCGAAAAATCTTTGGTTCTGTACGTGTTGGCGATGAGTTCCGAATCTGGAGCTGTATGAGCTTTACGCCAACATTGACATAGTTCGTTGCATAAAGATTCAGCGTCTGCGATAGCTAGGTCATCCCGCCATAAGAATTTAAATTATCAATGTAAATATCCCATTGAATTAATGCTACATTTCCTTTTTATACCCTCCACCTTAGGGAAGAGGGTATATTCATTTTGATCATCCGTTTACAACACATCGAAGGAAGCGTCGGAGACCCCACAAACCATATATATTCTTAATCAGCATGAAAAGAGAAATCGTTTGACATGTCCGTCCGTGTGTCCGTATATCCGTCTGTTGTTGGCACTCTCACGGTCGTAATTTTTGAGATATCAAATTGAAACTTTGCATACGTATTCTCAGTTCAATTTCGCTGTTCCGTATTATTGAAATTGGGCAAAATCGGTTAAGATACACGCCCACAATAAACGAAAATCTCATCATACCTCGAAAAAATTGTATCTTTAAAAAATTATATATCGCACAATACTATGCCTATCAAGTTGAAATTTGGTATATATATAAAGGGTACCGTTATCCAACACTGTGCCAAAAATGGGCGTGATTGAATAACGCAAACGCCTATAATTTAAAAAAAACACTATTTGCGTAAGTACATGAAATACATAAATATGGCAATAGGAGCTTATTCTTTAGAGAATTGCAAAAGGTGGAGGGTATTTAAGCTTCGGTCTTATGCGAACTTTTCTATCTTGTTTTATATCATGTGTATTTAATTAAATTTCTTTTTATACCCACCACCTTAGGGAAGAGGGTATATTCATTTTGATCATCCGTTTACAACACACCGAAGGAAGCGTCGGAGAGCCCACAAACCATATATATTCTTAATCAGCATGAAAAGAGAAATCGTCTGAGACATGTCCGTCCGTGTGTCCGTCTGTTGTTGGCACTCTCATGGTCGTAATTTTTGAGATATCAAATTGAAACTTTGCATACGTATTCTCAGTTCAATTTCGCTGTTCCGTATTGAAATTGGGAAAAATCAGTTAAGAGACACGCCCACAATAAACGAAAATCTCATCATACCTCGAAAAAATTGTATCTTTAAAAAATTATATATCGCACAATACTATGCCTATCAAGTTGAAATTTGGGATAAATATAAGTGGTACCGTTATCCAACACTGTGCCAAAAATGGGCGTAATTGAATAACGCAAACGCCTATAATTTAAAAAAAAACACTATTTGCGTAAGTACATGAAATAGTCATATACATAAATATGGCAATAGGAGCTTATTTTTTAGAGAATTACAAAAGGTGGAGCGTATTTAAGCTTCGGTCTTAACCGAACTTTTCTATCTTGTTTTTCCTTATTATTAATTTGCATATATTTGGAAATTTTTCTTATTATAGTATATTCTAAGTTACCCTGAAATTAGTCGTAAGATCAGCTGTAGGATATAAATCCGGTTTATTGTAAAACATATGAAACAAGATCAGCTGTAGTGATGCAAAGCTTATATCAAAGCTCTTACAAACAACACAAAAAGCTTATCCACTGGCCTATAAAAAGGCGATCAACGCATAGCAAATCAGCTAGTTTTAGACTAGCTTAGCACTAGGTAGGTTGTTTAGGGGACTAAGATAGGAGAGTTGATCTAGTCTGGTCATTATTTTTGTTAGCCAGGGAATTGTTCTTTAGGGCAATAGGTAAATTAGGCGGATAGACGAGTTGATGTCATCCTCTTTAATCTGGTGAATTTTTATTTTGGTAACTAGGAACTGGGTCAAACGAGTTGATGTCATCCTCTCTGATCTAGTTAAAAACATTTGTTTTTTTATTTTATTTTACTATTTTATTTAACTAGGAACTGGGTCAGACGAGTTCATGTCATCCTCTCTGATCTAGTTAATGCATTTTGTAGCTAAGAAAGTACTCTTCAGGGCAATAGGAAAAATTAGCCAATTAGGAGAGTTGATGTCATCCTCCCTAATCTGGTTAATATTATTTTGTAACCAGGAAATTATTCTGCAGACAGTAGGCATATTACCTAGGAACTAGGTCAGACGAGTTGATGTCATCCTCTCTGATCTAGTTAACATATTCTCAGCTATGCATTATTCTAAATTAAATATCTTTTAGTTGAGAGTTGATGTCATCCTCTCTTTCACAGCTAGGCATTATATTAGGCAAAATATCTACTGGTGAGAGTTTATGTCATTCTCTCTTTCACAGCTAGGCACTATAATAGGCAAAAAATCTACTAGGCGAGAGTTGATGTCATCCTCTCTTTCTCAGTTAAAACGGTTACACCACGTTAAAGCACTTACTAGGCAATAGTCACACTAGTCAAACCCTACATTAGGCGAAAGTTAATGTTATCCTGTCTTTTACACCCTAACGCTCGACATTACGCGAAAGACAAGAAACTAAGACCATAAATCTCTAACCAGACACTTGGATTATATGTGTCAATTCACTTATGATATTAGATACAATAGGGAAGTTCAAACATTGCAACAGGTACTTTGTCTCGCGCATTTGTAATAGAAATGTTAAATCACGAAGATCTAAAACATAAAAATCTCAGTTTAGAAGTCTTACGTAATCGAAACATCAACTTAAAACTTTTATCAATTTTAAAATTCCAACTTTGGTTACGCCAAAAGGTTTTTAAGAAGTTACACAACATTTCACATCCTGTTTCCTAAGCAACAAGAATCTCCTATAACCAAAATCGACATTCATAAAGGAAGATTTAAATACATTCATATGGATATAATAGGTAAATTACCACCACGCAAAGGATATAAATACATCTTAACAATTGTAGACCGATTCACCCGCTGGTTTATACGTCCCTAAAAAAACTAAAGAACTGCAAATATGTGTTCGTACGCAGAGTTAGCAAACAGGGACTACAATATTTATACCAACAACAATTTATATAAAATAATTGGGAAAGAGACCAAATACGAACGAAATAAAAATACTTTCATTAAAATATTTAAAAAAAAATTATATGAAAAAATAAAACCATTGGATATATCAACGGAATTCCGCAACTGGTTATTTTATTCTGAAAGCTTAAACGGATTTACTTGACTTTTAAGCAAACGTTCTCTCCATGTTAATGTAATTTACGCACTTAAGATCAGTGATGAAATACTATCAATATCTATCTGATTAAACCAGTTCTTATTTAAAATCACACTAATTCTAAACATACTTACATAAATACAAAAGCAACAAATTACTTTAAATTTAATATAGGCTAATATTTTTGGAAGTGTTTCCCACTAAATATATATTATTGTATGTTAAATTATGTAAAACTTTTTAATCAATGTTGTCAATTATATTCTATATCAAAAATATAATTTCACATAAAATAAATATCTTTTCAAACTATAAATAAAAATATATAAATAAGTGCTAAACCATAGAGTATTGAGGTATACATATTATTATATATTAAGTTACCCGAAACTTTTTAATTCTTGTTGATATAATATTATTTGGTGTCTTGATTTTAAAAAGGAGTTGCAATTTGGTAAAAATTATATATATGGAAAACAGAACTCGAGGTGGTTGGTTGTGCAAAATAAAAAATTAAAGTTGTAATTGAGTTTTTCACATATACGAGTATATGTATATATATAACTATTAACTAACAAGTAAAAAAACTAAATTTGGCTTAAACCAATTCTTAAATACCCTCCACCTCCACAACGGTGGGCGTGGCAAATATAGATATATTGCGCCCTCTAGTGGTGTATGTATTAAGCATCAGCTTGCAAGTTTATTTATACATTGAATATGGTTTTTTGTAAATTGAGGGCGTTTCTGTTATACGACCATGCCATGGCACATCAGTGGAAGGAATAACTATGTAATCGCGTATCAAATTTGAAGTTCCTAGGTCATTTTTTGTAGCAGATATAAAGGTTTTTATTGATTGTGGGCCTGTCTCTAATCCGAATTTCATTTTTGACACATCGATGGAGCTTATATTTATAGATATACATACCAAAATTCAAGTTTATAGCTCAATTTTTGTGGCAGATCGATTGTGGGCGTGGCTTTTGACCGATTTTGCCCATTTTATATAGCGATCTGCGTGCAAAAACTAAATTTCAGCTCAATATCTCAAAATTTACGCTCATGAGAGTGCAAACAAAAGACAGACATACAGACGCACGGACGTGTAAGTCTAAATCGACTCAGTTTTTTACGCTGATCAAGAATATATATACTTTGTAGGATCTCTGACGCCTCCATCTAGATGTTGCAAACGGAAGAACAAAATTAGTGTACCCTCTTCCCTAAGGTGGAGGGTATAAAAAGGTAAATATGAAATAATTATTAAGAGTAAAGAAGAACGTTGAAAGAAGAATTAACTAAAGATAAAGGCAGAAGTTAAAATAAATATGATTGTATTAAAAGAAGTTATAACAGATAGAATAATCAAAGTGCGAAAGACGTTAATTAAAAATTGAAATTTTCATAAAGCAAGGAAATAAAAAAGAAGAATTAAAAAATATTCAAGTAGAAACTAATGCATTAACATAAGGTGTATAATAAAAGTTGTAAAGAGGAAGAGAGGAAGATACAATAATTTGTTTTAATTAATATAAAAACGTAAAATAAGCAAATAAGAAATGTTAAATTAAGTTTTATTTAAAAGATATTATAGATGAAAGAGACAAATATATGTTCATAATAATTTTAAAATATACAAATACAAAGAGAAAAAACAAAAACACATACAATTGAATAATGTAAAATATTAAATTATAATATTTTGTATTACAAAAGTGAATTGAAACACGTAATCTATATATAATACACTGTGAAAATATCTAGAATAAACTTGAAATATTTATTGAATTTTAAAATTGTTACATAGATGTAACCAAATATAGTTAAACTGCACTAGATTAGAAAATAACTAAGCACGTTTAAAATAAATATTTTTATTTAGTGAAATACTGAAATTAGTTCAAAATAATTTGAAATTAAAACATAAAATAAGAACAAGAGATATTGAATTTATATTTATATTTATTTATGAAATTTATATTTATTTATAAACGGTTTTATAGCCCGTTTCATAAATAAACATATATAAAAAAAAAAGGTCTTGTTAGTTTTACTAACATAAAAAGGTAAATTACGATATTGAATTTATTTTATTTTTTAATCTATTTTTTTTAAATCTTATTTCTATATATATATACCTTATATATGCTATTATTATATATAATACTTTGTAAACAGAATTTGTTAAAACACACTTTTATATTATAAATTGATTTTACACTTCAAAATGGACATTCAGACGATTAGATCTAAGAACATACAGCAACTAAAACAAACTTATCAGATTTAGAGCCGAGCACACTCCGTAGAAATTCCGAATTACAAAATAGGTTATTAGGGCACTATGACTTAGATTTCTCAGATGCATACGAATATGCTAGCAATGCAAGTTCTGATGGTCATGCAAGGGGTGTTTTCATAAATAAAACTACGTATACTCTTAAGGATTTTCAAGATACTCTTTCAAATTTTTCTGGGAATGGAGCACCTGATATTGTCTTACGGAATTTAAAGAAATAGCAGATGTAATTAAGTGGGATGATTTTCAAAGGTTTGTTTATGGCAAGCAGCTATTAAGAGGAGGAGGTTGTTCGTAAAGAGTCAGATTTTTGTAAAGTCCTGGTCAAACCTTAAAAATACGTTGAAAGATGAGTTCGGAACTACAGTGTCTACTGCTGAAGTACACAAAAGGTTAAACACAAACGAAAATTTGTTGGTATATATATATCCAATGATGGACATAGGCAAGTTGGTGGCTTTAGATGAAAGAAGAATAATCGATTATTTTATTCAAGGTATTCCTCATACAAGAATTAATAAAGCAGTGTTATACCAAGCAAAGACTGTTAAAGATTTAAAAGAGCAAATCAAATTATACGAGAAGATAAGGTGTTCACAGAAAATCCATAGTCAAACTACCACAAAATCTTCAGAAGAAAAGGTTGAAAAAAAATACAAAGACAAGACTGATAAAAACACTGCTATAAGTGTGGGGACACTAGCCATCTTGCAAATAATTATCCTGAAAAACAACTAAAGTGTTTTAAATGTAATAGATTCGAACATCGTACATTTCACTGTAAAACACAAAATTCAGAGAAAAGGGCCATCAAACTTAAACAATCCAATATGGTGCATCGAGGCAGTGGCTTGATATATCATATAAAGATATTACTATACTAGGACAAACTTTACTGGCTTTACTTGATACTGGGAGCGAGTTATGTTTAATACGATATAATACGGTTATACGTTTGGGAGACTTAAAATTGACACTTCAAAAAATAAAACTATGTTGTATAAATCAAAGCGAAATTGAAACAATTGGTCATTTTACCTTAGAATGCGTCATAGACGATATATGTTTTGAAGTAACAATCCACTTCGTGGGATAAAATTATATAAATAATGAAATAATGTTGAGGTGTGGCCTTTTTAACTTGTAATACGACACGGTGAAGCTATTTTTGTTAAAAATGAGGAAAAGCCTGCCTAACCACCCGGAAATTCCCTATTTACCGAATTTAATCAAATATGTTCAGTTGCAGAATATTTTGATATTAAAACAGAAGTAGATCTAACTTACCTAAATTTACAGTTGCGAAACGAAATTGCGAGTCTAGTAAACAAACTTTATAAGACGGAGCGAAAAGCCCAGTTAGCATGAAAATCATACAATAGTAAAAGACGTCGAAGGCGTATTCCTTTGGCAGATCAAAAAATAGTAGATGAACAAATGGCGGAATGGTTCATAGATGCTATTATTAAACCAAGCTCATCACAATATGTATCTCCAATAGTATTAGTGTCAAAAAAGGACGGTTCAAAAAGGTTGTGTTGCGATTAACTCAAATTAAATAGTAAAATAATCCGAGGTAATTTTCCTATGCCAATTATTGAAGATGTCGTGAATAAATTACAAAGGAAAAAGTATATACAACGTTAGATTTAACTAACGGATTCTTTCATATACCTGTTGAGGAAAATTCACAAAAGTACACGTCATTTGTTACATTGAATGGTCAGTACGAATTTTGTTTTGTATCATTTGGTATTAGCAATTCTCCTGCAGTTTTCACAAGATTTATTTCGGCAGTTTTACGTGACTTAATACGTGATAGCACTATAATTGTTTACATGGACGATATTGCTATACCGGCCGAAGACGAGCATGATGGTATGATGAAGTTGAAAAGAGTCATAAAAGAAATAGCTCGAAGTGGACTGCGCATAAAATGGTCTAAATGTCAATTTTTAAAACAGCAAATAGCCTTTTTAGGCTTCATTATAGAAAATAGTTCTAATAAACCTTTAAATAAAAAAACGATAGGTGTGGAAAATTTTCCAAATCCTTCTGATCAAGAAGCAGTGCAAAGGTTTCTACGACTTACGTCATATTTTCGCAAGTTTGTAAAAGACTACGCGAATATCGCAAGGCCGTTAACAAACTTACTAAAAATTAAATCATTTAATCCGAATGCCGTAACAGAGGTACATGCTGATGCGAGCAAATATGGTTACGGCTGTGTTTTTAAAAAAGGACTCAGAGGATCAGCAAATACATCCAGTGCAATTCAAAAATTCATGAACAACGTTACCACCCATATGAATTGAAAGTTTTAGCTATTATTGAAGCGTTAAAAAAGTATTTACTTACTTGGAATTCCGTTCAAAATTATAACAGATTGTAGTGATTTTCAGATGACCATGCCGAAAAAATATATTCCAGCTCGTGTGGCAAGGGGGGCAATGTTCCTTCAAGAATTTTCATATGAAATTGAGCATCGCCCAGCAACCAAGATGAAACACATTGACACCCTTAGTCGTGCCGCATGCTTATTAGTTGAAAGTAATTAATCACATAGATTAAAGGAAGTGCAAAGTGACGACAACTACATTCAAGCAATAAAAGCAGCTTTACGTCAAGGTAATTACCAAGATTTTTATTTATATTCTAGTTGTTGTAGATGCATTCACAAAATTCATATGGCTTTATCCTACCAAATCTACTGACAGTGAAACCTTATTGGATTGCATAGAAAAGCAGGCAGCGATCTTTGGAAATCCACATCGGGTAATAACTGATCGGGGCACTGCATTCACTTCTAGCATTTGAAAATTACTCTACAAATCAACATATACAACACTTGTTGATAGCGACAGGAGTACCACGTGGAAACGGGCAGGTGGAACGTGGTGGAACAAAATGTTGTCTTGAAAATCCGGCAAACTGATATAAACAAGTCAGAAATGTACAGCAAATCATAAATTCCACTCCACCCAGGAGTACGAAAATATCGCCATTTAAATTACTCATGAGGGTACCAGATTGCCCGATCTTAAGGACATGCTAGATGAAGAAAACATACAAGAATTTGATAACGAGAGAAAAAATTTGGGAGACATTGCAAAGCAAAATATCGCCAAAATTTAAGATGAAAATTGTAAAACCTTTCATAAAGGGCGCAAGCCTGGATCTGAGTATACTGAGAACAAACAAACGTACACAGTTCGGCACTGGACTTAAGCTAAAGGAAAGCTTTCTAGGACCTTATAAAATGACAAAGAAGTTAGCACAGAGAAGATATGAGGTGCAGAAGATGGGCTAAGGTGAAGGTCCGATTAAGACAGTTACAATCTGTGAAAATATGAAACCTTGGGGTCAATTCGAAGCGAATTTGAAGTCAGAATCGCCGAATGCAGTGCGCAAAAAGGATGGGATTGGAACAAGACGACACTATTATTAAAAAAGTACATGTTAAACAAAATAGACGAGATGAAAAAAAATTCAATTGGAAAACAGAACTCGAGGTGGTCGATTGTGCAAAATAAAAAAAGAAAGTTGTAATTGATTTTTTCACATATATATATATATATAACTATTAACTAATAATCAAATGGAATTTTAAATAAAGAATTCAAAATAAACTATTGAACTAAACTAAGAGTAAATGATTAATTTACTACATATATATAAATAATTATTCTTTTTGATATGGCTATATTATAAACTAGCTGTTGTCCGCGGTTTTAACCGCGTTGAATTCGGTTATCTCGCGGGATTAAACGTTGCCTATGCCCTTACTTAGGTTCTGAAATTTTTGAAACCGATATTGCTCGATTTTACTTACAACCTGCCTGCAGGCACCTAACACATGTGTACCAAATTTCCTGGTGGTGCATCTGGAATAGGATCCATTACATATGTTCTTAGAATTCCATATAAATGTTGCTTTTATTCCAAATTAATTTAAAAATGGTCCGTAAATTCATTTTTGGCTAAAATCACTGGCCAAATCCAGAACCTAGTGGTGCATCTGGAGTGGTATCCACACATGCCGTTGTCAGATTTTCCTACTCTTTAAATATTGTGAAATACTTATTGTGAATACTTAATGTCTTAATTGCCCGTGTACATGTGTGTGCAATATTTGTATGGCAATATTACTATCAATAGTGGGTATAAAAAGGGGTTATAGTGACATAAGTACAATAGTTGGACATATGGTCTCGGGAAGTTTTTTGTAGATATTGATATGTTCTATAATATTGTAGAACTTTTTTTTGTTTTAACATCAATACTTTTCGCAGCGTATACGATGAAAGATATTTTATGACTAATTTTTTTACACCTTGGGTTAGTAATAATAGGAAAGTCCAGGGATCCCCGACATTTTTTGGCAATAAATATAGCCTATGTTACTTAGTGATAATGTAGCTTTCTAATAGCGAAAATATTTTTGAAATCGGTCCAGTAGTTTTTGAGTTTGCTCGTTACATACAAAAATACAAAAATCCAAACCTTTCCTCTTTATAATATTATTATCTTTATAATATTAGTAGAGATTTCATTATGATACCTGTCTAATCTTATTGGCTAAAATATAATTATGCTTATTCCATTCCAAATTGTACGTGTTTATGCACTGGGGAGAGGTGGGGAATATTTCTCTGACCATGAAAATTTCAAGTTAGCTCTGTTTTTACGAGGGATGGCTTCAAGGATTTAGTTTTTCGGTGGAAAATGAAGCAACATGCACCGATTAAGAAGACATATATGGCAAAGGAACCATAATCAAAAGCAATTCATATAATCTAATACTTCATGAGTTATAGCAATAATTTATTACAATTAAAAATTTGTTTCAAATACAATTATTTTACGAAGCACTTTATTTTAGTATATAAAGTAGTATGCGACAATGCGATATTGAATTTGTATTGTATTGTATTAGGTATATCATATAACAACTGCATAAGTTGGCGTTTTCGTTGAAAGGCAAAAGAGCCTAGAACACCACCTTTGAGAACACTTGCCAGAATATTCCTCTTCGTGATCATTAAGATTTAACGCGTGTGTATTAATTAGTAATTCATCGTAAATTTTTTGTGGGAGCCCTACTTCGTCTTGTCTATAGGAAAAGCTAAGCAACATTACTTTGCTTGAAATGTTTTTCTTATAAGTGCAACAATACAATGGATTTATTCGATAGGGCATAGAATTGCCTGTATTCGAATTGATATTTCATACTGGTATAATGTAATAGCCGTCAATTTCTAACAACGAACGTAAGCGGCAGTAATAAATTATAAGTCGATTAATTTTACCTTAAACCCATATATTTCTCGTTTAGGTTCCAAAATAATAATGGATTTTTCTAACTTTCTGAAAGTATCCTATACGGAATGTGGCGTTGAATAAGAAAAATAGGATTTTTGTAGCGAAATATGGTAATTTGCGAATAATTTTCGAAGTGACGTTGTCCAAGCCGTGTGATCTCTCAAAGACGGGTACTTTACCGTTATATTATTGAGTTGGGGCAACATTTTTATACATATATTTTGTGTACTTATATGTTAGTATATGGTTAATTAGTTTTTATGAAATTCTTTTGAAAGTTGTTCTGACTCCATTTCTTAATACAATTTCACATAGCCCAACGTGAAGTTTCTGGTTCTTTTTCTATTTTAATTTTTAATCCTTGAGCGTGTGCCAAACGGTTTTAGAAGGACAAAGATAGAATAGGAGGAGTAGTGTTTGTGAACATTCGATAAACTGGTGGCGTGGTGAAAAACATCTCTGGTGTTAAATGGTTCTAGAGGCGAAGAACGAACACCGGCAGTTCTATAGGAAAAAGTTGAGATCACTAATCAAGCCTAGTGGTTCTGTTAAAAGACTTTAAATGGGACACACTTTTTCCATATCATCGGTAGCACAGATGCTATGGAAATACCTATACAAAAGCGCAAGTCAGCTTACATTACCTCGGTGCTCAAGTATGTCGAAAGAGTTGGATATATATTCATCACGTGTGAGCACCAGAGTTCTTTGCTGCTTGCGTTCGAGGACCCACACATGCCAATTGTACTCTAGCTTCGGCCGAATATAGGCGACGTAGATACTTCGGATAGCAGCTGGGGTAAAGTGTTTTTTGCACCGTTTTAGAAAGCCGAAGCTCTTACATATTCTCGAACAAGTGTTCTGTCCAGTGGACATAACACTGTTTTTTTTTACTCAGAATATCAAGAGCAGCTGATTCTTCTACATTTTCGACGTCAAAGAAAAGGGAGCGTCCATCACCATCCCTTTGTGAAGAAGACAGCACTCTGTATTGTTAGCGTTACAATTAACCCTATTTACTTTACCTCACTCTGAGATTTTCATGACGTCACACTTTATTGAGTCATTCATTGTACAAAGTTTATTTTTAGTTTAACTGTTGCAAGGTCTTGAAAATAAATTACATAAGGTGCTGTCATCAACAAATGAGTAAATAGGGCTCTCCGTCAAGGAGATCGTTGATGAACACCAGAAAGAGAAAAGGAGAAAGAGCAAAGCCCTGTGGTACTCCTGCATTTAAGAAAAATATTTTGATGTGTGACCGTCAATCACAACCGGAATTGAACGATTATTCAAAAAGCTCGATATGAATTGAGCGGATTTATTATTCGTCCTAAACGGCATCAATTGGACAACAGAGCAACAATCTTACTTTCACCAAAATAGCTCTATTCCACTTTCGTCAGATAGGCTAATTACATTTGCCTGGACCGATTTTTGCTAAAGTCGTATTGACGATCGCTAATTAGGGTTTTGGCTTCAAGATAACTCATCAAGTGAAAGTTTAAAAGGGTGTCAATTGTTTTGGCTATAGCGCTACAGATAGCGATTTGTTGATAATTTACAGGATTTGATGTATTAACTTTTTAGTTCGATCGTTACGGTTTAAACGCCAAATTCTAAAAGCTTCCTCTCTGCACCTGACAGCATCAGCGTATGTCTCGTTTTTTAGGTACATTGATAACCCTCCTATAGGTTGAGTAAGTGCTTGCATGGTAACACCTTCTAAGAGAGAAGAGATGGTTTGGCAAGTGTTTCGGCACACTTACTAGGGACAACGGGGGATATAGCATCGAGCTCTGGGGTTTTTCGAACATTAAGATTGTCAAGAACCTTTTAACTGCCTGGGTTTGAAAGAATAGATTATGCATCGTGTGTACTACTCTTTCAACCGTGGGAAGTGGTTGATTGCAATGTGGTAAAAAAGGGTTCGATGCTAACATATCAGCCACCATATGAGTTTTATCAACCAGGTTAAATAACAAACACGCCCACAATAACCAAAAATCGATTTATCTGCCACAAAACTTTACCTATTAACTTTAAATTTGGTATGTATATCTATAAATAATTCGTTTATCGATATTCCAAAAGAGGGCGTGGTAAAATAACGGTAGTATATTGTGTATATTTAATTTAGTTTGGTGGATATTAGGCTATTTGTTTTTGCTAGTTTATATATTATTGTAATTGCTATTTTTATGATTTAGAATAACAGTAAACACTGTTTTGTTTTATTATTTATGGTATTGAAATATTTATGTTATTATGTTTAGTTTTAAAAATAATAAAAAATATATATGTCGGTGATTGTTTGAATTTCATTGTCACAAGTTTTTTTTTTATTGTGGTGCAATGTATTTAAGAAAAACTGTATATTGCTTTTTTTAAATATTTTAATTAAATAGCGGGTATAACTTGACTACACAAAAGACAAATTACTACTACTCTAAACTTATATATGAAAGAGCTAAAGAGCTTAAATGGTCAGGCGAGACCATCTATGCTATTTTCACTTGTTTATTATAAATAAGTTTTATACTTGTTATTTCAGAGGATTGTCTGAAATTGTTTGTTGGAGTTCTTTTGGTTATTTTCTTTTTGAATTAGGAATTTCGCTCTTTCCATGGATTTTTTACTTAATTTTTAATTCATTTAAATAAATATATGATTCGAATTTTTTCATTTATTTCATTTATTAGTATCATTTGACAAAACTTGGTAAAGCATAGGAAATTGGTTTAATAATTGGCTGTGCCAAATTTTGACGCGATATTTTTTAATCTCTGCCCCACATAACGTTTATTATAAGGTAAGCATTATATGAGGAAAATCCGCAATTCTTTATATATCTTGAAAAAACTTGGTGAAACATGGTCTAATTATTTACCGTGCCAAATCTGGATTCGATTGGGCCATTTTGTAATCACCGCCCTATATAACGTTTTACTATAAAGAAAGTCATTCTAAGGTGAAAATTCTCCATTTATAGCGACCGCGTGCGTGTGGCAGTGTGAGCTAAAAACATCCGCAAAAAGTTAATTAATGGCATTTTAAGCATCGATTTTTTGCTCACATATATGTGCAACATCTATTATTAAACATTAACTTTAGAAATGCACTTTAAAAATTCTAATGTTATTTTCCACATTGAATATAATATATTTTTATTAATGACTATTCCACCAAGAATGTAAATAAAAAGATGTACATAGACGCAGAAATTAGAAAATACCAAGTGATATATATTTAGCCAAAGAACCCAATACATATGTCATGTGAAAATACTAAACCACGCAACATACAATTAGCAGACTAGCAATATACCATTGGACCATTAAGGAATTACCATATACTCCAATAGAGCATCATCACAAAGTACTATAAAGAGCGATTACGGAAACTCCAAAAACACATAAAATTAACCAAAATTCTGCTAAAACCATGACAGAAATATTCACTTTTTCCACCACTTTATATATGTTTACTTTGCCTCAGATTATTATTTTATACTTTTTAGAATCCATGAACTCTTTGTAAATATAGAATGCTTTATTTTGGATTTTTTCTTAGTCAATTTTGTCAATTTTGTGTTTTTGAATTTTTTTATTTTTATTATTCAGAATAAAAACAGACATTAACCAAAAAAGTCGAATTTTTTTTTAATTTTAATAATATATATATATATATATAAAATACAATATTTTATATTTGGGATCGTATTATTATTATGTGGGCTAGCAGCACTGCGACCATTGTGCAAAGAGTATTAAGATATAAAAATTATTTTAAATAAAAAAAATTATTATAAATAAACATACAACTACAAGTATAAGTAAATTTTAAACAGGAAGCAATTAAAAAAAGGGAGAAATTAAGTTTGAATAAACATACCTACAATATAATTAATTTAAAAGAACGGTAATATTAGTTTTTTGCCAAGTAGAGAATTCTCATTAATCACTTTGAAAAAGTTTCTTTTTTTCACTCATAATATTCGCAATAAATGCATTGTTGGCAGATACGCCCCCTTGAACTAATTTTAAGCATATTCATAATTTCATATCGTGTTTGAAAAGATGCTCTGTATATAAAAGTAATTAAATGTTTTAAATACTGTGTTGTTAAATGTGGTTAATACGTGCTGTATTGTATAACTGTGGCGGTGTGAATAGCTAGCTGTGTGTCTGTGTACCGTAATCCTACTTATTGTCTCCTAATGTCTTCGATGATGAATATACATAAATAAAACGTATACCCTCCACCTTTTATAAACCTCTAAAAAATAAAAAATTTTGCCACAGTGTTGGATAACGGTAGCATTTATATTTATACCAAATTTCAACTTGATAGGCATAGTATTGTGCGATATATAATGTTTTAAAGATACAATTTTTTCGAGGTATGTTGAGATTTTCGTTTATTGTGGGCGTGTTGCTTAACCGATTTTGCCCAATTTCAATACAGAACAGCGAAATTGAACTAATAATACGTATGCAAAGTTTCAATTTGATATCTCAAAAATTACGACCGTGAGAGTGCCAACAACAGACGGACACACGGACGGACATGTCTCAAACGATTTCTCTTTTCATGCTGATTAAGAATATTTATGGTTTGTGGGGTCTCCGACCCCACATTCCATTCCTTCGATGTGTTGTAAACGGATGATCAAAATAAATATACCCTCTTCCCTAAGGTGGAGAGTATAATAAATATAAATAAATCAATTGTTTAATGTATGCAGTAAAAATTTTCCGAATTTAGTTTTGATAATTGAGAAAGAAACTGACATCAAAATTAGAAAAAACAAGTAAGAAAATTAAATTTGGCTAGACCAAATCTCAAATACCCCCCACATCTACAATAGTGGGCGTAACAAGTATGTAATTACGCCTTCTGATAATGTATGTATTATAAATCATCTTGAAAGTTGAGTATTACGCTTTTTTACAAAATATTTAGCGTACACATCTACGGATGGTAAAATTTTACATATGTGTAATATATTTTAACTTCATAGGTCAATTTTTGTGGAAGATAAATAGATTTTTGTCGATTGTAGACGTAGCTCTTGGTTGGTTCTGCTACTTTTAATTAGATATCTACGTGCATAAGTGTCTAAAACTTAAAACTTTAGTTAAAGCAAAGATATGTTGGAAAAACAAGAACAACATGGTTAAAAAAATACTTCAACGTACCCCATATTACAGTAAGGATGTAAAAACGGTAGCCCAATCAATACTTAAACAATTTATACTTAAATGGGATCACTTTTCTATGTGTGTCCTAAAGTCGCAGAGAATTTGTAAATGAATTTTTAATGATATCATACATATATTCTATGTGAACTACCGAAGAGTATTTTCGACTCCATACTACCATCAAACAAAAGCTGTAGAAATCACAGAATTGTAAATGAATTTATGTTATAAATGATAGTGATTGGGACAAGCGCATATCTTACTATAGTATTGCATATAACACAACATCACGTGGCAACGTGCGAATCTTATGGTTTTTTTAGAATATTACCCTATTTGGCTAATGACATTGATACACATAAAAAATTTATGATTTAGATAATTATTTAAATATTTTCATAAAATATCATCGAAAGTAACTCTTTGAAATCCAAGTGGACTTGGACAAGAATGTCGTATTTTTTAACAAAAGCTTTACTTAAATCAGTGTAAATAGAACAATTTTTAATTTAAAGGTAAATTTTTTAAACAATTTATTTCTACCATTCCAAAGTTGTTTTAATGCCTTATTATACCAGATTGGACTGGAATTTGAATCATAGTAAATCAGGCCACATAAGGAGAAATAACTTTATTCAACAGATAAAAGAACTAATATATAAAAATATTCATATCTAGGAAAACATATGACCAATTCTTTTCTTCCAACAAACTTACCATTATGCTATAATTAGTTTTTTTTATTGAAACCCGTTTGGTTATACCATATGAAACTTTGCATTCAGAATCAAAAAGAAATGGATGATAATTATCTTCCAGAAAAACAATAATATATCTGATGTAGAAAAAACACTAAATATAGAATATTGCAATTCTGAATTTATTTGAGTAGAGATTTGAAATACTGTCAAAAAATATTTCATATTAACCAAGGTTAAAAGTAAAGTATATTAATATCTGATAATTATTTTATAACTTAATATTATTAATGATATATATTGTATTATTTATATTTTTCTAAGAGTTGCCAAAGCAATAAAAGGAAAAAAAGTATATGTTGAAATCTTAACGCTGAATGGTTCAATTGTATGTGATAACTCTATCAAAGTAAATATTATTATATAACATTTGAAAAAGAACATAATATTACTACCAATACGAAATCTACCAAGGAGAAAAAAGTTGAAAATTACGCTCTGTTAATTAATTAACAGCGCCAATAGAATCTAAATTTTTAACAAATAAAGATGAAGTATTTTATTTTACTAATCAATTAGAAAAGATTTGTAAATATAATATCTGAGAACAAACGCAAAAGATTAAGCACGGGTACAATATTTTTAGATATTGAAAAAGCTTTTGATTGTGTCTGGCATGATGCGATTATTTATAAATTAAATAAGTTTGCGTGCCCTTTGTACTTACAAAAAATAATTCAAAGTTTTCTTACGCAAAGATCATTTATTGTAAATTTAGAGAACACTAATTCCACCCCACGATCCATCTCGGCAGGAGTTCCGCAAGAATCCGTACTTTCACCGCTGCTTTTTTCTGTTTTCACTTCAGATATTAAACTCCCGAGGAAACTTGTGGGAGCATTTTATGCTGATGACACTGCGCTATTATCCTCTGGGAAACTATAGAATACTATTGTCAAAAATATGCAAAGGGCACTAAAATTTGCACAAAAATATTCTGAGAAATGGAAAATCCGTATTAATGATTTAAAAACTCAAGCAATCATCTTTCCATTCAACAAATCGCCCAAAAGAATTCCTTCTACGCAACGTACCAATAACGGTACATTGATTCGTATGAAGAATGAAATAGTTTATCTTGGAGTATGGATTAGAAACTCTCCTTCAAAGAGCATATACGAAAAATTTGTGATAAAACACTAAAATGCAGTAGGTCAATGTACCCTCTTTTAAACAAAGTCAAAACTGAACCTCAAAAACAAGCATTTAATATATAATACGTCTATTAGACCTATATTAACATACGATTGCCAGGCATGGTACCCCCAAATCGCCAAAGTGCCAAATCGCATCTTAAAAAGTTACAACTTATTCAGAACAAAGTCCTCAAAATGATATTAAATCTACCAAAAAGATTTCCTACAATTGAACTCCACAAAAGAAGTAATAATAAAATGATTATAGATCTGTTACATGCCTTGACGACCTCTTTAACCGAAAGATGTAGAAATTCAAGACATGATTATATAAGAAATCTCTCCATTTAAAGTGAAGGCAGTATCTTCCAATGCAATATTTTGTCCAACGCCTATAATTAAAAAAAACACTATTGACGTAAATACCTGAAATAGTTATATACATAAATATGACAATAGGAACTTATTTTTTAGAGGATTATAAAAGGTGGAGGGTATTTAAGCTCCGATCTTAACCGAAATTCTCTATCTTGTTGTATATAATATTAATTTTACTTTATATATGAGGTTTTTCCCTATCTTTTCCCCATTAGTAGCTCTTTCTCATATGTAAAATTTCAATTGAAATGAACTTTGTTGTTAAAATATCACTATTTGTTAAATATGGTATGTGATTTGTTTTCGTTGTATTGATAGTGAATAAATAAATAAAACAAACAAAAAAAATATTTTTCTAATTAAAGTGTTTAGATACTTCAATAAAAACAAGTAAAAATTACACATTTGGCTTAGGACATTATATGATATATAGCGCCTTCCTTTAATTACTATTTAAGTACATGTAACACATCACTTATAAATTGGAAGCGTGCCTATTATTCAACTCCCTTTCAATTTTATAACTCAATTTTTTTTATCACTTGTGAATAATTTTGCCCATTTAAAATAGGAAACTGCATAAATCATGTTTCAGCTCAATATATGAATTTGAACAACAAACACATGGACTTCGTTAAATCTGCTCAGATTTTGACGCTTATTAAGAATATATAAACTTCTGGTAGGTGCATCCGAAGTAAAAAACCAAGTATACTTCCTGTAAATGAAGGGTATTAAAGTAAAAAAAATTTTGAATATAAGTGCTTTCATTCAGTGCAAGGAATATACTATACAATTGTAGTGGAAAATACTAGATAAAAAACTTCAAGCACTCTAGAAGCATCAAAATCTGAATTAATATGGCCTCGACGTCTATCAGTCCATGCACCTTTTTGAGCTTTTAAATTTTTAGTACATATGTAGGCGAAATAAATTATGCACCTTTAATTGATGCAGCAGAAACCCAAATGGTGTCGAAGATTGCACATGTTATTTCTAGAATGTATAAGATTTTTAAAAGCTTACTTTTTTAGTTGAATACTTTCACATTTCGAAATTTATATTTATATGATATAAAGTGAAAATATATAGCAGAGTATTAAAATAATAGTAACGTACGCACGATAACGCTAAAGTAGAAACAGGTTTCGATATATCTCTAACGATTGTAGATACAAAACTGATGCAATGAAAAGAACACTGTACTCAAGTACTATAAAATCCATCAACAAGTGATGGTATATACAATATGATGTGTATGTATTTATGCAAAAGAGAGAAAATCACACATACGTAATGCTAAAGAAAAGCTAAATATAAACATTTAAAACTGTAATGTGATTCAAAAAATAATTATACCATTTTATAAGATTTGGGAAATTTTTCTCATATGCGCAGAAAACTTTTGGAAAAAACGAATTTAAGACACACACATGTGTGTGCGTTGAATTCCATATTGATTACAAAATTAATAAAACGCTTATCATAGCTTCGCCCGCGAAAGGCATTCTATTTTTACATCTTCCTATTAGTGTAAACTCTATATTCAACTGTCTATGCTATTCTTCTGTAAAAAAAAACTGAGTACCTGTAGAACTGAAAAATAATGTATAAACATGCTATGCGTATTTGAAATGTGGGAACCGGTACTAAGAGCATTTGTACATGTTATGTTAATAAAATCTCGGACATCTTCCTTATACACAAATTAAAAACGAATTTACGACTGTGTGACTTCCAAAAAAGAAATAAATCAATAAATATACTTTGTATGTATATACTATACTCTCCTAGGCTTACTTCTGAATGTTGCAAAAATAGTAGCAAAATTAAGATGAAGGGCATAAAAATCATGAATAACGATCTTTTATTTTTAAATAAATCAATCAAATTTTTTTTTACAACATAAAAAATATTGTTTGACTTATGAAGTGGTTTAAAAATCAAAAATAAGGAATAAAAAATCTGAAAATATATAAAAAATCGTTAAATTATTTCTATAAAACCTAAATTAAATTGACTTTCCATGGTCATATCAACTTCTTATACTTTTGTATTAATGCAGATACAATAATACATGTTCTAACGCATTAGTTAGACATATTTCAATTTAAATATTGGGTTTAATTTAAAATTATTCTGTTACCAATGACAATAATAAAGCGATTGAATTCGTTTCCAAGTGCTTCCAGCTGAATCATTGCTCTCCAATTGTTTTTGCTTAAGAACAAATATTATCCCTCTATTGAAGTGCCTTTGGAATTCTCTTTTAGAACAAATATTAACATCCGGAAAGCGCAATATAAATTTATCTTTATATATTTTGATTGGCTGAGTTGTATATCACTTTGGCATTTTGAAGGTTCTATAATAATTCATTAATAATTACTTTTCTATATGTGTTCATAAAATTATGTTTTAAGGCAATAGTGGGCTTTCTTGGTTGAACGGAAATGTTCCTAAAAATGGGAAAGACACCTTTTCAAACGTTTTAAAAAAATGGGATCATCAGCTGTCTATGTAAAGTTCTTAAATGCACTTAAAAAATATAATATCCGAGTATTTAACAAATTACGTGACACTAAATTTATCATCGGTATAGAATAATTTTAAAACTTATCCTAAATCTTTTTACAAATTTGTCAACTTAAAATTCCTTCTATAATATTTTATTATATCGCGTCAGGGGTTGATAATATTATTGATAAAATAATTTTTTCCATTGAGTCTCCATTAATGTTGTTGCAGGTATAAGTAGAAGCGAAATAACTGAAACAGACATTTTAATACTGCATTTACTTCATCAAGCCAATGTTTATAAAAATTTGGTACTTATGAAACATACGCTATATTAATAAAAAAAAAATTTTATATTTTTTGGAAATATCAGGCATCACCGCAAATATTGACAACCCTGTATATGTGTTACTACATAAGTATTTTTCTTCTTTTTTCCTTTTTTACTTTCGATTGGACACCTGTTCAAGCGACATATTTGCAAAATAAGCAGTTTCAATAAACTTTTCCAAATAATCATTCTTCGGACGTAGGAACGCTGTTTTTGTACAAAGATGCATTTCTTTCAAATGCATGTTCACACACATGCTCGCACAGCTATGCTATATGCTATTCTTTGGAATAGCTTATAGCATCTAGCATTATCTTTTCTTATTAATAAATCAAGGCCATGGGAACATTGCCACTTGGCTGGTAACATATATAAGTGTCCAGTGACCACGTTTGTTATAATTTGCTTGCATATTAAAAATGCAAGACAATGATTGTTTGTCATGGTCGACCGGACAATTTACACTACATACATATGTATATATATAAGTTAAATTATATCATAGGTGGGTCTCTAGGCAATACCACAACACCCCTACCGTTAGATCGAGACTCCGGCGAGATTTGAAGGACTGTATGACATATATTAATAGCAATATCATTACAAGAAATACAGCGTCCGTTCTCATGTTTACAATTTTGGTAACTTTTTGACTTTTAATTGAGTCATCTAACAAACCTTTATAATGTGTTTGTATAATTGTTAATTCTATTTTATTGGCCAATATATTTTTTAATTTATTGATATAGCTTGCAACCTTTGATTGCGGATCGTTTATGTATAAAGTTGTATTTCGAATTTGATCGGACAAAACACTGCCAAAGTTTATCAATGAATAAATTTTATTTTTATTGTTTTCGATGTCACTTGTTAAGTTTTTTAACCCTCTTTAAATTTGTTGTTCGTCGTCGCTGTCCATTGTGCAACATACCTTAATCCTTTACTTATAAAATTTAGCAACCCTCTCTTGTTTCTATGTTTAGGCATTTATTTTTTTCTCCAAAATAATGAAATTATTGTATATGGTCTTTATTATTGGTTTAGGCCTGCTCACAGACAATGTTAGGTTTTTTATGTTTTGTTTTATTATATTAACAGTTTTTTCATACTTAGTTATATTTATTAAGTGTATTATTTTATCGTAATTATTATTTAGTTTGACCGAATCTTACCTATAGTAAGTAACTATGACTATTTGTAAGGTCCTGGTAATCGATATATTGTGTTGAATACAATGGCAAACCCAATAACAAAATCACCATTTGTAGTTACATCCCTACAAGAGAATAGCTCTTATAATTTGTTTCTATAATATGTCCAGTACATTATTATATTTAATTTTTATATTATAAAATTTTTTTAAAATTTTATATTCGGGATATACATTGTTATTTATCACTTTGCAACGTGTATGTAACGAAATTTGGTATCATGCAATATTTTTGATTTTATTCTAATATTTGTCATTAATTTTTCTCATTTTCTAAAACTCTCGTTTTGATTCAAACGTTTGTATTACGAAAATATTTATTGTTTCATATTAAACGTTGCACTGCGTTTTCGTGATATATATATTTATTTTTACTATTCTTTTAACGTTGAGGTCGGTCAGTTCATTCTGTAAGAAGGTATTACCTCATTTTCATTTCTTTATTCTACTGCAATTGCATATATGTATATATGTCAGTACCTTTTGACCTATATCTATAATTTTGTTTCTTTATTTTGCTAAGATTGCATAACATGTTAATGTATTCATTCAGGTAAGGTTTGCTTAAACACTCGGACCTTATAACTGCTCCAAGTAAGGGTCTACAATGGAGCTACCCTAAGTGTAAAGTGCACGATACTGAGATCGCTACATTTTTCAACCATATGAAGAGTGGTTTTAATAAATTTAATAATGATATCTTAGAATTGGGTAAAAAAACTTAAACATTATGAATCTCTTTTTAACAATTTTAAATATTTAGATAATTTCGTTACTTCTCCCAAAAAAGATTTGCTTATGCCATCACTATCATTGCCGAATCCATTATTTTCTCAGCAAAAAAATGTGCCCATTGATTTAAACCTTAAATCAACTCCAGATCAATCTATGGTTTACACAGATAAATCTGTTGTTGACCAGAATGATCAGACTTCAGTCCTACTCATACAGCCACCTGCTCCCTCTGTCACTGAATCTACAAGTAAAAGTCCGTCTTCTTTGTCTGTTTTAAAAGTTATTCCTCTGAGAAAATCTGTTTTTATTTCTAGGCTGACACATCTATAGATAATAGTAATACTATATTAGTAACAAATGCTCAGATATTCCTAATTCTAACTTTTCTGTTTATAAATTCAAGTTAGCTGAGAGTCGTGACATTTGCTCATTTAAAATTAATGTATCATTAAAATAGTTCGATTTAATACTTATTCAAAAGTTCTGGCCTGATGGTATATTAATTAAGGAATTCATTCCTCGATTTCAACCTAAGCAGCGAAATCTTGTTCTATGATCATATCTCAAAAAACTAACTTCATTCCCTTTATCACTTTCAATTCTGTACCAAAACGTTAAAGGTCTTAATACAAAACTCAAGGATTTATGTGTTATTAGTTTTAATCTTAATTCTAATGTTATTGTCTTTACCGAGACATGGCTAAAACCTGATATACATTCTGCTCAATTTTTCTGTACAAATTATGAAGTCTTTAGGCGTTATAGATGTAAAAAAATTGGTGGGTGTGTCCTAATTGCTGTACATTCAAATTTCCCTGCCGAGTTATTTTCGTTTACATGTCCGGTTGTTGTAGAATTTATTTATGTGCGCTTGAAATTATATAGATATGATATTTATATCACGTGTTCCTATATTCCTCCGTCGTCTGATATTTCTGTTTACATCCCACATCTTGACGTAATTAAAATTGAATCACTATCTCTTAAAACTAATGATATTATTCTAGTGTTAAGGGATTTTAATCTCCTTATCGTTTCTTGGAATTTTGATAATGAAGATAGTTATCTGTTACCCTATTATCCTTGTGATAGTTTGGATGTATTCTTTAAAGGTATATCTAGTTTATGCCTTGGTCAACATAATAATATTGTTAATTCTAGTAATAATCTTTTGGATTTAATTTTTTGTAATAACACTTGTCACACTATTGTTCGTGCCGATCCTCTAGTTTTACCTGAGGATATCTCTTGATAACCAGTTTCATATACGTGATGATTTTGTGTCTGATGAATATGAATTTAACTTTAACAAATTCAGATCTATTGTTTAGTTTAATAAATTCTTTGAAATTAGATTTTAGATCAGCAGATGTAGAAAGCAGTGTCCTATTGTTTCATGACTCAATAAAAATGGCCTTGTCCGCCTGCGTATCTTTGCGTTCACCTGGTAATATTTCTCGTTGTCCACCTTGGTTTTCGATAGAATTAAAACGGGTTAGAAATGAAAGAAATAGACTCTTAAAAAAATTTTCATTGGGTAAATCATCTGTTGTCTTTGCATCCTATATGAAAGCTAAACATTAATTTTTTACTATAAGCAAAAAATGTTATGATGATTACATTAGTAGAATGAAATACACTTTTAAAAATAATCTTAAAAATTTTTAAAAATCTGTGAACTCTAAACGTAAAAATGATGGCTTTCCATCGTATATGCGTTTATGTGATACCGAAGAAAATCATCCTCAGGATATCTCTTGGGTTTTTTGCACAATCGTACTCCTGCCATATTCATTCTTTGCCGTCATCACCTTACCCATACAAAATTGATACGTATGATATATATCCAAATAATATTAATTTTAATATAATTGACTGTGACAATGTTCTTAACAGTATGCTAGCATTAGCCGATGAACACAATCCTCGACCAGATAGGGTGCCGAATTGTATATTAAAAATTTGTGCATTATTTTTATATCATCCGTTAACTAAGCTATTTAATGCCTCCATTAAACGATGCTATTTTCCCACCTTGTGGAAAAAATCTTTTATTCACATTATTCACAGGCGGCTATAAATCTGATATTTCTAACCATCGTGGCATTGCGAAATTAAGCGCAATTCCAAAAACTGCTGTCAGATACTCTATCATCTCAAATATCAGCTTTAGTTTCTGACTATCAGCATGGATTCCTGTAAAAAAAGGTTCGATACTGTGAACCATATAATTCTTATTAATAAACTGAAACATATTAGCTCTTAACAGTTTTTTTAATTTGAAATGGATTTACTCGTATCTAACCGGACGTACCCAACGTGTTGGTAAGTGGTGTTCTGATAACTTAATGTCTTTAAATATCAAAAAATGTAAACATATGACCTTCTGTTGTAAGGATGCGATAAATATAAAATATGAAATTAATTATGTCCAAATTGGAAACGTATCATCTGTTATTGATCTTGGTGTACTGCTCATATTAACACTACATGTAATAAAGCCAAAAGTTCTATTGGCTTTATTAAAAGATCTAAGGAGTTTCAGGACCCATATACAACCAAACTTCTCTTTCTTCTTTAGTAAGACCTATTGAAGAATATTGTTCCGTAATTTGGGACCCGCAATATGAGGTGTATATTAATCAGATTGAGTCTATACAAAAACAGTTTTTTCCTTTTTGTTTTTGTAGCCTACCATGGAACCCTAACCTGAAACTGCCTTTATTCACAAGTCGTCTGGCATTTATAAAACTTTCTACTCTCAAAAGTAGAAAGACAATGCTTTTGTATCATTATTTCGGTTTGCGGTGCCGGTATCGCAATCTACACTCTATCGCAGATTTATCCAATCCAATTTATAGGGTTAGACTGTCGTTCGTTCGTTTCGAAATGGCGATGAGGATACTGTTTTAATAATATTAATATTGTTGCTTAAACCGATCTGAGCTAAATCGGGCTGATACTTTAGTGGTGTTTAAATAATTAAAAAACTTTTTAAATTTTAAAAAGACACAAAACATTTAATTCAATAAAAACTCTTAATACCAACTAACATAAAAAAAAAAACAAAAAAAAAATTGTAATAAAAAACTATGAAAACTGGATTTTAAAAAATTAATTTTAACAAAGTGAATTTTTATAAAGTGTGTCGCCATAGCCACTCCCCTTTAATGTGAAACCATACGTGTGACCAAATCTTGTTTGAAAAACCGTTTTATTAGGGATATCTTCTGAAAAATCTTTACTTACAACAAAGGCGATCCATTGTTACTGAAAGCTCTTTAATGTAACTTTAATCTGAAACACGTTATTGTTGCGGTGGAGAACAAGAAAAATCCAGCATGTTTATGCTGAAGAGGTTTTCGATGTTGTTGGCGATCCACATGAGAGCAGGTTTCTAAATCTTTATGAATAAAAAAAACGTTTTTGAATGTGGTAATTTGGGTCCACAGTTTTAATATTTCTTAAGGTATTCCTAACTAAATTAATGTATGTAAAAAATTGTTTATTATCTTGCGTAATTGGTTAAAAAAATCAGCGGGTAATTAAAGCGTTTCTCCATAAACTAGTTTGGCTGTTCAAAATCACTAATCTCTTTTAAAGCAGGTTCGTAGACCCAGAAGAACGGTAGACAAAGATTTTGTCCATTGGTTTATACCAGCACAGATCAAACCAGCTTTCAAAGTACGGTTAAAACGTTCTATTAATCCATTTGCTTGTGGGTAATAAGCAGTGGTGAAGGTGTGAAAAATGCCAAGTTTAGTAGTAGTTTCCTTAAACATGAAAGAGATAATCTGACTACTTCTGTCTGTAACAATAGTGTTTAGCACACCAAAACGACAAATCCACCCATCGTAAAATGCTCGAAAGACTGTTTCTGCATGAATGTCCTTTAATGGCAAAGCCTCTGGCCAGCGACTGAAACGGTTAATACAGGAAAGTACATATATAAAACTTTCGGAAGGTTGTAAAGGACCAAAGGATATCTAGATGTACAAAGGAAAAACGGATGACTGGAACAAAATTATGAATTTTGCTTTTTGTATGTTTCGTAATTTTTGAACATTGGAAATCTTGATAACTCCGTGACCAATTATTTACGTCTTTATTCATAAAAAGCCAAAAAGAATTTGGATGTAAGCAGACTTCTGGTAGCACGAATGCCAGGATGTGATAGAGTGTGTAAATTCTTAAAAATTTGTAAACAAAACTCCTTTGGTATGAAAGGACGACCGGTTTCAGTTGATAAATCACAAAAGATATGTTGAACATAATTCGGAAGACACACTTGCATTAATTTATTATTGCTTTAATTTTTTAATAACTGTTGAAGCTCCTTATCATCTAATTGTGCTTGAGCGGGTTTAAAATAATCAACAGGTTGTATTTGAATAACTTCTATTCTCGAAAAAGTATCGACCACTGTGTTTTTTAATCCTGAAATATGTTTAATATTAGTAGAAAATTGTACGATAAAATCGAGATGATTTCCTGTCTTGGCGATGCTTTCTCTAATTTTTGTTAAAAAGCAAAAGTGAGAAGACGATAGTCAGTATATATAGTGAAATGACGCCCTTCAAGCAAATGCCGAATATGTATAACAGATTTATAAACAGCAAAAATTTTCGGTCATAAGTACAGTATTTTTTCTGCGTAGCAACATTTACAAAAAAAATTCGAGAGAAATCCAAGAATTATTAGTTACCTGCTCCAAAAATCCATCAATAACAAATTAACACGTCAACTTTTAAAGCCAATTCTGTTTTAACACTTGGATGAGATAAAAGATTGGCCCCAGCTAACTGGTTTTTGCAATTATTAAAAGCCTCTAAAGTGATATTTGACCTAGTTTTAACACGATTATTATTTTTCTTAACAACACCTTTAAATCGTTAAGAGGTGCTCGTGTAGGAGCGCCATTAGAAAGAAACTTTCTATAAAAACTCAACATTGCCAAAAAACGTCTAAACTCTCTAATAGTTTTCGGTAACGGTAAATCTGTAATAGCTTTAATTTTATCATTTAGCGGGGTAATGCCTTTTGCTGTAATATGATGTGCAAGAAAATCAATTTCGCTTACAAACATTTTTCAGGATTTATATAAATGCCAAATGTCTTAAAACGCTGAAAAAGAATATTAAGGTGTCGAAGATGCTCTTCTTCTGATTTAGAAAATACACAAATATCATCAATATAAGCAAAAACGAAATCAAGCCCTCGACATACTCCGCCATGTAGCGCTGGAAAGTTTGAACTGCATTGCATAATCCAATTTCTAATTCTAAGAAATTCGAATAAACCAAATGGTGTTATAACTGCAGTTTTAGGTATATTATCAGGCAGGACGGATATTTGATAAAACGCTTTCATAAAAGCTAAATTATAATATATTACGAAAGCTTTCAAATTCATTTGAACATCTGTAAGATATGGCACTGGATATTTGTCGGGAGCAAATATATACTATTTAGAGTATATACTATTTAGAGCAAGATAATCACCACAATGCTGTTGAAAGTTCAGATGATTTCCTCGTCCATCAAGTACTGAAATTCGTTTTTTGCTGCCTTAAACTTTTCTGGATCAAAACATCGTCGAGGTCTGCAACTAACAGGTGGTAACAATATGATAATAAATGCCGTTATCACAATAAAAATGGTCATTTTGCATAATAATTTCAGGGAACTTTTTAAGAAGTGAATGAAAAACAGATTCACCAGAAACAATCGTGATAGAAACGGGGGAATTCGGAAGAATGATGCCATCGATACTAAGATTTGTAGTACCATTAATCAGTTTGGTGCATTTAAGTCAGGCAAAAGATGATAAAATTTCAGAAAATCAGCTCCAAGCATTGGATTAGCAACTTGAGCAAGAATAAATTTCCATTGAAAATGTCTTCGAAGTCCAAAATCCAAATGCCTAAGTTTCTGTACAAATGTATTAATTTTCCGTTCCGTTTGCAGCATAAAGAATAAGCTTTTCTGATTTTTTGCAGGGTATTTTGAAATTTCGGCCCCAATATCAACAAGAAATTGTGTTTTTGTTTATTTTTTCGGTGATGGATAATCGGCGTTGGATAAATTTAACCAGACAAGCAGCCGATGAAGTTGTCTGGGCAACATTTAGTTTTTTTGTAGTTGTAACTTACATAAAGACAAACATTTTGTGCTTTGTTTCCAAAACGCCAATGATACCAACACATTCCAGAATCCTTTTTAGAAGCCGATCTAGATCTTAAATTAGAGCGCTTATTAAAATGTCGACGTGTTCTATTTGATTGCACCTCAAGAGCATTAATTCGTTTGATCTGGATGCATTGATCAAATTAGCAGAAATAGTGCTGTAGCCCTGTGGGGTGGCATAAAGGAAATGTTCCACCAAATTCTGATTCAACCAGAATACAGGTGTTTTTAACGGTTTTTATGGCGCGATGGTGATAATAGTAAAGAGCCAGAACATTTTGAAATGGTTGCTATGACTTTTGGTACATCATGCTTCCCTTGTACGGTTCGTTATGTGAAAGTAGTTACCGCAAAGAACCATAAGCAGAATGATGATCGCATGATGATGATCGTAAAGTCCATTATAGATTATCATTTTGTTGATGATTATGTCGATAGCTTTATACATAAAGACGCTGGCTTTGAGTTAAGAAATTTTTCATATTCATACGAGTATATGAAACGAGCTATAAAACAGGTCAGTTTAATTTTTTTTTCTCCTCCACGTTTGCTGATATATTTTACCTTCATATTTTAAGTAATTATTATATATTAAACAAAAATTCAAAATTTTTAGGAAATCTCTTTTTGGTATATCGGTGTGCTTCGTCAATTGTTCCCACTTTTCCATTATTATCTTTATTGCTAAATATGTTGATAAATTTGTAAATAGCGCAAGGATACTAAGATTTCGTCTTCTTCTACTTTTAGTTGTTTTATTCGTTCCTTAACCTTAGCCGAGTTTTTTATGTTATATTGTGTAGATACTATATTATTCAGGATCTTTCCTATGTGTTTTGCTAGATTATAACACGGCACTTCTAATGAGGAGACTATGGGTCTTAGGTTTGTGGATTTTCGGTAGTCCATAAATTCTAGGTGCGTTGGAAATATTTGTCATCAACCTGAGCTTTTGTTCTAAATTTATATATCCTTTTTTGTATAAGTCTAAAACCATTTTGTTGTTATTGTTATGTAGCTTATTCGTTGGGTTTTCTTTACATAATCTGTATGTATTTTTATCTTCCAACAATTCTTGTTATACCCTCCACCTTAGGGAAGAGGGTATATTCATTTTGATCATCCGTTTACAACACATCGAAGGAAGCGTCGGAGACCCCACAAACCATATATATTCTTAATCAGCATGAAAAGAGAAATCGTTTGAGACATGTCCGTCCGTGTGTCCGTGTGTCCGTGTGTCCGTCTGTTGTTGGCACTCTCACGGTCGTAATTTTTGAGATATCAAATTGAAACTTTGCATACGTATTCTTAGTACAATTTCGCTGTTCTGCATTGAATTGGGTCTTTAAAAAATTATATATCGCACAATACTATGCCTATCAAGTTGAAATTTGGTGTATATATGGTGTATAAATGGGCGTGATTGAATAACGCAAACGCCTATAATTAAAAAAAAAACACTATTTGCCTAAGTACATGAAATAGTCATATACATAAATATGGCAATAGGAGCTTATTTTTTAGATAATTACAAAAGGTGGAGGGTATTTAAGCTTCGGTCTTAACCGAATTTTTCTATCTTGTATTTTTCTTTTATATTCATCTTTGAACATTATGACCGTTTTGTTTCCTTTGTCTGATGTTGTAATTATTATCTTGTTTTTATGTTTTTTTAAAAACGTGTCAGTCTCTTTATATACTTGGAGGATGAATTTCTCTCTCGGGTCGTTATTTTCATTTCTCCTATATCTTAAAATTCTAATAGCTATTTTTGATCGTGTTATAGCTTTTTCTAGGTCGTCCTGAATGCGTTAGACCCACTGCTCGATATCTGCTATTAGTTTGATGGTACAGATTTTTTTGTTTTTTATCGGTAGTGCGAATTTTTTTCCCAAAGACAACAACCATTGCATATTCTTCGTGAATTCGATGTTTGTTTCATTAACGAACCAATTTTCGTTCATCCCAAATTTAAATTTTTCCCTTTGTATTTCTTTCAGTCGTTCTAATTTATGTGACTGTGACTGCTTACATTTTTCTACAACATTTTGATATTTCTCTAATTGTTTTGTTTTTAATAATTTGAACTCTTCATCTGTAAGATTTTTCTTTAAATAATTCTCAGCGTGTAATTTTCTGTTGCATGCTCTCTTAATATTGATGTTAGTTTGTTTGATCTCTATTTTTAGGATCTGTAGATGTAGCTTTTCTCTCATTTTCTCAATTCTATTTTTCAGTGTGCGCGTGTATACCAATGATTTTACATTTGAAGTTGTGTTTGAAATATGGTTTGGGGATATCCCATATTTTTTGCAATTTAAGAGAAAACACAGCCTTTGTTTTTGTTTTCCTAAACTTAGCATATTTTTCCCATATTTTTTCGTTCTTTGTATTATGCGTGTATTATATTTGACCTGTAAGTGCTTGAATATGTTGATGTCTTTCATAATGTTGTTTGTTGTGTTTAGAACTCACAAAGGTGTATGTGACTAAAAGATCAATAGTAATTCAATTGCAGATGTTAGAAATGTTCCTTTTCGGCAGGCCCTCCAACAATATAGTAATTTACCTTTTTTATGTTAGTAAAACTAACAAGACCTATTTTCTTTAAATTTATATTTATTTATGAAACGGGCTATAAAACAAGTCAGTTTAATTTTTCTTTCTCCTCATTCATAATTGACTTAGCACACCGATATACCAAGAGGAGATTTCCTAAAAATTTTGAATTTTTGTTTAATAGATAATAATTACCTAAAATATGAAGGTAAAATATATCAGCAAACGTGGCGTATGCCAATGGGGAACCCACTTTCGCCAACATTAGCAAATTTAGTTTTGGACAAATTATTAGACGATGTATTAGAAGAATTAAAGGGAAAAAATATCTATAAAGGGGATTGTAAAATATGTAGATGATCTATTTGGAATCATAAAACAAAAGGACGACGTTGAAATCATGAATAAGTTGAATAAATACCACAACAGGATAAAATTTACGATAGAGAGGGAACACAATGCTTGCTTATCTTACCTTGATATTACAATTTACAATAACAATGGAAATTTGGAGACATCATGGTATCGGCAACCTATAGCGTCAGGAAAGATGATAAACTACCTATCGACACAACCGATGAACCAAAAAATTAACACAGCTTAAAACTTAATAAGAAAAGTTCAAGAGTTAACGGACGAAAAATATTTGGATGAGAGGATGAAAGTAGTGGAAAACACACTAAAAAATTAATAATTTCCCAAAAAAATTGATAAACAACTTACTTAAGGAACAAAACCAGAAAAGGAATGATTTGACCAAAAAAACTATCTCAATAGACAACAAAAAATACTGCAGCATCCCATATATAAAAAAAATTGGCAGAGAAGAAGAGAATAAAAGATTAAGCACAAGAGGAAGATACTCTTAAAATTGCATATAAGCCATATTTGACGTTAGACACTATTTTCAGTCAAACAAAAGATAAAATTACCAAAGAAAACCAAGGTAATGTCATATACAAAATTACGTGTGAGGGCAGCGAAAAAACACTATGTGACAAGGAATGCATAGGAACAACAAAGAGAGCGCTAGAAACGAGGATCTCGGAGGATAGAAAAGATATAGAGAAAGGTAAACAAAGTACAGCTTTCGCACAGCACATAAAGGACACGGGACATAAACCAAACTTAAACATTGTAAAAATTTTAGATAGAGAGAAACAAAAATGTAAGACTTACTTTGGAAAGCTTATATATTCAGAAATATATAAAGAATACCGTTAACAGAAAGGAAGATGTGGACCAAACAAAATTTGTGTACAGCGTAGCTATTTAGTGGACATATAACACTCTCGGAAAAAACATGTTGAAAATACGTTTAAGGGGAAAAAAACATAATTTATGTCAATAAAATAATTAATTATTGTAAGTAGAGATAAAAGATTTGAGCTGTAATGAAAATAAGTTTAATGTTGTATTTACATATGAGTATAAATATAGCTAATAGAAACTCCCTGAAGAAGCCACAAGATTATGGCGAAACGTCGGGGAATTTAATGTTGTGAATGAGGAGAAAGAAAAATTAAACTGACCTGTTTCATAAATAAATATAAATATAAAGAAAAAAGGTCTTGTTAGTTTTACTAACACAAAAAAGGTAAATTAAGAAATTTTTCGTCAAATTCCATGATACTAATGCAGGCGCTCGAGGGTTCAAACTCAAACTTGGAAATAAAATCTAAAGAGTCTTGCTATTGAAAAAATTCTTCGAATGTATTGGCAGCCATCATCAAATTGTTTCATGTTCCGCCTTAAATTGAATTTCGTTGATGAAGAGGTTATGAAAGGCCGACAATTACCAACCAAGCGCGAATTATTAAGCATTTTGATGTCGATATTTGATCCTTTGGGAGTCCTCTGCAACTACAAGTCGTTTGTTGCGCACAGGATTGCAGAAATTCTTGAGTGTTCAAGCACAAGTGACTGGAACTGGGTTGTGAAAATGTAGCTGATGAAGCTACACGCTTAAACACAAACGTCAATTTTGACTTCAACTCACGGTGGTTCCGAGGCCCTAAATTCTTTTATCATGCCGACAAAACTTGGCCAGTGATGCCCGCTAACAGATGCGCACAAATCGACTTTAACCGTTTTTCTTCTTATTTGAAGCTTAAGAGATGTTGGGCATGGGTGTTGCGTTCTATCAACAAAACAAAAATACGTACATTAAAATGTCAAGAATATGGGTTAAGAGTACATTGTCGACATTTGATGGTATGGAAAATATTTGCGCCACGTTTTATTTACGAAGCCCTGAATACGTTTGTTATCTTACCATCTCTCATTATTGGCTACCTGTTAACAGTTCGTATTCACAAAGCTGTCGACACTCTAATCGTAAAGCTTAATAAAACCAAGTGAATTTTACGAAGAGATATATGTATCATATCAGTTGTATCATTTGCAATTATAAACAAAACTAAATATATACAATATAAATAGGTAATGTATTAATTATAAAAAAGAAAGAATTTTAAGTACAATTTTTGTTAAGAGTATAAACTTTGTAATTGGCTTAGGTCAAATCTTAAATACCCTCCACATCTACATATAAGCGGTGAGCGTGGCAAGTGCCTGAATACGCCCTCCTGAATATAGTGTATGTATCATCAATCATCAGTTTGCAATGTCCATTTGATACCAAGAGGCCTATAATTATGCCACATAACCATGTTGCAACTCGTTTGATAATAGCACAAGTACATCAAAGAATGGTTTTTCCATATGTGAGATTTTGGGTTAATACATTAAGACAAGTACTACGGTCTGTAATTGAAAAGTGTAACGTATGTGTAATTTCAAAGGCTAAACCAAAAGAGACGTTGATGGGTTAGTTGCCAGTAGATAGAAGTTTCTATTGGCTATCGACGACTAAAGCGCTGGGTGGCTCTCCTTACGTGCCTTACCTTTCGTGCAATGCATTTGGAAATTGCATTCACTTATCCACAGGTTCATGTGTACTAGCTTTACGAAATTTCATTAACCGATGTGGTGTTCCCAAAAGGATAAGGTCCGATAACGGTACAAATTTTATTGGAGCTGGCAAGGAAGCGAAACGTTTTTCAGAAGTTTTCGATTGCATTAAAATACAAGAACAGCTGTCATCTAAGGGAGTCGAATGGTTGTTTAACTGTACACAAAATCCGGCTGAAGGTGGTGCTTGGGAAAGAATGGTGCAGTGCATGAAAAGGGTACTACGTTACACTCTTAAAGAATCGCACCACGTGAGCATACTCTAAATGCCCTTTTAATAGAAGCCGAGAATATTGTGAATTCGCGGCTGCTCATACATTTGCCAATTACACCTGATCACACCAAAACATTTTTTACTCGGGGAGGCCCACACATCTAACACGGGTGTAGAAAATGGACCCATCGTAAAATTGTTAGCCCTGCGCAGACAGTGGAGGATCGCTCGACAATTAAAAGAGGCAAACGCCTGGATGGGTGGGTGACTGAATATTTGCCTACTTTAATGCATCGTGATAAATGGTGTACAAATAAGAAAACACTAAAGATAGGCGACCTGGTTTTCATATGCGATATTAACATGCCTAGAAGAGATTGGTGGCGAGGCCGTATAGAACGTGTATTTCCTGGAACCCATGCTGTTGTGCGTCATGCTGAAGTTCGTACTAATTTGTTTGTTAAAACGGGCTGTTTCAAAATTAGCAGTATTGGACGTTGTAAATGGTAAAACTTAACTGTTTCACGGGTGGGGGTGAAAAAAGAAAACTTTACATAATAATATGGCAGCTCGTTTACAGTCTTTGTTCCTTTTTTTATACAATCCGGTAACGCTTTTTATGCACTAATTGCTTCGTCATTGAATTGTCGGCAGAAGGAAGAAGATTTCATCGAGTAAAAATGTCTAATGAACTAACAAACGAGCTGTCCGTTTACATTATATAAATCCAAATACAGTATAATTTTTTTGTATGCGTATTAAACATAAATAAAGTGAATAGAGGACTTTTTACTTCTTCTATCGTGAAAAGGTATTTGTGGATTTTATTTGATATATTTGAGGTTCCTTTTTTTAAAGTTTTTATTTTTATTAAAGAAATATATATTAAAAAATTATTCCCATGTCCCCAAATATGGGTCTTCAAATGACAATCAGCACTGGAATGACATTCCCCATACACCGGAAACTTTAAAAATTCATAAAAAATCTTTGGGAAATTTTCAACTCCTGAATTTTTCATATATGTTTCCTTACACATCTAAGTATATTTTAAAATTATTCCCATGACCCTAAGTAGGGGCTTTCATATGACAATCAGCCTTGGAAGGACATTACACCGAAAATTTTAAAAATTTATAAAAAATTTTTGGGAACTTTTCACCTCCTGAATTTTTCATATGTTTCCTAATACATCTAAAAATGTTTTAAAATTATTCCCATGCCCTTTGTTAGGTACATCTTCGTTCAATCCAAACTGCTAACTTATGTTGTGTAAATGTTTATGTTTACCATCTTTAGTTTATATAATATGTACAATTTGTCATCACTAATTTGTATATATGTAAATCA
This sequence comes from Ornithomya fringillina, assembly GCA_963978525.1. Taxonomy (NCBI): domain Eukaryota; kingdom Metazoa; phylum Arthropoda; class Insecta; order Diptera; family Hippoboscidae; genus Ornithomya; species Ornithomya fringillina. Next base: position 2,703,293 of record OZ021695.1, read on the forward strand.
CTCTGTTTTAAGTTCTACTTTCAATAAACACGTTTATTGTTTTCTTACAATGGTTATGGGCCCAGAAGGCTTCCACAGCGCAATTTTTGTAATTTTGTAACTAATGTTTGTGATTAACGTTTTGAATAATTGAAAGAAAAGAAAGAAAAAAAATTTGAAGGCGTAATGTCGAATACATTACAGGTTGAAAAATTGATTGGCGATAACTACCCCACGTGGGTCATTCAGATGAAAAGTGAAGTTACGGTGGAGCGGGTTTGTAATGTAGCAGCATCGCAAGAAGAAAAAACACTTTGGAAGTCAAAAGATGAAAAGGCGTTAGCTGTTATTGAGCTTGGTATAAAATCATCGTTGTTAATACATATTAAAAATTGTTCAACTGCGAATGAGGCATAGGAGAAATTGAGTTCTATATTTCAACCAAAAACCCTTACACGTAAAGTAAATTTTTTAAGAAGGTAGTACGGTTTAGAATTCTTGAAGATGTCGATTACGTTGAACAAAATAATGAATTTAGCGACACATTGGAGTTATTGAAGGACGAAAACTGTGCGGTTCCAAACGACTCTTGTGTAGCTTACCAGACAGTATGGATAACTTTGTGTATGCGATGGAAAGTAGAGACAGATCAATTAAAGATAAAAAACGTAGAATCATAGAAGAATTTTAACGTAGCAAAAACGAAAGAAAAACGTAAAAATTTTAAAAATTACAATAAAACTAATAATGATGTAAAGAAGAATATTATCTGTATGCATATGGAAAGCGCGGGCACATCAAAGCACAGTGTACTAATATAAACAATAACAACGCTATGGTCTTAACTTTGTACGATAACCGTTATGTAAAGGAAATTAATAGTTGGATAGTAGATAGCGGTGCAACTTCTCACATGTGCAAAGACAAAAATATGTTCACATCTATGAGAATGTCTAAGCAGAATATTTCGTGAGCTTCTGGTGATTATATATGTGCGGAAAGTGTTGGTATTGTTAATGTCAAGTCACCTTACTGTTATATAACTTTATATAACATATTCTATGTTCCAACACTAAAAGCAAATTTTTTATTTGTAAGCAAAATGATTGAAAAAGGTTGCACACTTATTTTTCAAAAACGTAATATGGTTGCGAAAACACCTAAAAATGAAGTACTGTTTAAAGCGGAATTAAAATTCGGAATTTTTACTACGATATTAAAGTTGAACGATGAAAAGATATTAATAGTTGAGGATCGACAATGTGATTTGTGGCACAGAAGGTTTGGTCATGTAAATTATGCTGATTTAAATTAACTATGTGACGTGGTAATTGGTGTAGATAAAAGTTTGAACGAGAGTAAACGAGAATGTGTAACTTGTGCCATGTGCAAAATTAAGTCAAATCCATTTAAAAGTTAAGTTTGAACGAGAGTAAACGAGAATGTGTAACTTGTGCCATGTGCAAAATTAAGTCAAATCCATTTAAAAGTTATGGTACCACTTTTACAAGTACTCCGCTTGAGATTATACATAGCGACATTTGTGGACCTATGTGTACTACAAGTGAAGGCGGTTCTCGATATTTCATCTCCTTCATTGATGACTATACCAAATTTGTATTTATTTATTTCTTGAAGGAAAATCCGAGGCATTAGAATATTTTAAAGAATTCCGCAAAGATGCAGAAAGTAAAACTGGTTTTAAAGTTAAATCATTACGTTCGATAATGGACGTGAGTATTTGAATTCAAAATTTAAATCTTTTTTACAAACTGAAGGTATTAAGCACCAAACGACTATTTGTTATACGCCTCAAGGAAATGGCATTTCAGAGAGCGCCAACCGCACTTAAGTGGAGCTTGGTAGGTGCATGTTATTAGAGTCTGGTGTAAAACAATCTTTGTGGCAGATGTCCAACGAAGGTATTAAAAAATAAAACTCCCTATGAATGTTGGTTTGGACATAAATCAAATGTAAGTCATTTATGAGTTTTTGGCTGTTTAGCAGTCGCTCTTAATAAAAGGCCTGGAAGGTCAAAAACTATGCCAAAAGGTGACAAATTAACGTTTATTGGTTACTCGCTTCAATCTAGAGGTTATCGTTTATATGATGAGTCAAAAAGATCAGTTTTCATCGCACGTGATGTAATATTTTTCGAAGATATATTTTCTTGCACAAAAAATTCAACAAATAAATTCAATGGAGAAATATGTAAGCAATACGAACTTTTTGATGTAGATATAATGTCCGATTTGATGCGATCATCACAAATAATTCAAAAAGTACCACCATTAGAAGATCAACAAGAATTACAACAAAAACATCTAAATGGTGAGGTAGAACAGCAACAACAGCAAGAGTTATATACGAACGATGATGAAAATATTATTGATGATACATACGATAATATTGAACCTGTTCAAATTGCTATAAAAAGAAAAAGGAGAAGGCCTAGAATTTAACGAACTAGTAGAAGAGGACGACCTTGTCTAATACGTTCAGTTGAAAATACTATCAATCATTTGTGTGCCTACGTGCCTAATCCAAAAACAGTTGATGAAGCGCTACAAAGTGAAAATGTAGAACAATGGAAATTGGATATGAAATGTGAATACGAAACTTTGCTAAAACAAGGTACATGGAAATTGGTAGAGAAACCACCAAATAAGAATGTAGTAGAATGTGACTAAAACTTATCCAAGTGGTAATGTCATTAAATATAAGGCGAGATTAGTAGCGGTTCTCGCAAAAGCATGAAATTGACTACAATGAAACTTACGGTCCAGTTGTTAAATACTCAACAATAGAGTCTTACTAGGTATTGCTGTACGTGAAAGATTATAAATTAATCATATTGATGATTGATTAATCATATTGATGTTGAGCGTTTCTAAACGGAGAATTGGAGGAAGAGGTATATATATTGTTAATACAAAAAATATGTTGACGATAGTTTGGTGCTGGTCTGTATATACGTTGATGTTATACTGATTGCAGTTAATTCAAACGAGAATATGTCACATATTGTAAATTGAGTGAAAGTGTAGATGTTGTAAATCGAGGTGGTGTACAATACTATTTGGGTATGCAGATCAAAAGACATGGTGAGAGAGGCGATATTATTTTACATCAAGAGACTTATGTTAAGCAACTACTTGCAAAATGGGGTACAACTGAATGCTAACAAATTTCAACACCCTTGCTAAGTGGTTATGGACTTAAGAAATGTCAAAAGGAGTTATGCGATGGTTATAATATAAAAGATTATCAGTCGTTGTTGGGCTCATTGATGTGTTTGGCTATCATATATATCGGATATAGTACATGTTGTTTCTAAATATTGTTTCTAAACGTCTTACGATACTTAAAAAATAAAGCTAGAGGTATGTTATCGTTTACTAATACTAACGAATTCTCATGTTATACAGATGCCGACTGGGGATCTGATAGAATTGATAGAAAGTCCTATAGTAGCTTTGTGGTTTATTTTGCTGGATGTCCAATATCATGGGAGTCACAAAAACAACGTGTTATTTCACTAAGCTCTTTAGAGGCTAAACATGTAGCTATGTGCTAAGCTACGCAATTAGTTACGTTCATCCGAAGCTTGTTAACTGCAATTGGTTTAAGGAAATATGTTGAAGGCCCAACAGTTATAAAATGTGACAATCAAGGTGCACAATTTGTAGTGAAAAATCCGATCACTCATAAGAGGAGTAAACATATTGATATCAAATATCATTATGTTCGTGATATGTACGAGGCAAAAAAGTTGATATTCAATACATATGTACCTTCATCAGACAATATTGCTAATATATGCACGAAATTGCTACCAAAAGTTAAACATTTGAAATTTTGTAATATGTTGTAAAAGAATTTTTGAAATGTAAAATATTTATATTGTGTTTGGCTTGAGGGGGAGATTGTTAGATAGATCTTCGTTCAATCCAAACTGCTAACTTATGTTGTGTAAATGTTTATGTTTACCATCTTTAGTTTATATAATATGTACAATTTGTCATCACTAATTTGTATATATGTAATTCACTCTGTTTTAAGTTCTTTTTTCAATAAACACGTTTATTGTTTTCTTACACCACTAAGTAGAGCCCTCTATATGACAATCAGCCTTGAAAGAGCATTTCCTATATACTGGTAACTTTAAAAATTCATAAGAAATCTTTAATTTTTGTGAACAATTAACACAAAGAATAAACAAATATATTTTTTTTATAAAAAGAATTTAAAAAATGGTTTTTCTTTCGATTCTAATAATTTTTTTTTTGCCAAAATTTTTATTTTATGACCTTTATCAGAGACAATCAAACTGTCGGCTATTTTTTCTGGACTAACTTCACGCTAGTGAAATTTCTGCTCTTGTATCGAGGAGTGGCTTGACATTGTTATTATTGCTGGGTTATTATTATTATTGTTGCGGTTATGTTTGAAATTGTTTTTCGTGTTGGTTATATATGTTTTTATTATAGTGGTTGGTTTTTCTTTTATCATTTGTATGAAAAAAATTACATGCTTGTTTTGATTTTTGATATAGTATCTCTTTCTTGGTTGGTGATTGTATGTTCCACTTCGAATTCTAGTGTAGAAAATTTGCGAGTTTCCTTGAAAGGTTTAATCTTTTTCGATTTCTAGGGCAACATTAGCAGCTTGGGTTAATGTTTGTTACTGTGCTGCATATAGAGTTTGTTTATATTGTTCATTTATGCCGTTTTTACATATAGTTAATGCAAAATTATCATTTTTTTTTTGTTATTGCATTTTTTGCTTCTGGAAAGCGTTGCTACCTTGTTCGTTGATTTGCAGTTCGTTTAATTGACTGGTTAAATCTAACAATTTATCTACAAAATTTTGTACGCTACCTGATTGTCGTGTGTTATTTAAAGTAGTCCGTAAATGTACGACCGTGTTTGGGTTTTTTATAAGTTGATTTTATTTTATTTATAGATATTATATATAGAAGAATTGCTATAGTATTTGGAATTTGAATTAAACCAACTGTGATAATTTTATGTGATGGGCTAGTTCTACTAGATCTTTTTTCCTTCTTCATTCAGGTTCTTACAGTTTATTAAAACTTTTCGCGTAGTTTGGGTACTTTTGAATTCTGTTACTCCATATCGTGGGGCGTAGAGAGCTTCTGAGAATATTACTTTGGTAACATTTTTCTTTGGCTAGAGCCGACAATATTTGCCATTATACGTACAAGTGCTGTATATATTCGGGATACTTTTTCACATACTATATTCAAGTGTGATAAAAATGATAATGTTGCATCGAGTGTGACTTTTTGATATGTGGTGGTCATCTCGTATCCATCCATGTCTAATTGAAGAGTTTCTCTCTTTTTCGGCTAGTAGCTTGCTCCAATTTATTATCCTTAAGCCAGGTTGTAAATAGACCTATAATATCTCTGCAATTGGATTGTACATCTGGGGGTTCCTTGGCAACAATAGTAATTGCTATATCATCAGCATAGCCTATGATACTCACTCCTGCTGGCACTGGTAGTCTTAAGACCTCATTATATAGTACAATCTCTAGCAGGGGCCAAGTATTGAGCCTTAGGGTTATAGTCACATAAACCTACATCAGTTTCGTAGAGAAGGACCCGCTGTGACAGGTAGTTTCTTATAATGTGCGCCAAATATAGATATACCTGTTTTTTCACTAGTGCCGCGATAATATTGGGTCAACTAGCGGAGTCAAAGGTTTTTTTTATATCGAGCATTACTTTTCCGTTCCATTTTTCCATCGTGTTCCTTCGATGGTCTTTTGAGCAATATTTTTATTATTATTTATTATTTTTACATGCATTGTTGCATCAATTGTAGATCGTCTTTAACGGAACCCATATTGGTTATTAGAGAGGCCGTACGTACATTTAATGTGGTGTTCAAGTTCAATCATATATAATTTTCTCAAACAACTTACCGAGTGTGTCTATCATACACAGGGGACGATAGAACCCAGGTTCTCCTTTAGGTTTATTCGTCTTTGGAAGCAAAAACTAACCTTTGCCTTTTGCATACATAGGTTTCGATGTGTAAATTAAACTTCAGTCTTGTATCAAATAGAACACACAAATCTTTAAAAGTATCCATACTAGCAAGCAAGTTATTATTAATATAATAATAGGACGGAATTAATACAACCTGGAGAATAAATTCGATAAAAAAGTTTAACACCGTTAGCAAACTTCAAGACTTTAGGGCAATGAACGGACGTGGGAAGGTCATTAACAAACAGCGCAAATAAAAATGGCTCCAAGTCACCACCTTATGGTACTCCTGACGTAATTAAGATTTCACGCGACTGACAACGATTAAATGATACACACTGAGTTCTATTGGTAAGGTAAGTATAGAACCAGAGAACCAAATTATCAAACGTCGAAGTTTAAACGTTAAAAGATTGCGATCCACTGTATCAAATGTTTTTGAAAAATCAGTAAAAATTACGTCAATTTGTTTAAAATCAGAGAACGTTTGACATATATAGTGCGTAAATTCCAACAAAATTGTTGAGATTGATTTACCATGAGTAAAACCATGTTGGCAAGGTGAGAGTACTGATCTAACTGCTGACTTCAGACTTTTAGCTACTAAGGACTCAAACAATTTTGGTATCCCACTTAGTTTTGCAATACCTTTGCAGTTCTCGACATTCTCCCTCGAGCCATTTTTGTACAATGGTAAAATATGGATTGTTTTCCAGATGGATGAAAAATATCCTTGGTTCCAACTACTATTAAATATACGTGTTAGCGGAATATACAGAAAATAAGGAGTTTCGAAGAACACATCGGGACCAGGTTTAACAGAGAATTTCAAGGTAGAAAGGGAGGAAAGTACATCATCCTCAGATAATGGAATTTTCGGAAAAATATCAAACGAACTTATCGAAAATGGGTAGCTATCGGATGAAATATTAGAACAAGAATCATTTTTTTTAAACAAGTCAGAAAATAAATTAGCAATCGCATGTCTGATGATTCACAATTTCCGTAGTACATTATGGACGGAAAGCTCTTAACTTTTCGTTTAGAGTCAACAAAGCGGAAAAAAGGCTTGGGATCAGAATACAGTTTATTCTTTATTGTACTAATATACTCTGAGTAGCTTTTATTTTTCAAAGCATTAAAATACCTTCTCATGGAAGAGTATCTAGTATAATCCGCAAGTGAACCACTACGCTTAAACTTTTTGAATAATCTACTCTTTTTATTACGGACACACTTCTGATTAGCATTAAACCAAACTGGACAAAAAGGGTTATAATTAGAATTACAACGATCGGAACGGACACGGAAATAGCGGAAGATAATACATTGTAAACATATATTTATATGCAAAAAAATTTTTATAAAATTTGGTGATGAATTTGGAACAATATGAATCATTTTCCATATTTCTGATTGTATTTCTGATGATATTTCTCGTATTGATTTATATGGCAATGCCTCGCGTCTACTGATATTACAGAACTAAATAGTGTATGGTATTAAATGGATGGACTTGATCGACTATAAAATAATCACTTGTTTTTAAATCAAGGTGTTATATAAGGAGAGATCCTAAAAATGGACAATGTAAACCATATTCAAAAATACACTCGTTTGGATTAAGATATACACTTCATCGAAGTATCTAAAAAATTTTAGAAGGATTGGCTCTAATAATTTAGAGTGGTTTAGTTTATAGTATTTTCCAATTTTAGGTGAATTAAAACTTTTAGTTTTAATTATAAGTAAAGTCTTTTATATAATGTATCTTGTAGTATATGAAAACTTTATTAAAAAAAGTTATTTTAAAGTAATCCGCAATTTAAATTGGTGTTTAGCGATTAACAACTTATTTTGAAACACAAATTTTCATATAAAAATTTTATCATTTAATGTGGTCTGCATAAACTATATAGGTTGAATTGAAATCAGAGCCATTCTTTTCCATTTTGATAAAATGTTGTGAGGGCATTTGTCGAATCACATTGGATGAATGACGATCGTCAATAAAATTTGGGCGACTAGTAATTACTGAACTACGTCTACAAAGAAAAATGTCAATGATTAAAAATTATTATAATTTTAAATTAAAAATGTAAACTGTACTTGGCTTTAGCATGTGTGAGGATGTGCGACTTAAGATTGGTTGATTGGGCAAATTTTTTGTTACAACCGTCAAAAGGGCACACATATGGTCGATCACCGGTATGAATACGAACATGAGTCCTAAAATGTAAAATATAAATTTCTTTTTGTAAAATTTGATTGTAATGTAGAACGAATCTAATCCAAATTATGAATACCCACCACCTTGGTTACAATTATGGAAATTTTTGAACTTCTGGGGAAGTTTTATTTCATTGTTAATGACTAAAGTGTATAAAATACTTTTACTGCGTAAAAAATCTATATTTTGGCTTGGGTTAAATTTTTGTAAATGCGCCTTATAAATCTATGCAAGTACGTCCCATATTATACCTTAAAGTTCGAAAACGTTTCATAATTTGATGCTTCTGATGAATGCGAACCATTTTCTTGTAGATAAAAACGGTAAGACAAACTTTGTATATCCATACACTAATGATGTATGACAGAAGGGCGCTTGACAATCTGGAGAAAGCATGTTCGGACTTCAATTTGGAACCAATCGTAAATAAAGGAGGAAAATGAAACAATTATGGTGATTGAATAAAATGTACTTAACTGAACATTCTACGCAATGTCCAGCTACTGATTTAAATGAAATGTTCACCTGCTGACATTTTTGAACATATTTTTTGTAATAAAATAGTATGTTAAAAAGGACTAAAAATCTTTTATGGAAATATCAGCGCTTAGTGGTTAAAAACCAATATATGATAAAGTCAGCAACAAAACGAAGAACAAATATAACTTATTTTGGTTAACATTCATTTTAGTAATAATGAGAAACTTGTCTACCGAATCCTAAATTTCAAACTTTAAAAATACATTTTGTATCATAATCTGAGACAAATCAACCACCACTAAGTGTCAAATATACCAATAAATTGCATTAAGTTTAAGATACCAAAAATAAGCTTAGATATATGACTAAAAATTTATAAGTTTTAATATATTTTTCACAAACATTTTTTTATTAGAATTTATGGAATAACTATGTTTTATGCAACTATTTCAAAGTTAATAATGATAATCGAATGATACTTTTCAATGTTTTCCCTATACCATCTAAATGTCACTTTCGCAACGCAAAAATGGTATTTATTATTATTATGTGTCGTGGAAAGTCATTTATCGTTTTCCCCTTCAACTATATTAGATAAGAAACATTGTATCATACACAGAAGGTCTAAACTGGATAAATTGGTACTAATATAATATAGCAGATCTGCCTATTACTCGCTGCCACGTCATCGTGTACGGACCGACGACGATAGGAACGCGATTTCGATTTTTTTTTTTGTTCTATGAAAAAATACCCTGTTGAGGAAGGGGGATATATTATTTATTTATTCTACACAGAAAAGATACAAATCTTCTTTTTAATATATCTTCCGATCGGTTGCACAAATAAAAGACAACTTTTGATTTTCTTTTAAATCTAAATTTAATTTAGTTAGTACGTTGACCTTTCTCAAATAGTATACGCGTCTGTGAAATAATACTTAATAAATATTATCAACAGCAAAAAAAAAAAACCTAGAAAATTCACAAAAAAGACATCGACGCACAGAAAGGCTGCAGTCCTTCACTCAATATATAAATATTTGCGCAGGCAAAAATATATAATATCGGTGTGTATTACCCCATCTGATACGAATATACTCTCATATAATACAATTTTAATTTGGGTATACATATGTAGACCTATAAAATTGCATCATTGCATTGCAACAAATAAAGGCTTTTGTAGATTTTGGACGTGTACGTTACCCAACCATTCCATACAGCGAGGGTACGAGGTTTTTAGTGGGTATGTGTTTTCCCCTTTTCCTTTAAAAAAAAAAAAAAAAGGTACATTTTTATGGCAGTATGGGACTGTCCTCTATTTTTAAAGTAGAAACCTACTTGCAGATATAAAGTATTTTTTCTAAATTTCACTACTACTAGGCACATGGGCGATTATGTCTAGATCGACACGACTCAAGTTTTTTATATTTTTATTTTATTTTAATGGTTATACATATATCTTGTAAGGTCTCTGACGCCTCTTTGCGTTGGCAACGTAGTACAAATGTTATCTAAATTTCGGTGGTCTGGTTTTTTAGCTATTAAAATTCTTATTAATGTGCGTTAAAATTAACAAAAATTTTATTAAGCTTGATACTTCGAGATAAGTAATTGGTTAAGCATTTTTTTACCAACTTAGCTAACTATTAAATTCATGTTACTTTGGTGAATTTTTCTGTACTTCTTTTTGTTTCATATTCTAGTTGTATACATAGTCTTTTGTTTTTCTTCTTCTTCTTCTCCTTCTTTTTCTTCTTACTTATACATAGTTTTTACCACTTTTTAATTTATATTGTTGGAAAATGTATTGCTGTTATGCAAAATGTAAAAATAAGGAGAAAAATGAAAAGTCCTCACCGGATCCTCTATGAATTTATTGGCTGTGTGAGGTTAGTGCGCATCCTAAATGCGCTGGATTTACGCGACGCCACTTTGATCTCATAATAAATCATTTTAAGGGGTTGCGATGGTCGTGTCCGAGCTGCCGTCAAAAAGACATAGTCTTCTACAAGTTGTTCTCTCAAACTCGCATGGGTTTTAGAGAGCTTTGTAGAGATCTGGCAAAATTGATTGATTGATTGAAGGAAATTCCTCTTTTTTACTCGGTGAGTTATGTTTTAATGCTCCGTCCCGCTTCTCTAGACATTATGCGCCAATTAAACTACTTCAATGCCGTACCAATTACGAACTCTTCTGGCCATTTCGAAGTAAGACTCCTTTTTAACTATCATTAACTGATTGTTGCCAGGCTGTGACTGTATATATGTGTACATCATTCTTTTACATATACAGGGTGTTCGGGATAAATTTGACAGTTTCGTAAGAAAAATAAAATCTTCTTTGTATCTATTAAATTTAATGAATTGACTAAAAACATTACAGGCAGAGTTAATTACAATACTATCAATTCACTCAAAATAACCACCATAATTACAGCATCAATCCTGCTTCGGAACCTCAAACAGGCTGTTGCTACAGTCTCCCTAGGAAAAGCCGCAAAACTTGTTTTAATTTTATCTGGGCTTGTGTATTACTGGAAGTGCGATTGGTGTCTTTTTCAACTGCGCCCCATACAAAATAATCCATGGGGTTACGGTCTGGGGAGTTTGGAGGCCAAACATTTGGTCTGATGAAGTCGTAGAAATTTTCAGACAACCATTTTTGACTTTTCCAAGAGGTGTGACAAGGGCCGAATCCTGCTGCCATACATACGGCCTACCATTGGCTACCCTTTTTATCCAGGGCTTGACTACAGTGTTTAGTAACTCCACGTAGCCACGTAGGGTTCTTCAACACCTGTTCCTGCAGATTTGCAAGGAATTCTGCTGTACGAACGCAATCAGATCGTCTGCTAGGGATTTTTCTTCTTGCTACATCCTCGTAGTCATCATTGCAAGTCTCATGCCTGATTGTTTTTACTGTATTCAGGAAGCATTGGGCAGCAGTCATAATATCCTTATTTTGATGGCCGGCACGAATCATCATGATGCAAGTTATTCTCTTCCATGATTCAGGTGGGTTCCAGCTATCCATCCTTTTTGACATCTTGTATATGAATGAAGAAGGGTCCAAACTTTTAAATGATAAGTAGTGTGTTTTAATACCTGTAACTTACGGAAAAATATAATTAATTAATAATATGTCAAATTTATCCCGAACACCCTGTATATTATATTAGCTTTTATGTGGTCTTAAGCATATATATATATACATATATTTAAGTGATAGTAATTAATACATTGTATTTTTATTTATTTTGAATTTTTGCATATTTAATTACTTAGTTTTTAACTTATTTCCTGTGCTACTGCTGCTGCTGCTGTTGTTGTTGTTGCTGCTGATGCTGCACTTCATCAAGCTTCTTAGTCTTTAAGTTTGTCTATCTACCTTATGCTTATTGTTAATTGTAATTTGGCTGTAATTTTAGCTAACATCGTTGAAATAAAGAATATTATAATATACTCGTAGCAAACGCAGTATGGCGTCATCTTATGAGACGTATATAAAAATTTGCTACTGTTATATATCTCTTAAATAATAAATCGGTGATATATAATTTTTTTGCATTACATAGAATTAGTAGATTCGTTTCCGCCTTTGCGTGAGATTAAGACACATTTAATATGAATACGCACTTTCAAAGGGAATTATTCACTGTGTATGACATTCTAGTTATCAAAGGTTTATATCGAGTTTGTAAAGAAGTGTGGCTGGGATAGACTCAACGGGCTACCAGCGGTTCACTCACGAAGAAATTTGTATTAATGGTTTTTTGATCTCAGTTTTTCTTTGGATTTGCCTTCAATCACCCGATAACGTATCTACTAAGATGGCAGCGACGGAGCGCCTTAGAGCCACATAAAGATATTGCGAGGCGACTAGGATAGTGAAGTAACTGTGGGTGATGCGAAAGCAGTGGCGTTACGGCAGGTGACGGCGGTACAAAATAGCAGCGGCAAGTGGTACAAAATAACACCGGCGAGTGGTACAAAATAACAGCGGCTAACGGTACAAAAGTAGCTGAGGTGAGCGATATAGAAGAGTCTGCAGTGAGCAGTGCAAAGTGGCTACAGCTAGCAAGAGTATTTCTGGCGAGCGGTACCAGAATATTACTGGTGAACGGTACTAGAAACTCAGCGGCGAGCGGTTCGAATATAACGACGGCGCGCGGTAGAGTGACGAGCGGTACAAAAATAGCAGCGGCGAGGGATACTAAATAACAGCGGAGAGCGATACAAAAATAACAATGGCTAGTGATACAAAATGACAGAAACGAGCGATACTAAATAACATCGGCAAGCGATACTTAATAACAGAAGCAAGCTATACGAAATAGTAGCAGCGGCGAGCGTTGCGTCCTAGAGCTCGCACAAGAAAATTCTTGCAGGATGGCTAGGACGGTGCCGCGGCAGCGAACTTTGCGTCCTAGAGTACGCACAAGAAAATTCTTGCGTGATGGCTAGGACGGTATGGCGCCAGTGAACATTACAACTTGCTTATTCTGCCATCGCGGTACTGACTAATTATACATGTTTTGCTTGCCCTTTTAAACACTGGTCGTGCTTTCAAAAAGCTTTAAGCTTATTTTGAACTTAAAACTTTTTATTACATAAACACTATCATATGATTTATACAATACCTAATGCAGTTCTTCTTGTGTTTAAATTTACCTTCACGTATAATGCTACTATCTCCATTACTTTTGCCTGACTAATTACTACTTTAATACGGTAAAGTTCATCTTATACAAGCAAAATAAATAATATATCAATCAAAATAATTATATATATATATGTATAAGCGACCACGCCCATTTTTGGCACATGAGTCAATGGGATAACTACATATACGCGTACCAAATTTGAAGTTCCTAGGTCAACTTTAGTTGCCGATATAAAGATTTTTATTGATTGTGGGAGTCTCTGTTATCTGATCACACCAATTTTTGGCACATCGATAAAGAAAATATTTATAGATATACATATTTTTCATATTTCATATTTATTTACAGCCGATTCAAGCCGAACATAGATACAAATAAATAAAGATTTAAAATTAAAATAATAAAGTAGACTACATATGAAAACTTAAAATAGAGTACAAAGAAATGTAAATTAAATTAAATTATAATGATTACATTGTTATAATTATTAGTATTAATTAAAGTAAAAGGAAAAAAACTTCCACCACCATCAACAACAACAACAGAAAGGAAGGAAAGAGAGAGAAGAAAAAAAAATGTACCTATAGATGCAAATGTACGAATAACATCTACATGAATAAGCACACAGAAGTAACATAGTTTAGCAATCAAATACAATGAGTGAAGTCTAACGTTGTTGAAGCAAAAGACGTTTAACATACTTAGGTGAACCCGTTAGAGAAAATAAACAATAATAATCATTAAAATTTTTACATAAAACTCTAAGTGGGACAAAAAAAGTTCATAATTGTTCCTGCATTGGGTCAGGTGCAACGGAAAAAACTTTCTGGACATCCTAGAAGGGACATAGAATTTCATTCAATAAAAATGGCGATACAATATAACCATTAATGAATTTGTGCAGAAAGCACAAACCAAGTACTAATCTTCTCCTCTCAAGACTTTGTAAATTAATAAGTTGAAGACGATGCTCATATGGAGGGAGTACGCTGTTCGGTTCCCACCCTAAGCCACGCAAGGCGAATAAAAGGAATTGTTTCTGTACTGATTCAATTAAACTAATATAGCATCTATACCTAGGAGACCATATTACTGAGGCATACTCTAAAGCAGGCCTAACTAGGGATGTATATAAACTCTTGGTTACATAAGGGTCATCAAACTCTTTTGACCACCATTTTATGAATCCAAGGATGATCTAACCCTACTCACAACCGACTGAACATGGACAATATATGTTAGTTTATTGTCATATATAACACCAACATCACTAAAAGAACAAATAAGAATAACCCCCCAATGACCAATGCGACACTCATAGGTAAAACTCTACTGAAAGACATATATTTGCATTTTTTATGTTTAGACTCATGCCATTAACATTACATTAATCAACTAATGACAAGAGATCATAAACTAAAAATTTAAAACCTGTATCAGACGAATAAAAAAGTTTTACATCATCAGCGTACCTAAGTATTTGAGAATGCATAACAGCATTAGGAAGGTCGTTCACAAATAAGATAAAAAAATACAGGACCTAAATGACTCCCTTGAGGTACAAAAGATTTTACACTAATATTATTAGACAAATGGGATTTAAAGAAAATTTTTGAGTACGATTAGTAAGATAGGATTTAAACCACCTTACTGGCTCCGCTGGAAAACCAATTCTGCCCAGTTTAGAGGTCATGACTAACTTTATCAAACGCTTTACTTATATAACGTCAGTTTGCTTACCAGCCTTAAAAGAATTAAAAACATGGCATGAAAATTCAGAAAGATTAGTTACAGTGGATTTACTACTAACACATCCATGTTGATAAGGCGACACAACGGATGTAATTGATCTGACCAGTCTACTAATTATAAGTTTTTCAAAAAGTTTAGGTAAAGCGGACAATTTAGCAATACCCCTACAAGTTTTTATATAATGTTTACTTCCACTCTTATGAAGTGGTAAAATGAAGTAGCTTTTCCAAATACTTGGAAATACGCCGATTAAAGGAGGAAAGTTAAATAGATATGTTACTGGTCTATAAAGTGTCTCAGCACATTTAATTATGATGCATGAAGAGATTCCCAGGTAAGTATGACAATTTCAAACAGCGTAGACCTCCAATTCATCCAAAATGATATTTGGATACATACCATACGTATCAATTTTGTATGGGTAAGGTGATGACGGCAAAAAATGAGTATGAGTACGAATGTGCAAAAAACGTAGCAAAAAATTAGAGATACCCTGAGGATGATTTTCTTCGGTACCACATAAACGCAAATACGATGAAAAGCCATCATTTTTACGTTTAGAGTTCACAGATTTATAAAAATTTTTAAGATTATTTTTAAAAGTGTATTTCATTCTACTAATGTAATCATCATAACATTTTTTGCTTATAGTGAAAAATTTATGTTTAGCTTTCATATAGGATGCAAAAACAACAGATGATTTACCCAATAAAAAATTTTTTAAGAGTCTATTTCTTTCATTTCTAACCCGTTTTAATTCCTTCGAAAACCAAGGTGGGCAACGAGAATATTATTAAATATACCACTGCTTTCTACATCTGCTGAACTAAAATCTAATTTCAAAGTATTTATTAAACTAAACAATAGATCTGAATTTGTTTAAAAAAGTTAAATTCATATTCATCAGACACAAAATCATCACGTTTATGAAACTGGTTATCAAGAGATATGCAAAGAGTTGGGTGATAACGATCCTCAGGCAAAACTAGAGGATCGGCACGAACAATAGTGAGACAAGTGTTATTACAAAAAATTTAATCCAAAAGTTTATTGCTAGAATTAACAATATTATTATGTTGACCAAGGCATAAACTAGACATGCCTTAAAAGAATACATCCAAACTATCACAAGGATAATAGGGTAACAGATAACCAACTTCATTATCAAAATTCAAAGAAACGATAAGATTAAAATCCCCTAACACAAGAATAGTATCATTAGATTTAAGAGATAGTGATAAAGTTTTAATTAAATCAATATGATGGACATAAATAGAAATATCAGACACAGGAAGAATATAGGAACACGTAATATAAATATCATGTTTATATAATTTCAAGCGGACACAAATAAATTCCACAACGACCAGAAATGTAAACGAAAATAACTCGGCAGAAAGATTTTAATGCACAGCAATCAGAACAGCACCAACAATTTTATTACATCTATCACACCTAAAAACTTTCACAATTTATACAGAAAAATTCAGCAGAATGTATATCAGGTTTTACCCATGTCTCAGTAAAAACAATAACTTTAGAATTAAGATTAAAACTATTAACATATAAATCCTTGAGTTTTGTATTAAGACCTTTAACGTTTTGGTACAGAATTGAAAGTGATAAAGGGAATGAAGTTAGTTTTTTTGAGATATGATCATAGATAACAACAAGATTTCGCTGCTTAGGTCGAAATCGAGGAATGAATTCCTTAATTAATATACCTTCAGGCCAGAAGTTTTGATTGAGTATTAAATTAAACCATTTTAATGATACATGAATTTTAAACGAACAAATTCACGACCCTCAGCCATCTTAAACTTATAAACGGAAAAGTCAGAATTAGGAATTTCTGAGCATTTATTACTAATATATTATTACTATTATCAATAGATGTGTTAGCCTAGAAATAAATACAGATTTTCTCGGAGGAATAATTTTAAAACAGACAAAGAAGACGGACAGAGGGAGCAGGTGGCTGTATAGGTAGGACTGAAGTCTGATCATTCTGGTCAACAACAGCTTTATCGATACATACCAAATTTAAAAATTAAAGTTTATAGCTCAATTTTGTGGCGTTGTTGTTGAAGTGATGAAGGTATAAGTTTGTTCTTCCGTTTGCAACACCCAAAAGACCCTACAAAGTATATATATATTCTTGATCACCATCAAAACTCGATTTAGAATGTATGTCTGTTTGTCTGTTTGTTGTTGGCATTCTCAGGGGCGTGAATTTTGAGATTTTGAGCAGGTGTTTACATCTAGTATCAAATTTCGGTTTTTAAGTTATAGACCCAATATAAACTTGAAATTTAGTATAAATATTAGTTTCATCGATGTGCTAAAAATGGGCGCAGTCGGATAACAGTATTTCAGTTTTTTTATTAATTGCAATGTACTGTTGATGTTTTGTTTAAGTTAATTCGGCAGGCCCTCCGAGGAATAATTTGACATTAAATTTTATTTGTAAATACAAACATGACCATCCTATATTGTTAATCATCTAAACCATGTGTTCACTAAAACGAAAGACAAAATTGACAACAAAAATAAAGGGAATGTAATTTACCAAATACTATGTAGGGGAAATGAGAGATCGCCATGTAACAAGGTATACAAAGGAACGACAAAAAGAGAATTGGAAACAAGAATAAAATAACATAAAAGCGACCTTGAAAAAGAAAAAAAAACACTGCCTAATGTCAACATGCGAAAAACGATCAACATATACCAGATCTAAATAATATAAAAATATTGGATACGGAAAAAAGGATTAGTACTAGATACACGCTGGAAAGCCTGTATATTCAAAAAAATCAACAATATACAATTAACACAAAGGAGGATATAGACAAGACTAAATTCACATACAATTTAATTTCAAAATAAAAATAAACAAGATAGAAAAGTTCGGTTAAGACCGAAGCTTAAATACCCTCCACCTTTTGTAATTCTCTAAAAAATAAGCTCCTATTGCCATATTTATGCATTTCATGTACTTACGCAAATAGTGTTTTTTTTAAATTATAGACGTTTGCGTTATTCAATCACGCCCATTTTTGGCACAGTGTTGGATAACGGTACCCTTTATATATATACCAAATTTCAACTTGATAGGCATAGTATTGTGCGATATATAATTTTTTAAAGATACAATTTTTTCGAGGTATGATGAGATTTTCTTTTATTGTGGGCGTGTCTCTTTACCAATTTTGCCCAATTTCAATACGGAACAGCGAAATTGAACTAAGAATACGTGTGAAAAGTTTCAATTTGATATCTCAAAAATTACGACCGTGAGAGTGCCAACAACAGACGGACACACGGACACACGGACGGACATGTCTCAAACGATTTCTCTTTTCATGCTGATTAAGAATATATATGGTTTGTGGGGTCTCCGACGCTTCCTTCGATGTGTTGTAAACGGATGATCAAAATGAATATACCCTCTTCCCTAAGGTGGAGGGTATAAAAAATTAAATTAGAATAAAAAATGGACATTTAAAGTTAGGCCATGACAAGTTACCACGTATAAGGGTGATGATCATCAATATAGTATAAGAAGAAAAGAAAAATATTGAGTTGTAAGGAAAACATACATAAATTAAATTATATATTAATGTAATAGAAAAAACTTTATATTGATTGCAGCACAATAAAGTCCCTGAAGAAGTTTGCAACAGCAAACGAAACGTTGGACAGTTAAAAAAATGCACATGTCTTATTGATTAAAGGAAAAAATACGACCATTGCCCAGGATGTATTAGAACATCGAAATGATATAATATATGATTTTGTAATTTTTATAATTGAACAATGACAATTTTATTCTTGTAATTTTTATAACCAAACAATATTATTTTTTATAATCAACAATCGCAATCGACGGTATTTATTATGAAAAAACCCCCGTAAGTTAATTCACTGCCTTTTTATAACCAAGAAAGAACTCATGAAAACATTGTAGGATACCTTGACCTGATTAAAACAGTGCTTATAAAAAAAGGTATCGTACAATATTGTGGCATACTTAAAATAAAGCTTAAGCAAAAAATATTAAACAATATTTGCCCTACTTGAATAATGCTTAAGCAAAGAATAAACAATATTTGCCCTACATGAATAATGCTTACATAAAATAATAATAATGGGAAAAATGTTACCGTGATGTATAACCATCGTCGGTGGGCTCATTCAGGCTGTGCCTAACTTATATATTTTGCAATTTCACTCAAGCCTCGTGTGAAGTACTGCAACTTTTTAAGTATGCCAACTGTGAAGGCTCGAAACAAAGAAAAATTGAAGCCAGTGATTTTTGGACGTCCGTATTCCACTTTTATTTATCTGTTTCAAATGTGACGTGTTATATTTTTGTTTGCCCATTTACTATTTTTCAAATGCCTCCATGCACTTTTTATTTGGATACACCAAGTGTCATAATTTTTTTCACCCAAATTTTTTATTTGTACAACTGGAGAACTTATTCTTAAATAATTATGATTTACAACTGCACAACTAAACCTGGGCCCATAACCTGATAACTTTTAGTATTTTAGTATATATTTAATATATTTTATTCCTTATGTTTTCACGTGAGTATTTTACCAAATTTACAAAAATAAGACGCGCCCACAATTGACAAAAATTTATATAACTGCCACAAAAGTTCACCTATAAACTTTACATTTGATATGCTTATCTATAGTTATCGTTTTTATCTGCCATAAAAATTGATCTATTAGCTGGAAATTGCTCATATATAAATATGAGTTATGGTATAATGGTTATCCCATTCAAAAAAATACCAAAAATGACGTGGTCGAATAACATACGCGCCCACAATATACAAAAATACCAAGCTCCACGAAAAACTAGACCAGCAAGTGGTTACGTCTTACATACACTATTAGAGGGCACAATATATATACATATACATATGCCACGCCCTTTATTGTAGATGTAGATGATTTAAGATTTGGCGTAAGCCAAATTTCATTTTCTTACTTGTTTTATTTTATTATTTTATTTTGTGCAATATTTTTTTTCATAGAAAATGCTTGAATATCAAAAAATTGGAAATTTTTAAACAAAATATACCATATTATACAACAAAGCAGAGGAGAAAAATTCAGTTTCTTCTTTCAGTTTTAATCATAAGTTTATAACCTTTAATTTAGATATTTAGATATTTATTTATGAAAAAGAACACAACTACCAAGCTAATAGCTTATACTAAGTTGGTTTATAAGTACAATAAATAAATAATGATGCCAAAGATCCCTTAAAAAATGATATACCAAGTATAAATATTGCTACTAACTTATTATCAACTAATACGCTTAAAGCATTGTAATATCAGTATTAGGATTTTTCAAAAAGGAGCAAAATTCTTAATAGCATTCTACGTGTAGAAACTAAAAATCTCAGTGAAGAATAAAACAATAAAGAAATATTAACAGGAGCCAAGTAATTGCAAAAATTTTTATTTGTACATTTCTCCATGGGCCCCTGAAACGGAGTACCGGCATAGGTGCTTCGTCCAAGAATCACGGTGCAAAATTATTATGCGAAAAGCAATTTATATTAAGATCCCCTGTATAATTCCAGGGATCACAAACTACCTTTTAGCAACCATAACATAAATGGGACACCAACCTATGGGCAATAGGCTGTCCGAAGTTGGAAGATCTAATGATCGACAGTCCTACCAGGGACTAAGTGTGGTACCGCGGGGTACTGGAGCCCCAAGAACCAAGGTTATTGCCAGTACGCACTTTCGGATAGGCCTCCTTGTGGGAGCATCGCGGGGGCTGTGGTAATTAAGCTGGGGTGAACTTTACAAAGCCTATGATGTAAGTTCTAAAGTTGGGACCTCTTTCGGGGCGGGGGCGCTCAGGACGCTTAACAACCCGAAATAAGTCGACTTGAGCCTCCACGGCAGGTGTAGACTTAATACAAAAACGGTATTATACCATACCATTTTAAAGGTCTTTAACTTTTAAGCTTTGTATTCATTTTTCAACTTGCCTCTTTAAAATTATTGTTTCGTGATTAACTATATATACCAACAGTTCCCGTTTGAGAGTGTCACTAACATAGATATAGATACGAAACTTGTATTTGCAATTACTCTTTTCACACAAACGTTAATTGGGAAAACTTGAGAGAATAAATTTATATGCTGCAAATTAAGTGAAATACTATTTTATTCGTATTAACATAAACATTATATTTACTTTTATGTTTTTATTATAAATAAAACATATTTCGTAAATACGACATAGCCTATAAAATTTTAATATTTCATACCATACATAATGCAACATTAGTTCGTCAATTCTTTATGAGTAATATTTTTATTGAAAAACGTTGACTCAAATTATAACGTGGCGAAAAGTTAATAAAATAACTTATCGGAAATTGTTCCCGGTATATATATATTATAATAAGGTTTTTAAATTCGAATAAAGAAATGTTTGCTTGAAATTTTTTAATCATATTAATAATAATACGTAAACTACTCATATACCAGAATTATTATTTTTTTGCCTGAATTGTCATGTAAAATGAAAGGATAAATATCGTAAAAATCTATTCAGCACTAAGTTTAATTAATTTTTTTAATTAACATATAATACAACTATAATTTTTTGTGCGAAAATTAGCACCGCTAAAGAGAAAATAAGGTTCTAAACAGATACAAAAATTTCATCAATGCATTAACTTTATGTTGATTCGTCTAATCTAAAATTACCCACGTCTATAAGTTATAAACATGTAAATTGAAACATTTTCTTTATTAAAATCCATTATTGTTCGTACATTGATTGAAAAGGTCAAAATTTTTTTCCTTCACTCATTCATCCAACAAATATAAGTAACATCAATAACGTGATTTAAAAGTGTCTTTTAACTTGAAAATTAAGAAAGTTTTGTGTTGGCATTTAAGGAGCAGCGCTTGTGCATGCATTGTACAATATCACTTAATAAATAGCTTAACTTTAAAAAAAATTCCCTGATTATCTCATTCTCTTATTCATTTAGCACCTTCATTTTAGAAATCATCAGCGAATTACAATTAACGTTCTTCCTATTATTTACGACTCTGAAAGAAATGTTGTTGATCGTCAACAAAAGGTGTCAATGTCGAAGTTTCGATGCAAATGCTGCATCTAGAGCACGGGGTAGTGTAAAAAGTTGCCATTTTTATCATGTGAAAAAGTACCATACATACATTTAAGCCTACTTAGAGTCCGCAAATATTCCACAAAACGCTAAAACTTTCGTCAAAATTATTTAACCCTACATAAAATATGTTTGTTCAAAAATTACTTACATTCATAAAGCAAAATTTTTAATGTGTACACGAAACATGAGTGTTGCTGAAAAAAAATTGGTAAATTTCTCCTGTAGCTTTATAATAAATATATTTAAAAAACCTTGTGCCTGTTTACAAATAGAAAAATTCCACTTTGTAGCAGTGTCATTATACGACACTCTCCTCTATAAATAAAAATTACGCAGTTTAGTTGAAATTACGGTAAATTACTTAACACCAAGATAAAAAGTCATTATTGGTTAATGTTTTTTTACCTCCATAAAAGATGTACTAAGTTTGTCCTTCCATTTACAACAAAACAAAGCGTCGGAAACCCAACAAAAAAAATATATATTCTTGATTAGCATCAAAAACTGAGACGATCTAGACGTGTACGGCTGTTTATCCGTGTGTTGTTGGAATTTTTAGGGTCGTAAATTTTATGAATTTTGTACAGGCACTTTTAGTTTCAGTATGGACAAATTTCTACCCGTGGACAAATTTTGCTTATTTGTAATAATAAACTGTACACAAACTCGAAATTTAATGCGCCAAATTTCAGCTCGATATCTCATTATTTGGCACCGTGACAGTGTTTTTAAGCAGAATGTGAAAATTTACACAGCCACACCCACAAACGGAAGAGTTAAATAGACTCATTATTCGATGCTGAGTAAAAATATATATAATTTTTGGAGTGCTGTTCGTCCCCTTCAGATACTTACAAACGTTTGAACCTATATACCCCCATAATCAATTATGATGAATATAAAAACCCCCTTCTTGTATAGAAGGTATAAAAATTGTACAACACAATACTTAAATCCCACTTAAAGCAGTCAAAAAACACCGTTTGATAGCGGATACTCCATGGTCCATAAAAAATGGTTAGAGGTTTACTTCTTTTGGACGTTCCAAACTAAGTATACCCTTTTCTTATATAACAAAAAGGTTAAATCGTTTAACACTCGCCTACAAATTTTAAAAAAGTTCTCATGATATGAGGTGGTGCGTATTCAAAATTTTTTAGAAAGTACCTTAAATTAAAATCCAACGAAAAACGCTTTCCACAACCTTCGAATGTACATTGGAACGGTTTCTCGCCAGTGTGAACTAATTGGTGACGTTTCAACTTTGAACTCTCCACAAATGCCTTTCCACACTCCGAACATATGTGCACACGTGGACCGTGCGTATGTAAATGTTTTCGCATTGCAGAATTATCACGAAACATTTTATTGCAATTTTTATGCGGACACAATATTTTTTTATCTTCAGTTATAGTACGAGCATCGCAAGCCCTAGGCAACGTCGCATCTATGTTACTGTTACAAGGACTACAATTTGTTGCTCCATAAGTAAGGGATGGCGGAACCCTGTTTTGTATGATAGATATGGGTAGATTGTGAACTGGTGAAGTTTCTGACACATTCGTCACTAAAGAGTTTTGTATAGCATTCACATTGTCTGGTAATTCTACATTTGATACATTTGTTTTTAGATTAATGCAGGTTTCATCTGTTGACCTTAGAGTGTTTACTTCATTCGTTTTTACGATGGTTATTGTCGGCGCAATTGTGTTATTTGTCTTTACCGGTAGATTAAAATTATTCGTTTGCGGGTTATTTAAAGTCTTTTTCAATTTTTGGGTGTGATTAATATTTATTTGATTTAAATTTGGCTTTAACACCGCCTTTGTATCCGCGGTACTCGAGGTAGTAGTTGTTTCTAGTATAGGCTGTAAAACTTCCTGTTGTGGGCCATTTCTTTGATCAAGTAAAACAGACAGTGTCGGACTTATGCAATTATTCATATTACAACTTATTTGAATTGCAGCTGAATGTGAAGTGTTTGTTATGTAATTGAGGTCATCATCATCGTCATCGGATATTCCTGAAGCCCACATAGTTACGCTGAATTCACCTTCCATAGTTTTAATTTGTACCTGCTTTTGCTCCCAACGTCGTGTTTTCATATTTTCTTCCAATTTAATACGTCTGTCTAATATATTTGTAAATATATTTAATTTAATTACACTGAATTGTTTTGGAGTGAAAAAGTTTATCGGCATCTGGAGCTTACACAATTACCAGTAAGCGTTATATCTTTATGAAAATGTTGACATTTTCTAAACATAAAAAAAATAAAATTATGTGACTACTTAAGTTAAATTAAACTGTTGTTACCTAGATGAAAGAGTGATATAAAATTCTTGTTCAAAGGGTGATTTGTTGAGAATAATTTGAAAAAAATTGAAAATGGATAGAATCGGAGTATTTTTAGAACCCCTCCCCATATAAAAATTGTTTTTTTTATTTTATAAACAAACAAAAAATTAAAAAATTATGTGACACGTGTATCATTTTGAAAATACAAGTAAAAAAATTAAATTAAATTGAATAATATATCAAGTGGTATAGGGTATTTGATGGTCGCACTTGACCGACTATAATATTTTCACTGGTTTTTACTATTAATTATAACATCAGCGCAATATATAGGGCATATTAGATATCATTACCAGAGCAGCATTATCTGACACGATTTTATATTTATACATTAGTGATGAGGATATACTAAGATTTTCATTCCATTTGCAACAGCTTCGGAGATCCTACAAAGTATATATATTTGTGGTCAGCATCAAAATCTGAACAGCCAGATCGAAGTGGGGCAAGTGACAATCCGTTATTACCACTCTCACTGTTGTATTGACCACTGCAATATTTAGCTGAAAATTTTGTATAGACATTTCTAGTCCCTATAATCGATAATTTTTACAATCTATAAAAGAAAGTGTCTTATATACACTATTAACGGGTTTAATGAAGTATCTACTTTGTATATATATAGTCTACTTAAAGTTTTCACCTATATTAAATGATTTACTAAATTGTAAATTGCCAAAACCCACACAACATGAGTAAACTATTTGATCAATCAAGTTAAAAGTTACCCATAATTACGTTTATGGAATTAGTATATTTATACATATATACTATTTTATTGTTTGCATAACATAAAAACAAAGGCAAGTACATATAAACAATAAAAATAAAAGAGAATATACTATTTTTGGTAAGAGTCAAATATAGGGTAACCACCACCACTATGTTCTTTCAAATGAAACACCACTATATTACCGCACTAAATATTTTGAGCATGGCAATATAATATATTTTCCCTAAAGAGAATTCTTACCCAATAACTTTGAAAGTTTCAGTTTTTTCTCATGAATTTGCAAACACAAGGACACACCCATGTGAACAGATTTGATATATTTTTATATTTTCATATCTCAATATCAATATCTCAACAGAAAATCTATATATGACAAAAAATATCCGATAATTTTTACGGAAGTACAAAACAACTACATAGAACTGAGGTATAATTGTACCGCTTTTGATTTGAATAGATTAAAAGAAACACAATAGAAACTAAAAAGAAGAAATTAGAAATTTTTTAGATGCGGAAGTAAATCTCTTATTAAAATTAATAGAACAATATAAAGGAATACTATAAAATAAAAAAACAGATGCTGTTACGAACCAGGAAAAAGTGGACTGCTGGTTACAATTAACCGAGGAATTTAACAAGGAAGCTATTGGGATTGAGAAAAAAGTGCAAAAGAATTGGAGTACATGGCCGTATAACATAAATTAAAAGTGGAAAGTTTGGAATTAGAAATAAAAGAAAAAAAGTTAAGAATTAATGAAATAGAGCTAAGGATGCAGCAAAAATAACATTATTACTATATTATTTTTTATTATAATAAATTTTGAAGGAATTAAAAAAATTATAGTTTAGCAAAGTGATTATTTATAAAGTGCCCTTCATTAGACTGTTCCTGCTAGAGATCGATGTAGTAGGAACATCCAGTAAATTATTAACTGCATAGTTTTCATCAAATGATAGGTTAAGAGGATCTGTGTCGTTATTTATGCAGCAAATATTATGTAGCAGAGCAGTGGCCTCAATTATTCCCTCTACTTTACTTAAGTGCAAACGTATGCCTAGAGATAGTACTGGAACACCGTTTCCACTCTCCATAAGATCTTTCGATATGTTACTACTTTTATTATTCGAGAAGTCGTGCTAGGAGAAGTGCCATTTTCATCACCACAAGTTTGTAACATAGAGCCAGTAGAATAAAATCTTAATGTTACTAACAGTATTGTTTAGGTTCTACCGCGTTATTCCTATAAATTTATAATTTAAGTAAATTATGTTTTGCAAAGAAACTAACTAACTTACCATGAAGTTTTGTGCTGAATTTTTGGTCGAATTAATTCTAATATGTCCCATGCTACTTGTTTGGAAACATGGAATCTATCGCAAAAATTGCTGAGGTTGTAAAATTAAAAATAGTGTGGCCGATTCCGTATAATTTTTCTTTTTTTCTATTAATTATTATGTTTTGAATTTCGCTTAATTCGTAGTCACTATAATCCGAACCAATGTTTTTATTTGTTTTATTTAATGTTTTTATATAATACGTTTTAATATGTCTACAAATTGTGCTTGTCAATTAGATCAGCTGTTTTGCCAACTAATTCTTAAACAATGGAAAAGCATTGTTGGACCAATTGTTGTTATTCGATACTGCAATAACGAAATGTATGGTTTAACAGTAAATCATTGTTTGAGTAATGACTGTAATAATGGGCATCAGAAATCGCAGACAGAAGTATACCATGCATAACAGACAACGATTTATCTATATTGTTTACATCGACAATTAAATTACAGACAGACACTGACAAAATAGCTCTGATTTTATTATAATTAGTCTTATTGAAGTTGAAGTTTGTATTTATTATTGCTGCATCGCAGTTACTAGATGAAGAAGTCATATCTTAGGCTATGCCAAAAATTTATAGAAATTTATTGTACTTAATATAGACATATATTGGATTTGTTAAGTTTCGTATTATATCTGATATATTTTCAACATGTAATATAAAAGAACAGTTCTGAGTGAGCGGTGGCGTTGAATTGGGTAAAAGTTGCTTAATGTAATAAATCAAGGCTTAACACGTTTTAAGTCTGTTCTTGGATCTAATCCATATCTGCCAAAAGTTTAGCTAACGGTAAGGAAGTTGACACATAACATAGAGCGTTTAGCTCAAATTTCGACGAAATTATATATTCTGGGAATTATGACATTTGAACAACAAAAAACTAAGAAAACTAAATTTGACTTAGGCTAATCTTAAATACCCTCCACATCTGCTACGGTGGCATGGCATATGTCTCTTGAACCATTTTAAATAGTGATCTGCGCGCAAAAACTAAAAGTTCCTCTACAAAATTTCAGCTCAATATCTCGAAATTTTTGATGCAAACTTAGTATACCTCCATCTTATGTGGAGGGTATAAAAAGAGACAATTTTGAATGCAAGGAGTTCCCTCAACTTAAAGACTTAAACTTAAAGATCGGCCATATATATGTTGATATTAAATATTATTTTCTAGGGACCTTGGCCCGCAAGCAAGACGAAAGTTGTGAACAACTATGGACTCCTAAAACACATAGCAGAATATTTCGATAAGGACGTAATGAATAAATTACTACTGACAATTACCGGTAGTTCTAGCAGAGCATCACTATACACAGGAGTCAGGGGCATCGTATAATAAAGCTGTGGTTCATCTTTAAAGTAGAATAAGTATAGCTGCTATAGTATCAATATTATTCCCCCAAAAATTTCAGACATGGACGTAATCAAAATCGAATAATACCGACTTTAATTTGAAATATTTTTATGTGTCCTCAAATACAAAAATCTCTTACCAAAATAAAAGCCTATACGCTCTGTTGAGTATCCATATAAATTTGAGCGCAAAGTTTTTGCCACAGTTTTTAAAATAGGTCGATGAAATTTGGTACAAGGGCGCGTCGTTGTCCAAAGATACGCAATTGGGCCATTTCTAGGAACCCTTCACATATAAACTAATTTGAAAAAAGCTTTTATATAGTGAAAAATCGCAATTCTTTATTTTAAAAACACACATAAACAAATACATTAGAAGAAACTCAGAATATTGGGTATAAAAATTAATGAAATTTACTTGGTCAATAAAACGGCCCACAAATTTCCAAGAGATATTGAGTGGCTTCTCTCATTAGAGGAAAAACTTACTACTCCTATAACAAAACAATCCTCCCCATCTTTAATCACATTGCAGATGAAGAGGAATATACACAAGTTAAGAAGAGTTAGCTAGAATCAACTTCACAATAACATCGGACTACCTTAGAAAACTACAACATAATGAAAGAGAAAAATTTATACTCAAAACAGAAAAAAAAAAATTATAAAACAGAAAAAATTTTCAGAGAAAATAGAAATATAATAAGCTGATAAGGGCAATTATACGATAGCTTTAGACAAACATGAGTATGAAACGAAAATGGCTGATGTACTCAACAATATAAATACATACAGGAGATTAATGAAAGATCCTACCACTACTCTACAAAAGAAACATAATGATTATGTTAAAGAATAACATAGAAGAAAAATCATTACAGATGGAAAAGGGAAAATTACTAACGGAGTTGTTCTGTAGCTACTACAACACCAAAGATAACACTCCATTAAGACCCATTTGCTCTGTCATCAATGGCCCTTCTACAGAATTATGTAGATATATAGCTAAGAACTTGAAAAATTTGACAGAAGGCTCAGGTTACAACGTGAAACACGCCGTTGACTTAAAAGAAAAATTGAATAATTGCATCGATAAATAATGAATGCAAAATGGTTTCTTTTGATGTGGTATCGCTTTTCCTCACCATTCCAGTCGACTATGCTTTATAAATTATTATACAAAAATACGAAAAATCGAACGTAGTACGAGCATACCAAAGGATGTGTTCTTCAAAATCTTATGTTTTGTATTAGGGAATGTAATATGGGGAAAAAGTCTATAAACAAACTGTTACACATCTGCACCAGTAAACTAGAAAACAAACCGAACATGGTGGCAAAATATGTAGACGACCTACTTATTATTAGAAGAGGTAAAGCTATTTTGTCATTACTGGAGAAAATAAATAAATTTCATAGACATAGAAGAAAAGAGATGGAAAATTACCATATTTAGATTGTTTGTTGATCAAAACAAAAAATGGTCTAAAATATGACTGGGAGGTAATCACGTAACTTTTGAAACTATTATCGTAGTTGCGATGATGGTAGTCGATAATAGTTTTAGTTTCATTCATATAAGACCATCATTCTCATCGTCGTGTTATTATTCATTGTGAATGACAGAATTGATCATATGGCGTTTATTTTAGTAAACAAAGACAGAGAGTTGTATCGTGAGCACCTGTACAAAGACAATTAGAGTATAAATTTTCTCATTTATACATTATTTTTGTTTAGAAAAAATATTTTTTGTTGAAATATTTTGTAATTTACCGAGAAGCCAAGTACTACTTTGTGGTCCACACCACTGACTTTCTAAAAATTTTTCTGTAAATCTAGATAGAAAATAGTAAAATATATACATATTATAGATATGTAGATCGAAAGTAATAAATTTTTAATTACATGTTAGAAAAATATTTCTATGCATTTTTCCTAGAAATTACAATTCTTATATAATTTCTTCACAATTTAGTAGTGTATTACTTACCTCTTTTAATTTTATCTTTACCTTTTTTTTCTTTTAATTTATTTTATTATAAAACGATAGCTATTTTGCTATCGCACGATAACGGTTGTTTGCGCGATGCTACATGACGGTTTATAAGCTTACGAAAATACAAAAATACGATAATAATTTGATGATAACGCTTTCTATCGCTTACGAAAATGAAAATTTAAAAATAACTATTGTCGTACCATCACTATCGCTTACGTGATTACCCCCCTGGTATCAGAAACTTAATGCCTCATCAAGGTTAATAAATTTCAATTCCAATATACCTAAAAATATTTTAAGAAACACAGCTATAAATTTTATAAGACGAGACATTACCGACCAGGAATATCATAACAAGAATATGACTATTAAAGAGATATCCAGAAATTATGTAAAAAAGTTAATAAAAGAGTATAGAAAAGAAAAGGAAAGACCAAGAACAATCGACAATTAAAATATGAATACGTACAAATGTATGATATACATACAAGGCCTTTTCGAATGATTTAAAAAAATACATCGGAAAATAGTGGTATGTATTACACCCAAAGTAAGAAACAATTTAAAAGGTATATTCACTAATAAAAAAAGTAAAATTCATAAACTGGACCAATCTAATATGATATGCAGAATAGGTTGCAATTTTAATGGTCTGAACACATGCAAGAAGACGTATATCGGTACAACACAAAACAAATTGAGTACCAGATTGGCAGGCCACAAATTCCATGTGAAAGGTAGAGATAAAAATGCAAACCTAAAAACGGCCCTAGCAGAACATTGTCGGACCCAGAATCACACACCAGTCTTAGAAAACGTCAAGATACTTCAGAAAGAAAAAAACTATAAAAAACAATACACAATTGAAATGCTACATATGATCAACGAACCGACAAACCAAAGGAAGAATTATAAAAAGGATATGGACAATTGCGCCCATATATACACGCAGTTAGTGGAAAGCCAAAAAAATAGAAGGACATCTAAGTAGACTATTATGAATAAATAGTTCAATAACTAAGGAATTACAATAAGGCTTTGATGGAGTTTGTACTGATTGTTTACCTCACTTATTAGATGTTTAAGTAATTGTTAATTGTATAATTTTTTTAAATATATATGTGTATTGAAATAGGACTTACAATATTTTTGACCATGTAAGTTCATGTGATTGTTATATCAAAAATGGTAAATTATTATAATTTATAAAAATTAAACAGTTTTATATTATTTTTAAAATTCTTCCCTGAGCATGGCCAACATGGATTGGCTGAAATATCGGAATTTAACACTAAACCTACCACGACGGGTCAAAAGACCCGAAGAAGAATGAAGAATACTTAATTTTTTTCTTGCATTATTTTTATGTTTTTTAAATTTAGTAAATAAACATTTTTGAATAGTTATTTGAAAAAAATTGATTTATTTAAGAACTACAGGATATATTTTTCGCTATACATGAAAATAGATATAACAGTAAAGAAGGGTCACTTGACTCGTTTTGGTAGAAATAGGTATAAATTAAGTATCGGTAGGTTCAGTGTTAATAAAAGCAATGTATATATATATATAATTCGTATATATGATAGGTCGAACTAATATATATACAATTTTTTCATAAAATTTGGTGAATAGGTAATTGGCTTAATATATGACTGTTCCAAATGGTTACCAAATGGTTCTTTCTTTTTTTAAAGTAATGAAATAAATAAAAATATCAAATATATATTGTTTGTGAAATAATAACTAAATCTTTAGGCTTAACCGAGTGCCCAAATATAATTTTTCTATATAGAAAAACGGTCACTTATGTAAAATGTATTATACATATTATGTACTACACTCAAAAAAGAAGTATTATGTATAAAAAGAAAATTTAATATATAATAATCAATATAACAGTAACTAGTAAACACTTATTGTAAACAAAATAACAATTTATAAAGATTCCTTTTGACATTTATTATATTAAATTAACCTAGTTGGAGCAGAAATTAGTGTACAAATTAAACACAACCCCCTCTTCCGACTTTTCTATACACTCACACTCAATATTTCTTTGTTACAAGAAGTATATTATGCATTGACACCTAATATTATTATTTCCAGTGCAGTAGTTCTTGAAGATTTAGATATAGAGCTTACATTTAATATCTTTAGCAGCATTTCCATTTTTGTATTGGGTAAAATCGGACTAAAGAATTTTTCGATTTTTCAGATCGTTTTGACACTGTCACGGTTGCAAAAATTAAGATATTGACCTGATATTTGGTATCCCAAGAATATCGATTAAGTCTTATATCTTAATCTTAAATCTATTTATTTCTATTCCAGTGAAGAAAATTTTATTCAAAAACGAAAGGAGTGTTAAGGCATTCTAAGAATCCGTGAATGAAGAAATTTTGGACCTCCCTTTCAGACGATATACTGTAAAAAAAAAAAACTTTGGTTTCGACTCAAATTTTGCTATTGATCAAAAATACTTAATCACTTTATAGGATCACCTACGCCACCTTTTGCGCATTGCAAATGGGATATTAAACCCAGTATTCTGGAATTTGCAGATTGACCACAATCTAGAATTTGCTTTTATATTTTTTTACAATAATGGGCGCGACTGGTGTACATTTGTCCGATCCAATTTAATCTTGTCTAAACATAACATAACGTAATATAGATGTATGATAATGAATAATTATGGTGGGTGTGCTAAATTTAGCGTACGTTTTTACTTGTTATTTTTTTATTCTGTTAATTTCTTTGCTTTTGTGTAATTATTGATTCATGTTTTAATTTATTGTTGCTAGTAAATATTTATTATAGTAAACAGTAGTAATAATAGTATTATGGATACTTACATCGAATGCGATTTAAAAAGTTTAAAAAGTAATCTTAAAAGCTTTTTCCCATTTTTCGATAGTAAACGGAAAATAAACTCATACCCTATCTATATGTATTTCAAATGGAATGAATCCTATACACAAATTTTCTAACAAGGTCTTTTTGCTTTTCAAGTATTATTCATTCTCCTATTTAAATGCATAACATTTTTGCGGAATCTGAAGTTTATGAAGAATTTGAAATCGTCACAGTATTCTTGCGTACCAGTTTGGATGTATCATGATAAATTGTTGTGACATATTGCTTATTGAGGTTTAAAAAGTTTTTTAATTCCTTTGCTTAAGAAAAATTCTAAAAACTCTATCGAGGACTATAGTAGTATAGCCATATTTCATAAACTTTTTGAAAACGTGGTTACCAAGCATTTCATTCGCTCAATAAACTACGTCGTTTTTCAATATCAGCAAGGATTAGTTAGCGGTAGACCTACAGGTACTAATTTGTTTCAGTTCTCTTGCCATGTTTTTATATGCTTTCCTTGTGATAAGCAAAGAGATATTATTTATACAAGATTTGGTAAGGTATTTAATAGGATAAATCATGACTTATACAGTGGCTCAAAGCTTATTTGGTACACTACCCTTTATAGAAATAAAACCGCTCTAGCTTCTAAACTATTAAAGTTATCAAAGAAATTTAAATGCCAGGTTGTAATTGTGTGTTTAACGAACATTAAGAACAAAACAGATATTAAAGAAATATTTATAATTGTCCAACAATAAGAAATTTGATATAACGAATAGCTCGGATGTTACCCAAAACCTGGTTGATTTAATGCCAAAGAAGCTCCAGAGTGCTGTAAAAACAAAGTCGTATCGTACCAAATATTAATTTATTAAAAAAATAGCACTAATTTTTATAATTTTCAGATTGAAAAAAATGTACCAAATAAGCTGTGAGACGTATTTTTGATGCGTTATATCAAATTTCTTATTGTTGGACAATTAGAAATATTTCTTTGAAATCTTTTATGTTCTTAATGTTCGTTAAACACACAACTACAACCTGGCATTTAAATTTCGTTGATAACTTTAATAGTTTAGAAGCTACAGCGGTTTTATTTCTATAAAGGGTAGTGTACCACATAAGCTGTGAGCCACTGTATATCCATAAACCTTTGTTAATTTGATTTCTCGTTCTATTTAAAAGGCCATTCACGAAAACGTGTTTATATCCAGACCTAGAGTATGCTTCAGAAGTGTATTCACCTAATTATGATATAATAAATATATGAGTAAAAAATTCGAAATTTCTCAGATTGATTACATTAAAATTGTGTACTTAAGAAAAAATATTAATTTCACGCCGAGAAATTATATAACACGCATGTTTAATCAGATCAAAGTAAGATACTTTTTCTTTATTTTGCAAGTAAATAATAATTTTTATCACTTCTTTCAAATAGAATATGAATTGCAGGTGAAGTAAAGCATTAATATACGTACATATAAAGAAATCTCCAGAAACAGATCCAGTTAAGAACTTTTAGTATATATATGCCTTAATTACATGATACGTTCTGTTTTATCACACATTGCAATAACATTGTTCATGCAAAATCACTATGTTTGATTTATATATATTTATAATAGTTGTATGAGATTTAATAATGCTGTAACGATACTCAGTAAAGTAACATTTCTAAAAAATTCATAACAAAAATTTTAAAAACAAAATGGCTTTTCAAACAATTAGGTGAAGTTAACAAACCGAAACGGTACAAGTTAAAACAAAATATATTATAAAAATATTTTCATCTATTTTATAATATCATTAAAACGAAAAAAATGAAAAATTTGGTCTTGATCACTTAGCTGGACGCTTTACCGTACACCACAACAGCCACAACTAAAAAAATTTTCATAGATTCAATAAATATCGAAATAACATACGAAAATTGAAATATTAGTTTAGTTTAGTTTAGTTTAAGTTTATTGAGACTTTTTTTTTTTTTTAAAAACATTAGAAAAGAAAAATAACAAATTGAAGCATGAAATATTACTTTATGTGGAATAAACAAATGAAAATAATATTGTTATATATAATATTACCCTACACTGAGAAGGGGTTCTAAAAGTGGTCGGATCGGGTCCCAATTGGGCACAGCCAATTATTATTGTTATCCATTATAACAAAACCTTATATTTTCAATAGGGTTTTTTTTGGGCTAATATATATTCTTGTATCAAATATCATCGAAATATCTCAAAAAATAATAGGATCTCATACAGGAAGAGGTTTTAAGAAGGGGTTTAGACCTTTTGGTCCTTTTGGGCCAATTGTACCAAATTAAATCGAAATATCTCAAAAAAATGTGACCTATAGCATACGCACAAATTTTCTTGCCTAAGTACAGGCGGATATGGAATCAGATTTTGATTTTGAATCCATAGGTATAACTGAACGTGGGTGTTGCATAAGCCGTTTAGAAGTTACAAACACCCACACAAACTTAATGTACACTTTGCCACAAGTTGTGCAGGTGTTGCATTGATTGGAAGTAACGCTCATGCATTTTTAAAATAAAACTCTTACACGTTATCAGCACGAATTTTAATAATACAAATGACATCGCTGTACCAAATAGAAAATTGGATGAAAAGAGTTTTGACGCCTGTTGTGTGCAGCGGCGGAGTGTCTTAATACACTCAGCATTGTGAAGTGGACTATATTAAAAATTTAACATCAGTTGCAGATGCGTAGGAACGTTTAAATGAAATTTATAAGCCTATTTGGTCCAGCCTGAATAAGCACATTTTACAATAATATATTAACTAGAAAGATGACAGAGGGCATGGATATGGCGTAATTATTTCTCTGACAATGTCGAAAAATTGACGGAAGTTAATATTGAAATAAATGAGATATTACTAATAATTATTTTATTGTCCATTTTACCGAAAAAATATGATAATTTTTTAATCGCAATTGAGACGAGAGATAATTTACCATCGCCAGAGATATGTAAATATAGAGACGGAGTGTCACTCTCTTCAATTTTTGTGTCAGAATCTCAAATTCCATTTGCAGGCCCATTTCTTATTCATGACTGTGGTGCATTTCATAACGCGTAAATTTATACGAGAAATGTTCTCGTAACAAAAAGACAAAGATTGTAAGATTTTATTTGCAGCTTAATGCAGTTTAATAAATTTGAAAATTTCATATACTTGTGTGATTCATCCATTATTTTTTATATACCTGTGCATTATATATATATATACTTTATATACATATACTTTCATATAGCTATTGGCGAATAACTTATCATTATTTGTTACTATTCAATTGAAAAAAAAAGATTCGAATTTAAGTTTTATAAATATATACATATATATATTAAATCTGCCTTGTCTATCCACTTTTTGGTCCTCCGAGGCGGATACTTTTTTTATGGCGAACGAGTAATTTTTTCAGTTTTCATCTCAAAAAATATATAAAGCAAAATTTAAAATTAAAAAAATTCAAGTACATTATTATTACAAGGTTAATTTTTTCAAATGCTAATAACTTTCAGCTAAATTCTTTATATATATTTCTTTTTACATGTGTCCTGACGTAATACTTAACGGTAGTTCCAGGCAATCTGCCGTCAGACTTTGAAGGGGTTTTAGTGGGTGTGAGTCCCAAACTGACTGAGTTTTTAACACTTTCCCCTTCGTGAAAAAAAATTTGTATGCAAGTCTATTTTTACTTTGAATATGGTTTTTTGTAAATTGTGAGCGTGTCTATTATCCGACCACGCTCTATTTTGGCAATGGGGTAACTATGTATACGGGTACCAAATTTCAAGTTCCTAGGCCAACTTTTGTGGCTAATATATATATTTTTACAAATTGTAGGCGTGTCTGTTATTCGTTTATGCCCATTTTTGGCACATCAATAGATGGGATAACTATGTATACGCGCACAAGTTCTTAGGTATACTTTTGTGGTAGATATAAAGATTTTTATTGATTGTAGTCGTGCAAATAAACAATAAACAATAAACAATAAACAATAAACAATAAACAATAAACAATAAACAATAAACAATAAACAATAAACAATAAACAATAAACAATAAACAATAAACAATAAACAATAAACAATAAACAATAAACAATAAACAATAAACAATAAACAATAAACAATAAACAATAAACAATAAACAATAAACAATAAACAATAAACAATAAACAATAAACAATAAACAATAAACAATAAACAATAAACAATAAACAATAAACAATAAACAATAAACAATAAACAATAAACAATAAACAATAAACAATAAAAACAATAAAAACAATAAAAACAATAAAAACAATAAAAACAATAAAAACAATAAAAACAATAAAAACAATAAAAACAATAAAAACAATAAAAACAATAAAAACAATAAAAACAATAAAAACAATAAAAACAATAAAAACAATAAAAACAATAAAAACAATAAAAACAATAAAAACAATAAAAACAATAAAAACAATAAAAACAATAAAAACAATAAAAACAATAAAAACAATAAAAACAATAAAAACAATAAAAACAATAAAAACAATAAAAACAATAAAAACAATAAAAACAATAAAAACAATAAAAACAATAAAAACAATAAAAACAATAAAAACAATAAAAACAATAAAAACAATAAAAACAATAAAAACAATAAAAACAATAAAAACAATAAAAACAATAAAAACAATAAAAACAATAAAAACAATAAAAACAATAAAAACAATAAAAACAATAAAAACAATAAAAACAATAAAAACAATAAAAACAATAAAAACAATAAAAACAATAAAAACAATAAAAACAATAAAAACAATAAAAACAATAAAAACAATAAAAACAATAAAAACAATAAAAACAATAAAAACAATAAAAACAATAAAAACAATAAAAACAATAAAAACAATAAAAACAATAAAAACAATAAAAACAATAAAAACAATAAAAACAATAAAAACAATAAAAACAATAAAAACAATAAAAACAATAAAAACAATAAAAACAATAAAAACAATAAAAACAATAAAAACAATAAAAACAATAAAAACAATAAAAACAATAAAAACAATAAAAACAATAAAAACAATAAAAACAATAAAAACAATAAAAACAATAAAAACAATAAAAACAATAAAAACAATAAAAACAATAAAAACAATAAAAACAATAAAAACAATAAAAACAATAAAAACAATAAAAACAATAAAAACAATAAAAACAATAAAAACAATAAAAACAATAAAAACAATAAAAACAATAAAAACAATAAAAACAATAAAAACAATAAAAACAATAAAAACAATAAAAACAATAAAAACAATAAAAACAATAAAAACAATAAAAACAATAAAAACAATAAAAACAATAAAAACAATAAAAACAATAAAAACAATAAAAACAATAAAAACAATAAAAACAATAAAAACAATAAAAACAATAAAAACAATAAAAACAATAAAAACAATAAAAACAATAAAAACAATAAAAACAATAAAAACAATAAAAACAATAAAAACAATAAAAACAATAAAAACAATAAACAATAAACAATAAACAATAAACAATAAAAACAATAAAAACAATAAACAATAAACAATAAACAATAAACAATAAAAACAATAAAAACAATAAAAACAATAAACAATAAACAATAAACAATAAACAATAAACAATAAAAACAATAAAAACAATAAAAACAATAAACAATAAACAATAAACAATAAACAATAAACAATAAACAATAAACAATAAACAATAAACAATAAACAATAAACAATAAACAATAAACAATAAACAATAAACAATAAACAATAAACAATAAACAATAAACAATAAACAATAAACAATAAACAATAAACAATAAACAATAAACAATAAACAATAAACAATAAACAATAAACAATAAACAATAAACAATAAACAATAAACAATAAACAATAAACAATAAACAATAAACAATAAACAATAAACAATAAACAATAAACAATAAACAATAAACAATAAACAATAAACAATAAACAATAAACAATAAACAATAAACAATAAACAATAAACAATAAACAATAAACAATAAACAATAAACAATAAACAATAAACAATAAACAATAAACAATAAACAATAAACAATAAACAATAAACAATAAACAATAAACAATAAACAATAAACAATAAACAATAAACAATAAACAATAAACAATAAACAATAAACAATAAACAATAAACAATAAACAATAAACAATAAACAATAAACAATAAACAATAAACAATAAACAATAAACAATAAACAATAAACAATAAACAATAAACAATAAACAATAAACAATAAACAATAAACAATAAACAATAAACAATAAACAATAAACAATAAACAATAAACAATAAACAATAAACAATAAACAATAAACAATAAACAATAAACAATAAACAATAAACAATAAACAATAAACAATAAACAATAAACAATAAACAATAAACAATAAACAATAAACAATAAACAATAAACAATAAACAATAAACAATAAACAATAAACAATAAACAATAAACAATAAACAATAAACAATAAACAATAAACAATAAACAATAAACAATAAACAATAAACAATAAACAATAAACAATAAACAATAAACAATAAACAATAAACAATAAACAATAAACAATAAACAATAAACAATAAACAATAAACAATAAACAATAAACAATAAACAATAAACAATAAACAATAAACAATAAACAATAAACAATATAAACAATAAACAATAAACAATAAACAATAAAAACAATAAACAATAAACAATAAACAATAAACAATAAACAATAAAAACAATAAACAATAAACAATAAACAATAAACAATAAACAATAAACAATAAACAATAAACAATAAACAATAAACAATAAACAATAAACAATAAGCAATTATAATCTATGTAGGTCTTTGGCCTGTTGCAGAAGAGAATGCCACGCGCTTCGATCGTTGGCGCGTCTTCTCCAGTTTTGTACACCAAGTGTTTTCAGGGCATCAATCACTTGGTCCCTCCACCGGAGTTTCGTTCGGCCTGCCTCTTGCTCGACGTCCTTCCGGCTGGAGCACTTTAGTTCATATGGCCGGGATGACCTAGCTATCGCAGACGCTGAATCTTTATGCAACGAACTATGTCAATGTCGGCGTAAAGCTCATACAGCTCAATATTCGAAACACATCGCCAACACGTATAGGACCAAAAACCATTCGAAGAATTTTTCTCTCGAACGCCTAGAAGAGTCTCATCATTTTGTGTTAGCGTCTATGCTTCTGCGCCATAAGGAAGCACGGGGACGATGAGGATCTAATAGAGTGTAAGCTTTGTCGTACGAGAGAAGGTTTTGCTGTTAAACTGCTTATTTAGCCCATGCTGACGTTATTGGAGATATTTACGGCTGTACTTGACTACCTCGAAGTTATATCGCTAACAACATGCAAGGATACCGGACGTCGCGAATCGCTGGACGTTGAGACCAGAGACTTCGTTTTGTCCTCGTTCACCGCTAGACCCATGTTCGCCGATTCTTTCTCAATTCTTGCAAAAGCTGAGGTAACATCCCTCGCTTTCCGACCAATGATGTCAATATCGTCGGTATACGCGATAGTCATGACACTTTTGTTAAAAATTGTGCAACTTGTGTTAACCTCAGCATTCCGCAACACCTTTTTCATGATGATATTGAAAACGGTACGTGAAAGATTGTTGCCCTGTCTGATATAAAATAAAATAAATAAATTAATATGTTGCAAATTGTCACGAAATTCGTGATATTTGTTATGTACCGTAAAGCAGTCTTTTGTATTGTGAATCTCGGATACTAGAAGACAGGCTCTCTTTCGCAGGAGTGGCCTAGGGGAGAGTTACCATTCCCAAACTTGTCTTTTGTGTAGTCACCGTGGCCGTAAAAATTGGGTAATATAGATCTTATCTTCTCTAAGTTTCCCGCTTCTTTATCAGCAAATGCTTGGACTCAGTAGGTTGGTTTTTCTACCCATTGTAGAAACATATCATCGATTCTGATACCGTTAGGATTTTTTGTCTTTCTTGCGTTTGTATTGACTTTATAGAATGGGGACTACAATATTTTCTTTGGTTGGTCCGTCACATTTTATGGGCTAGAATATCAATGAAGATTGATCCAGCTGCGATCTTTGCCGCATTATAAGAGATCATTCCAAATCGGCAAATTGTTCGTAAAAAACTGATCCTTGAAATAGAGTAAATTTTTTGCTTTATAAAAATAAAAAGGTCATTTAATGAGATGTTTAAAAAAAAATAAAAATTAAGTCTGATAACAGTTTCAACAGCTGGTTCTATTGTCTGTTTGTCTTTAATGTTGAATTCGAAAGTTCTTGACGTTGCACTTGTACCAAAATATTTGTTTACAAACCTAGTGAAAGAAGCCTCCAAAGTTAAAAAAATATTATTTAAAAACTTTATAAACTTACCTTTTACGATACCCTCGCATCATGATCAACGATTTATTAAATATTATTGAAGCTCTTCATAGAGCCTTGACTACTAGGTGGACATTAAGTTTTTATACCCTGCACCTTAGTGATGAGGTAAAACTAAGTTTGTTTTTCCGTTTGCAACATCCAAAAGGATGTGTGAGTGACCCTACAAAGTACATATATTCTTGATCTGCTTTGATAAATGAGTCGATTTAGACATGTATGTATATCCGTGTGTCCGTGTGTCTGTCTGCATTCTCACGGGGGGAAAATTTTGAGATATTGAGCTTAAATTTTGTACAAGTACTTTTAGTTTTTACACCCAGATCACTGTTTAAAATGGGAGAAATCTCTGTCTTTTGACAATCATCGGTGTGTGCACACGTGTTTTGCTCTGCTAATATAATCGCTGTTGATAAAAACTATTTTACGCTCATTTATACTCAATTTTTGTATTTATTGAACAGTTACTTTTCTTGATCTCTAACATCAAAAAAAAAAAAAAGGAAGAAAAAAAAAATTACCGTTGGCTTTATTTTTCTCATATTGAGAAAAGGCATGAACCAGATACGCACATTACAAAGAGCGCGTAGCAAGTCTTTCAAAGATGGTATCAACAACGCATACACAACAATTGCTGCGAGTAACGGTCCCGAAATAAATTACAGTTCTAAGGAAAAAGCAAAAATGAATTCGGCCGAGGTGACCGCAAAAAGTGCTATACCAAAGGTGGATACGTCTGCCAAAAAAGTGCAAACGGGTATTGACAGATACATCGAAGTGACGAAAAGAAAGAGAAGCCCCAAATCTCAACTCAATACCCCACAAGCCAAAGCACAAAGGGGTAAAAATACTGCGGTTGGTGCTAACCGTTTCTCTATTTTGTCTAATGAGAACGATGAACCGTTGCTCCCCGTTCACAGAAACCGCCTCCCCTCTATATCCGTGAACAAATATCGAATACTCTGGTCAAAAGCCTCGCTGAAATAATTGGGAAAAAAGGTTTCCATGTAGTAGCTATACGCAGGAGTTCTATTTCCGAATTCAAGGTACAGGTGTATACTGAGGAAAGTCATAAAAAACTACTGAAATATCTAGATGAGAAAAATAAGAGTTACTACACTTACCAACTAAAGAGTGCTAAGGGCCTCATAGTCGTTACTAAAGGATTAGAAAGTTCAGTGCCAACTTCTGAAGTCATGGAAGCCTTGAAAAACGAAGAATTCCAAGTGAAATCTGTTTATAATATAATAAACAAAAACAAGGTCCCTCAGCCTCTTTTCCGAGTGGAGCTAGATTTTGATAAAAATACTCTCAAAAAAGGCCAAACCCACCCTATGTATAATCTGCAATACTTATTAGATCGTAAGATTGTTATTGAGGAACCATATAAGAGAACAACGCCACCTCAATGTATGAATTGCCAAGAATATGGCCATACAAAAACGTATTTCAAACTACCAACGGTTTGCGTCATATGTGGTGATCTACACCATAGTTCAAAATGCACCCAAAGAAATCAAAATGGTGAAAAAAAATGTAGTAATTGCGGTGGAGGACACACCGCAAATTACCGTGGCTGTCCCGTATACCAACAAATTAAGCAGGCTCCAGCAAAAAATCGGCAAGTTAGTGCTTCAATTGGTGTAACAACAAGACAACCAGTAATGCCATCAAGTTTGGTTCCTACTCAAGGGCTATCTTATGCCCAAGCTCTGAAATCTTCTAACCCTTCAGAGCCAATTACAGGAAAAACATCTGAAACCCCACAATCAAGTTCAATCGAAAACTCTATAGCATCTCTTACGCAATTAATACAATCCTTTGTGCAAACCATGATGGTAAACATGCAGAGCATGATTCAGGAGATGTGCAAAAATCAAAATCTCTTAATTCAAACCTTCATAAGCAAAAAATAAACCCCATGGCTGAATTAAGAATTTGCTAGTGGAATGCTAACGGACTCAGCTAACACAAAAATAAAGTAGAGCACTTCCTAAGATCAAGAGATGTAGATATTACGGAAACCCACTTCACAAACAAAAACGGCTTCAACTTAAAGGATTACATTGTATATGACACTAAGAATCCTAATGGTAGAACTTGCGGTGGCTCTGCGGTAATTATAAGAAAAAATATCAATCATTTTCCTATTGAGAATTATGCTAAAGATCTTTTACATGCAACCTCTATTTGCTTGCATGATTTGGTCCCGAAAATAATTATCTCTTCGGTATATTGTCCTCCCCGTTTCTCATTACAAAAACAAGACTTTCATGAATATTTTAGTTCTCTAGGCGCTAAATTTATTTCCGCCGGTGATTTTAATGCCAAACATACGTACTGGGGATCCAGACTTATCACGCCTAGAGGAAGACAGCTGTACGCCGAAATAAACGAAAGCCATTTAGATATCTCATCTTGAGGAACCCCAACCTAGTGGC
The DNA here is from genome assembly GCA_963978525.1 of Ornithomya fringillina. Lineage (NCBI taxonomy): Eukaryota > Metazoa > Arthropoda > Insecta > Diptera > Hippoboscidae > Ornithomya > Ornithomya fringillina. The sequence continues at coordinate 2,747,220 of OZ021695.1, forward strand.
CTTCAGATTTAAATAAAATCCATGATTTAATTGATATTGAAATATTAAAAGGCTTTAAAAGAGATCAAGTAAAAAGTATAGGGCTATGTGACCTCTCGTCACATATACGTGAAATTGCAATAAGGATACCAAACAAAACTACAAACTGGCTTAAATATAAAAAATATATAAGTTCCCATATTCCGAGCGACATTCCCTTAAGGAATGCCCAGGATGTAAACACCGCAGTGGAAACATTTACAAACATTCTTCAAACTGCAGCAGAAGTAGCCACACCTATATATTGCAAGACTAAAACAAATTTAACATGCCATCCTTACATCCAAAAATTAATTCAAGAAAAACGGACCATAAGAAGACAGTGGCAGCGATATAGATCTCCGCATTTAAAACAAGGTATAGATCTCCGCATTTAAAACAAGGTTTGGCTCGTTGTACAAGACAGCTGCGCACGGCATTATCGGAGCGCAAAACAATTGAATTACAGGCGACACTAGAAAACTTAAGCCCTAATGTCCAGGGAAGATGCAACCTATGGAAGGCATCCAAAAATCTTAAGCCATCAAATCATCTGGATCATCCCATAAGAAAAGTGAATGGTGCATGGGCAAGAAGTCACCACGAGAAATGCGAGGTCTTTGCAGACCACCTTGAAAATGTATTCCGTCCAAATATACCTCAATACCAGCATAATTTGACCCAAAGCATTCGTGATACTGAGAGTGATATATTGCCCCAAAACAATAACGATATTTGCATCACTCTCCCACAACTTAAAAGTTAAATTAATAATCTTAAACCAAATAAATCCCCAGGACAATATAAAATAACCCCGATGATGATAAGGAAACTACCAAACATAAGAACAATTTTAATAATTTTTAATGCCATCTTTCGCATTGGTCATTATCCAAAATGTTGGAAAAATGCTATTATAAAAATGATACCCAAGCCAGGTAAAGATCCAACCCAGCCAGCGTCCTATAGGCCCATAAGCCTCTTAACAGTACTATCTAAATTATTCGAAAAAGTACTTCTTCTCGAGATTACCCCACACTTAAGTAGGCACAATATTATACGTAACCACCAATTTGGCTTTAGGCAATCGCATGGTACAGTAGAGCAAATACACCGCATTGTAGCCTTTATAAGAAAGTCTTTCGAATCCAAAGAGTATTGTTCTGCCGTCTTTATAGATATAGCGCAAGCCTTTGATAAAGTTTGGCATGAAGGACTTTTACAAAAAATTAATCAATATTTGCCATACAACACACATGCTCTGTTTAAATCCTACTTATCCAACCGTACATTTTCAATACGAATTAATAATACCGTGTCTACTACAAGAAATATAACATCAGGAGTTCCCCAAGGAAGCATTTTAGGGCCAATTCTATACCTATTGTTTACAGCTGATATGCCAACACACGCAAGTACACAAATACACACACTTGCGGACGATACTGCCATTGTAGCCTCTAACGAAAACCCAAATGTGGCCTCAAGATTCATCCAGAATCGCCTAGAGGATCTCGAAAGGTGGTTAGATAAATGGAGAATTAAAGTTAATCCCTCCAAATGTGTTCACGTAACGTTCACATTGAGGAGGAACACATGCCCTCCTATTCAAATTCACAATGCTACGATTCCACAGGAATCTCATGCTAAATACCTAGGCATCCATTTGGATCGTCGCCAAACGTGGACTCATCACATTCAAACAAAAATATTGCAAATCAAGCTAAAGACGAGTGAAATGAATTGGCTCCTAAACAGATATTCAAATCTAAGTCTAGATAATAAACTTCTCCTGTACACTTCCATTATAAAACCAATTTGGACTTACGGTATCCAATTGTGGGGAACAGCATGTGCTTCAAACATAGCCAAGTTACAGAGAAGACAGTCTAAAATTCTTCGATATATTACAAGCGCACCCTGGTATGTTATTAGTAATCGCATACACAAAGAGCTAGAAATAGCCACTGTCGAAGAAGTAATTATAGAATACAGCACTAAATATATCTTTAAAATTCGGAGTCACCCTAACCCTCTGGCAAGCGTGATACCCACTATTGAACATCATAATCGACTAAAAAAGAAAGTTACAACGGATTTGATTCGCTAGGTTCTGGAGTAACTAAGCATCGTTCACACAAACTGGCGATGGGCGTTGGTCCAAAGCCAGTATATTTTATCCCCTTAGATTAGGATTTTACTAATTATTGTTATATCCTAGAAGGATGATTCAATAAATAAAATATTGAGCTGGAAAAAAAAAAAACAAAAATTGAGCTATACACTTGAAATTTGGTAGATACATCTATAAATATTATTGTCATCGATGTGCCTAAAAGGGGCGTGATAGAATAACATACACGCCCCCAAAACAAAAATCTATATATCTGCTACAAAAATTGAGCTACGGAGTTTACATTTGGTATACATATTTACAATTATTCCTTTCACTGGGTGTGGTCGTATAACAGACACGCCTACAATCAATAATTTTTTATATCTGCCACAAAAGTTGACCTAGAAACTTAAAATTTTGCATTCATATACATATTTATCCCGTCCACCTATATGCAAAAAATGGGCTTGGTCGGATAACAGGCGCGCCCAAAATTTACAAAAAAACCTTATTCAACGTAAAACTAGATTTGCAAGTTGATACGTAATATATACACTATTAGAGGGCGCAATATAATTATTTGCCACGCCCAACATTGTGGATGAGGAGGGTATTTAAGATTTGGCCTAAGCCAAATTAATTTTGTTTACTAGTTTTTTCTAAGAATAAGCGAATATCTAATAAAAAATATGTTAAAATTTTTTTTTTTTTTCAGAAAATCTAATGACAACACCTTATTATAAAGAGTCAGTTTATATACAAACAGTATTAGTACACTATCCAATGCCAACTACGAAATAATACCTGAATTGCTTTCCCGTAATATTGCTAAAGGAATAACAAACTTGTTCTACGCATAATTAAGGGAAGACGAATTCGCATTCACCTTAAATATATATTTATCATGTATCTAATAAAATGTAATAAAAGTAACGTGTCTGCATAAGTAAAAACTAAAATAATAAATTTGAAATAATTATAAAAAATGGTGGTCGAGAAAAGCTTTTCACTTAGCTTTGTTTCGAGACGATGGAAATCGTCTGATATTTGAATGTGAGTGTTTAGCATCTGGAAAATTAACTGTGGAATGGTATCGGTACGATGAGCTTATATGGGAAGATCGCAGAACCAAATTTCAAACAAAATCAATAGGTGCTAACAGATGCGTTGTTTCAATGGATCATTATGTGTAAACGTAGTGCCTTTCCGGAATACGAATTGCTCAATGAGAAAGGACTACTTACAAAGGATAGTAAATTGCTCGTTTTTAACCCCTTTATTGACACTAAAGGCATAATGCACATCAATGGCCGACTAATACAGTGCACTTCTTTGACATATGATGAAAGATTCCCAAAATTATTGCCCTATAACTCTCATTTTACAAAATTGTTAGTTGAACACGTTCATAAAAGCACAATTCATGGCGATATTTCATTAATGATGCGCGTCATACGTTCAGAATTCTGGTTTCCCAGACTAAAAAACTTAATCAAAATGACAGTCCGCAATTGCAAAATTTGTGTTTTATTCAAAAGGTCTCGGAATCAACAAATCATGGCCTCATTAAAGAACTACCCTTACACGACCTTTTACTCATACTGGAGTTGATTTTGCAGGTCCCTTTCACATAAAATCTTATATAGGACGAGGTTGCAAAAGTACAAAAGGTTATGTCTTAGTTTTCGTTTGTTTTGCAACTAAAGCCATTCATTTAGAGGCAACAAGCGAATTGTCTACACAGGCAGGAGCTGCCAATCTTTTATCAAAGGAGGCGAAACAATTCTTTGCAAACATTAAAGAACATCTCCTCAGCAACAGCATTTCTCAACCCTTAGAGTAGCATTTTATTCCTCCTGGCGCCCCACATATGGGAAGCGGGTGTCAAAAGTGCTAAAGCTCATTTAAGAAAAATAAGCATGGCACAAAGGTTTACCTTTGAGGAGTTTTCTACTATGCTTACACGAATTGAAGGTTGTCTTAATTCAAGGCCTCTCTGTCCTATGAGCGAGAACCCTCACGATTTGACTCCTTTGACCCCAGGACATTTTCTTATTGGTTGTTCAATCCTATATCCACCCGAACCCGATATGTCTAACCGTCCTTCGAGCTATGTAAATAGGTGGGAAAAACTTAAACTTTTGCACCACACATTTGCTCAAAGATGGAAAGACGAATATCTGAAAGAGTTGCACAAACGGTGCAAATGGAAAAGCGCAATTTCAAAGTAGGTGATTTAGTTATTTTGCGTCAGGATAATTTACCACCCAATCTTTGGCGCTTAGGCCGTATCACCCAAACGTACCCCGGTTGCGATGGATACGTCAGAGTTGTTGACTTATATACAGCAAATGATTTAATTAAACGACCTATTACCAAATTAACTTTATTACCTAACTCAGAAGATGCACAACTTTAATACTCTGTTTTTTCCTAGGAATGACTCGCCGATCAACATCTGACGATTTACTTCGTTTTACTCCCTCACCCACAAATAGAGATGGTGGTACTCCAAATCGTAGAAAGGGGGAATCACGTATCACCAAGGGGCGTGTCAACCATACGTCATTTATGCAATGAATATCACGGCTTGAAGGATTGCGTACGTTTTATAAGAATGCCGCCGAGGCGAAGGCTGGAGGTTGTTAAGAAATATAGGTACTGCTTGAATTGCCTGGCGCATTCTCATTTCCGCGATCAATGCACCAGCACCTTTAGATGCAACCTATGTGGTCAAAAGCATCATTCACTCCTGCACCAAGTCGTTCATCTCAATAGAACGACCACAAACCAACCCAGAAATCAACGCCATCGCCAACCAAAACGACAACAGCGCCGCCGTAACACAGGAGATAAAAAGTGCATAATTATTTACCAAAATTGATATTTTTTTTTTATATATCACGCTTTGATTTCTCTTTTTTAATTTGCTTTGATATTGAATGAATTTTTAAAACTGAATAGTTGAAGTCCACTCACCTTGGTGGGGCTGAATTGTTGCTGTCCCAGCAAGGGGGGAGGATGTTAATGTTCTATGCTGGGTACTTCACATGTTGAAGCTGTCAACATGTCTCCAAACTCTCCTCGATCATCGGTTGTACGTCTTTATACCGAGAGGAGAGTTAGTCTGTTATTATCGAGGCACTCTTTGTATGACCCGGTTCTCCTTTTTTTCTCCTTTTTGTAACACGCAATTATTGAATTTTTTTAACCCAAAACTAAAATATATATATAAAAATTATAAACTCTAAATTCATTCAACAAAATAAGATCATAACACCTACGAAAAAGGCATCAACGAAAAAGGCGAGACCAGCGGACGGATATTAAGCCAACATTGTTAATAAATTTTGCATCGCAATAAATTATAAATGATTATTGAATTGAACTAAACCAGCCAGTCAAAAATAACACATCTTTATTAAATAAAATAAAAATAAAAAAAAAATGAAAACAAAAGAAAAAGAAAGGAAAAAAACGAAAAATATGGCGTCATGAATAGTATTGCGTAGTTAGTTGGATGCGATGCGTAGAGAAAATGTGGTGTGCTGGGACTATTTCTTTTTAAGTTGTGAAGAAAAGTACTTTACCAAGGCTCCAATAAAAAGGAATATGATTTAAGATAATTTCGAGAGACAATTAATATAAAAAAAAAGGAGACTAAATTTTGTAGTATTTGCGGCTATAAGAAATAACTGCGTAAAAGATCGATATTCTGACAAAAGAGAAAGAAAAATTTTGAGAAAATATGAACTGCCTATATTGTGGGTGAACAGTGCACCACGTGGTCGTTTGATGGCCTAAATTGATTAAGCTTTTTGCTGAATATTTTAATGAACGGACAAGCTGCTTTACCAAATACACTTCAATACGGGGGAGTGTAACACAAGAGGCGGCGCAGAGAGGTTAAACCGCTGGGTTTTTACTTTTTAAATAATCTACCTTTTTTATTCCGGATCATTCTTAAGTTTTTGTTAAACCAGACTGGACATTTCATAGAATTATAATCCATTTTTAAAAGTACAGACTCAGAAATCACAGACAGAAGTATACCATTTACATATACAAGTATTTATCTTTATTGTTTACATTGACAGAAAGACAGGCACTGACAAAATACCTCTGATTTTATTATAATTAGTTTTATTAAAGTTAAAGTTTTTATTATACACAACTCTAAACTCATTACTTAAAATAAAACTAAATGATATCCTTTCATTCCACCAGGTCACATTTATGTCAGCTTATGTGTCGTATGGTGAAAACAGAATTTTAGATCGATAGATAAAACGAAGAGTGAAAAAAGTCGATCACCAATATAATATATGTACTACCATGAAAAAAAGAGCTTATCAACAAATAAAGGCTCCATTACCTGCAAAACGATGTGATACGCCACTATTTCAAACAACAGGAGTTGATTTTGCAGGCCCCTTTAAAATTAAAACTTCAAAGTTAGTACTTTTTTTATATTTAACCCGTTACGACTTATAGTTATTTCGGCTTGTAGGCAAAATTGTTCACCTATTATTATTTTAACGTCCATTCACCCAGTTGGTACTACTAAAAATGTCACTTTATAGAATTCGTTGGATTTTTCTATGCTCTCATATATACTACCGAGAGGAGTGATCTTAGAAGCTTGACCGAAGCCAACTAATACCAACTAATACCATGTCATTTACATGATTCGTTTGTATATTTAATTGCTTGACCACATCTTCTCTAATTTAATTGATTTTACTGCCGGTGTCAAATAACGCACTATATTCGTAATTTCCAATTCTAATTTTCGTTATCATCAAATCCTTTTTGTTTTTTACAAAGCGTGTATTGCTTCCTAATTCATTTAATTTCTTTACCGAACAATTTTTAGCTATATGTCCGTATGTATTTAAAACATTTCATGCCTTTTTCTTTATTATTACAATCAGTCGATTTATGTCCTTTGCTTCCACAATTAAAACAAATTAAGGCTTTTTTAGAATTATGCTATATTTTTTCAGTTTTTTCTTTTGATTCGTTTCTTTTCTCTTGTTTTCTTATTTTTTTTAACTTATAATTTCGTGTTGTTTTAGTTTTTTTTAATCGTAGATATTTTAGGCTCCATATAAAATAAGCTTGTTGGTGTTCGAGTCTTAAATACCATCAATGATATAATGAATGAGAGATTCACTTTCAATGTTTCCTCTAGAAGCTATTTCCCTTATTTTAAAGAAAAACTCCTGCACATTTTCATCTTTAGTTTGTTTGCTTTCCATAAGCAATTTGCGAATTTTTGCATTGTTCACTTTGCTTCCAAATTCACATAATAGTGATTTTTTAAATGCCAACTAAGAATTTATTCCGCGTTCACTACATATAAATAATTTTGCAATACCTTTAATGGATTTTTGTCCATATACAAATTTTTGAAAATCATTCCACCCAATCATTGTAGCTGTTTCGTCAAAATCTCTTATCTATGCCTCCATCAAAAGGACGTACGCAATCTTCTATATCACGGAAACTCATTGCATATTGGGAAAATTGCATTAGTACAAATTTGTTTTTATTAACTTCGTCGCCATTAACAGACAAAAAACCATCAATGTTTGCTTTATCGTCATCAGAGTTACATTTTGCGTAGTAGTATTACCGGCATTTTTCTTCTTCTTAATTTCGACACTTTTCTTCTTATTCCGTATTCCGTCATTGCATCGTTATTCCAGCTGCAAACGTCTTCTTCGCTTTCGTCATCATTAGCATCGCTGCTAGCGTCATTATTTATTTATTTACTAGCTTACCCTTTGCAACGTTGTTTGCAACTGAACTACTGTTTCACTTAAGAATGCAATATTTCAAACATTTCTATATAAACAACTTATTATGTAAATTACAATGAGCTTTGGCACGCCTTTAACATATTTACAGAAATTTTGTAAACATAAAAATAAACACTAAATTTAAATTTGAACTATTTTTTTATTTTATCGGTGTCTTGTATATAACAAACATATAACATTTTTACTCACCACACGTGTTACTTACCTCAAAGTCTTACTTAAATTTGCGAATAAGAATTTCCTAACAATATATTATATGGAAATTATATACAAAAATTATCAACCTTGAGAACATATTTTAACTTTCAAGTTTGCAATAAGAAATTAATTTAAAAATATTTATGTAGTTTAAGATTCAGATTATTGTTTAAAAACGTAATTTAAAATATGAAAACTCCGTCAATAATTTTACTAAATTCATGCAAATCGTTGATACAAATCTTACACAAACTTTTTCAAACAATATTAAGGTTCAAAAAAAGAAAAAAGTATAGTTTTTTTTCAAGATAAAAAGGGTAAAGGCAAACAGCAATAATAAAAAAATAATCTCATTCAAAGCATTGTTAATTGAATAATAATAATATAAATGTAATAAAGCAGCAGCGCCGTTGACATATTTTATTGCAATTGTTTTCATTCTTAACCAAACTTCAATACATGTAACATACCTTTGTAAACCAAAACACTATCTGACTCCACTATCTTTTCTCAAAATGAAAAATAAGTCAACATCACGTGCATTTAAAAAAACTTAGCAGCAAGCTGATAAGGTTTACATATAAAAGAGCGTAAATGAAAGTATTTTTCGTAGTTATTGCTATTTTGTTCGAAATCGTAAAGTTTAAAATGTACTGCTAAATACTTGCATAATTAGATTTATATTATAGATTTGAACATTAATTTTAATAATTTTGTTTTATTAAATTTTTATTACCAATTGTTTCAGTTTCAAACGAAAATACACGACAGAGGCGCTATTTTAACAATTATTACTTTCTTACGTATATAAAGTAATATAGAACAATACGAAATAATGTAATGAAATTTACTAAGATTTGCAAAAAAAAACTAAGAGACAAAACCACGCCCATTGAAATTTGGTAGGAAGTTTTAGCATATTTTAAGGAACATCTACAATAGTTTTAGTTTTAGAAATGTCTTTAGGTTTTTGTTATATTTCGGTTCAAAGAAACACCACTTACTTGTTTTGTAGATTACAGTGAAATAGGCGATGCCACGCCTTAAAAGCTTTTACAGAAACTACGTACATATTATAATTAAGGCATTTGTGTAAATTTAAATTTCAACTGTTCTGTGGTTTTATCAGTAACTTACTTCTAACAAACACATAAAAAACAGAAAAATGGGCAAAGCCACGCCTTTAAAATTTTTCCAAAAATTTTCACCATAATTTATTGAACATTTCCTGAAATTTTGGTTCCAACATAGTTATTGGTCTCTACAATATCTCAATTTTAATCAACCTCATTTTTAATTTTTATATATTATAAAAAAGTAGGCGCAGCCACGCATTTAACTTATTAAACTTATTAAAAAAACCATTTACTTGCCATATCAAAGATATTCTGCAACTTTGAGCTTAAACGGTCCCGTGGTTTTTGCGACAACCCTTTACAAAATTTGTCTTTTATTAATATAGATTTATTTATTTATTTATTTATTACATTTTAACTTAGCTACAATAACAGCCAACTAAACTATTTTAAATCTAGGAAACAGGAAACAGCTCAACAACAACAACAACCAAAACAGCTCTGATAATTAAACTATAAGTAACAGAATATTTTGAATAATCAACCAATGACCCAAATTTTTTATATTTTTGAACAATATATTCTTTTCATTTTTTAAACGTTTCAATTCACGTGAAAACCAAATAGGTGAACTAATTCTAATTGGCTTAAAAGGTACACACATTGAGATAGCATTATTAAGCATAGTATAAAATGAAGTCACACATAAATCTAAATCCTCAGTATCAAAATTAAAATTGTTTAGCTGTAAAATATTTAACGGTTTAGAATAATGTGTTCTGTTAAACTGACGTTGTTTTTTGACACTATTATTACGATTGACGGGAAATAATTCAAAAGAAACATGTATGCTAGGATAGTACTTATCTTCGGGCGCAGAAGTGGCTGACACCTCGTTAAAACAACCTCTGATACACTACAAAAGACCAGATCAAGATGTATATTAATAAAATTTAATACATTGTTTACTTGATAAAGACCTAATTCCAAGAGTGAGTGAAGAAAACTTATCATGATTTACAGCTTGTGGAATACGCCTACTTCCTCAGAGTAGAAATTTCAAGTAACAAACGGCAAATTAAAAACACCTAACGCAATCAGAATATCATTCGAATTTAGTAATTGGAATACACTCTTTATATACGCAATGTGAGTGTTACGAACACTCTAGACCAAAGGATGGAGGAATATAAGAGCATGTCACATATATGTATCTATTACCACTTTCAATACGATTTAATGAATGAATTTCGAATAAAAGAAGCATTTATATGGAATTCTAAGAGCATATGTTACGATTCCCATTCCAGACGCACCACCAGGTTCTGGAGAGGATTTTTGGCCAATACTGGAATTGCGGTCCATTTTTTAATGAATTTGGAATAGAAGCAACATTTATATGGAATTCGAAGAACATATGCACCACCAGGTTCTGGAGAGGATTTTTGGCCAATACTGGATTTTCGGACCATTTTTTAATGAATTTGGAATAGAAGCAACATTTATATGGAATTCGAAGAACATATGCACCACCAGGTTCTGGAGAGGAGCAACATTTATATGGAATTCCCGCTTGCAACATTCGGAAGGAAGCGTCGAAGACAACACAAACTTTATATATTCTTGCTCTTCTTTCATCCCGCGAGATAACCGAATTCCACGCGGGTAAAACCGCGGGCAACAGCTAGTGTTACATATAAGTACAATATATATCAAAAGAATAAGTGTATAGCGTAGAAGAGCTCTCCGTATATACAAAAGATTCCCCATGAAATGGAATTTTCCAAATTTCATTAATAAAACACCACTTGAAGAAATTTTTCTCCAAGAGGTTGTTTGAATTAATTTTTTTACTAGTTGCTGAACATTATTAAAAAATATGTGTAAAATTTTTTAAACCTTCATTCAATTTTGTAATAAACGGTAAAGTGTCTATTCACATAGTTTTATTTTGTAAAGTATTTGCATTTATAGTAAATGTTTGACATATCAAAAGACGAGTATTCTGTAATAAAATATTCCATACCACACATCATAAGAAAGGTAAAAATCTTTCAAATTTTATCAATCAACTTTTAAAAATAGTCTCATTTTTGTAAAAAAAAAATATTAAGCATTTCTTTACAAAATGGTCTCTATATATAAAAATAAGCATATATATAACTGATAAAAATAAAACTTATTCACATCCAATGTATAAATTTTGAAAATATTATGAACTCTGCTAAAAAGATATAAAATTTTATACATATACACTTTTTAGAACTCTACAGCCACACTATACCTAATCGAAAGAGAGCGAAGCGAAATAATATGTTATTTAGAGTTCACGTAGATTCTGCATAATAGATAGATTTCGTTAAAATCGTTGGACGTACGTAAAATATATTTCCTCCAAAGCTTTTTTCCACAATAATATTCTATGATTTTTAGTAATATTTCACAATTCTCAATACGTCTTATATTTAGTAAAATTGATGTTCCATATTTGGACCGAATTGAATAGTTCTTGAAACTTTGCTACGTATAATTTTTTGTTTAGAAGTGAGTTTGCATAAAAAATACACGATGGAACAGACGTTTAGTTATATTTAGGTTATCATTCAATTGCAAATAAGGGGTGCATGGCTTAAAAACATAACATTTTTATTTTTTATTTTATTTTATGAACCTTTGATTGCATTAGACGCAATACCCGGTACAACTATTACGTTAAATACTATAAACCATTTTACTGAGTAAATGATTTTATCTTCACAAGAAAAAATCTTTTATAATTTTTAATTACAATGAAAAACACTTATTTGCTGGTACACATCTAGTGGGATATTATTACATAGTTATATTCATTAAAAAAAATTCATAACATCAAATACCACACATAGACAAAGTCCTAGTTATCATCACTTGTTTCACCATTAAGTACTTGATTGAAAAAAGGGTTTAAGGCTTTTACAGCAACACCTAAAAATTTTTAAAAAATAAATCAAATTATATCATCATTCAAATTATTCATTATTCAAATTACCTTTTCCAATAGTATGTTCTTTGGAATCTCTCCATCTTAAAAACGTTTCTCGTTGGATTACGTCGTTATCATTAAGTTCCATAAAAAGGTCACGTAAAAGGTCTAGTAATATAAAAATAAACATAAAGTTATATATTTATGATTAATGCTTCTTTTTATATCCTTTCATATAAAATAGATGGCATACCAAATTTTGTATACATAAATTTCGCGATATTGAACTGAAATTTTGTACATACATTTCCAGAGGGATGTGGAGGATATTTAATCTAAACCAAATTTTATTTTTTAGTCTGCCGTGATTCAATACAAGGTAAAACAAAACAAGTCTAAAAACCGAAGGATTTGAATTGATTTGAATTGATCGTTCGAATTTTAATGATGGATAGCTGTACAAAATGTGAATATAACGGTATATTTATTTCCAGGCGGACAGACAAAATTAGCGTATCTCGAGACTCCAAAGCCTTTTAAAAATTCGTAATCCGTTATCCGATTTCCATTATATCCTTATCTTTTATGAAAATTGGACATTAAGCTTAAATAGAGTATATATGTAACACAGTAAAGTATATCTGTATCTTATATAGAATTGTATTCTATAAAAGTTTATACAAATATGGTTAGAAATAAGTACTACAGCATCGTACACACACAGAAAATCTTCTGTGTTGAATAGTTTCTGCAGTGCCCTTTACTCGATGAACTCGATGAAAACGAGTTCAAAACCGATCCAGGTTCAACCTCTTCGCCAAATATGAATTTTTCACATCTTCAAATACATCACTACTACATTCACTATAAGTCCATAAGAAATATTTATTTCAAAACACACAGATATAGATATATTGATACACCGAAAAGACTCACTAATATTTACTACGCATGGACCTGGTGAGAATTTATGTAGAGAAAAATCAACATCAACAAAAACAGGGCTGACAGTATTCAAATATAAGCTCGAGCTACTTTAGTACAAACCAAACAGTTTGACAAGTAGTTAGATTTGATATGGTCACCCATCTTTTCACTACATATAACATAACGAATTTGTAAAATGGTGTAGGGTTGTGATGTTGAAATGTGAATTATTGATATAAAGCATTTGCGTATGAATTTGCAAGGATGGATTTGGCTCAACTGGTAAAGCGCAGGTATTTTTTTATTGTTGGCTCTCTGTGGTTTGGGTTGGAATTCTGCATTATCTTTATCACCATAAGTTAAAGCTTAGGGACTTACCAAAACTTGACAGAAGACGTGAAATTTTAGTTTATTTAACTAAATTATTTAAATATAGGGTCATTAGTCTCGGTGGAATTTGTTGTAATAAATTTTATTGTCTCTTTATATGGTAATTCCTTTGTTACTAATGAAAAAATGATGATGGTTAAGGTCGCTGCAGAAACAAAAGTTAAGAATCCTGACATTAAGTAATAAATAAATAAAAATATAATAATGTGTTAACTTAAACATACCACAGAAAGAAGCTGGTGAGCTACACACATCTTCTGCTTAGGCAAGTGGAGTTTATGGATATTGTCGATAAGAAAGCTAAAACACGAATGAATTTAAGCTCTGTTTTATTTCGATTTTCCTACCTTATTTATACAAAATTCTAGCCTTCTATACTTAAAACTAGAATATTTAAAACTAGGTTATAATTTGTTCCCAGTTCTACGTATAATGCTAATGCCCTATTTGATTTGTCCTATGAAATTGATGTCAAAAGGTCTATTTTTAATGTTAATACATTTCAAGCTGTATATATATATAATTACGATGTAATAATTTGTTAATTTGTATACCCTTCACATAAGATGTACCCTCCGTGTACTAAGTTTATCATTTTATTTTCAACACCCATAATACGGCGTCAGAGATCCTACAAATCACGACACTTACTTCTCAACAGATATATTTTCCAATTGTTGGAAGAATACTTTTAAAGTAGCTCACGACCTCCTTATTAATACGCTTTTATTAATTGGGTTTCCAAACAACTTAAAGTTAAATTGTTTTCTTTTATTTAAAATATCCTTCGCAATGGGTCCTCTTTGATGAAATTTTGTCTAAGAAATAGTAGTTAAAAATTGTCCTATTTCCACATCTTACATTATGACTTATCATGTCTTGGAAAATGTGTTTTTTTTTTTCTGATCTAGGTCTTGCCTTTGATCCAAAGCTGCGCTTTAAAGTCCACAATCCATTGTTAATAGAGGAAAAAGTAGAATTAAGGATTTACTAAAAGGTTAATGAAAGATTTTGATGATCAGAAAAGCTTATTTACGTCCTTACTTAGATTCATTCTGGAATCAATTGTTTGGTTACCTTGTTATAATGCTATATTGATTTAATTGAATCTGTAAAAATATTTTTTTTCTTTGGTGTGTCGTTTACTATAAAATTTTTGATTGGAGATTTTACTTTAGCAAAACTATTGGAAGAAATTAACTTTAACGTTCCAATTTGAATTTCTCATCATTCTCGTAATCTTTCCATTTGTCGGTTAAATCATGAATTTTTCGTATAACTTGCAAAATAAAATAAAAATATGGTGATTTTTATCATATCTTTGGGGTGTTGTCGAAATGTAAACGAACCGGCGTGCTAAGTTGATGGTATAGAAACCGAGATCGTGCTAAGTATAGAAACCGAGGATCGTTTTTCTTACCAAATTAATGAACTTTATTTTCTAAATAATAAAAGTGAAGTGTTAGTTAACAATATGAAAAATCTAAAATTCTACTGATGTCAGTGATTGTAATAATTGATATCGATAAATATTTTGTTGTGGTTGCCACAGCACTCCCCCGTTAGATGTAAGGTAATGGAATCGTTATTTAAAACGTACTCAGTTTTTAGGGCGGATAGATCTTTGCCGTGGTAGTGTGTTTGATGCTTCAGATGACATTATGTTGTTGGTGTCTTCTTCATTAGAAAAGAAAACTGGCTTTAAACAATCTATACTGATTTTAGTACGTAATCCTCGTATTAATATTTTAAAATTTTTTGTTTTGGGGTTGAGCACGGGGAATGGGCCATCATAAGGATGAGACAATGAAGGACGGACTGAGTTGTTGTGAACGAAAACGTGTGTAGCAGTATTTAACGCTGGTGTGATAAAAGTACGAGGTGTTGTATGATACGACGTATTCGTCGGGGAAAATGCTTGTATAGCTAATTTAAAACAAGTCACAGCTTCGCTTGAGTGAGGACATGCCCCTTTAAGTACTAAAAATTCTCCTGGTACTCGAAGAGTGTCACCGAAAACAAGTTATGCAGGAGACGCCTTTATATCTGGTTTAAACACTTCTCGGAAACCAAGAAGAATCGGGGGTCCATTTCGTATGATCATGGTATAAAATTGCAGCTTTAAATTGTCTACGTCACCTATCAACTAAACCATTCGCCTAAGGGTTGTTGCGCCAATCGTAGTGATTAATTCTGTAAAAATATTCGATACAAACTGCCTTCTTTTACCCGATGTTATACGTAGATGAACACCAAAGCGTAATATCGAGCCTCTCAAAAGTGTCTTAGTAACTGTTTCAGCTGTGATATCAGTTATAGGCAAGGCTTCAGGCCATCGTGTGTATCGGTCAATTATAGTAAGGCAGTATCGCTGCCCTTTGTACAACGAAAATGGTACAATTATATCGATATTAATATGCGTAAAACGTTCTTGTGGTGGTTCGTATTTTGAAGGAGTTGAAACCGTGTGTCTATGTACTTTAGCTCGATGGCATGCTTGGCACTGTCTCACAAAATTGGACGCATCTTTTTTAATACCGGGCCAAACAAAACGAGACGTGACTACTTTAGTAGTGGCGCGTATGCCATGCGGTAAATTATGCATGTTCGAAAGAACCAGTTTACAAAAACACTTTGGAATGTATGGTCTAATATTTGATGATATTGTGTCACATAACAATTTTACATTGGTACCTGGGTTAATAAAATATTTTAGTGAAAGTAAAAAAGAAGAATCGTCACCTTTGTTATTTAATAATTGATTTAATTCTACATCATCATTTTGCGCAATCTCATCATATCTAATTTGTTGAACAGCATTTATACGCGATAGGTTATCTGCTGCAGCATTTAACTCACCAGGGATGTTGTGTATATCCGGGGTAAACTATCCTATAAAATCTGGCGTATTCGACGTAATGAAATTGAAGGTTTTACTTTGTTTTTCGAAAAGCAAATGTCAACGGATGGTCAGTTACAAGACAACATTTCCGACCTTCGATCATAAAACAAAAATGACAAATTTCGTGATAAATTGCAGTTAACTCTCGATCATATGTACTATATTTTTGTTAGGCCGGCGTTATTTTTTTTGAATAAAATTCTAGTGGTTGAAATGTGCCATTAATACATTGGTGCAAGGCTGATGCATCAGCATGTAAAAATAATTCAGCGTTAAGCACAGGGGGAAAAGTAGGGTGGCGTTACTCAACTCAAATTTACATTTTTCGAAAGCATCGACTACATCTGGAGTCCTGTGTATACTTCTTTGATCGTTCTTTTTATTGCCAGATATTAGATTTTGTAGTTTAATTTAATACTCACTTGTATTTGGCAAAAATATTTTGTAAAAGTTCATAAATCGTTTTAATTCTTGAGCCATTTTAAGTTGCGGGAAGTTCTTAATCACTTCAACTTCTTCCAGTCGTGCTATTAAATGACCTAAAAAATTAATTTGCATTTTGCCAAATTCACATTTTTTCAAATTCATTGTAAATTTTCTGAAGTAATGCAAACATCGTCAATATATGTAAATACTAAATCCAGCCCATGTAAAACTTCATTGATAAGACGCTGAAATGTATGTGTTGCATTGCACAATCCAAATGTCATAAAATTTAATTCAAAAAGACCAAATGGCGTGCCTATGGCAGTCTTTGGCACATCTTTCGGGCAGATTAGAACTTGATAAATCAATTTTTGAAAAAAAAAAATTTCCGTGTAAATTATGAATAAAATCAGTTAAATACGGCAACGGTACGGTTTGGGCATTTAAAGCACGGTAGTCTCCACATGGCCGCCAAGATTTGTCTGTTTTTTTAACAATATGTAGCGGACTACTCCAATACTCTTTGAAGGCTGGCAGATACCAGCTTGCATTAAAAATTGATATAAAACTAATAAAACATGTTTACTCTTCTATATATTTTATTAGAATAGAATAATTTTTATTTCACAATTACAATAAAAGAAATATAACTCAAAGCATATATGATATTTTAAAACGTATATTGTACAGTATATTTTGAAGAAAGTATTTTGTTTCCAACAAAAATTCAAATTTTTACTACTGTCAGTTTTTCTGGTGGTAAACGCCTTGCTCGTGCAAACACTGGTAGACCAGTTATTTCAATTTTATGCATTACTGTTGATTTTGTTTTATTTCCAAACGGTGATAAATTTTTTATTTTAGGAAAATGTTGTAAAACTTCTGCAAATGGATTAGCTGTATTGTATGTTTTAATGACTGCAGTGTTGCATTTCGAACTTATGCTTATAGGGATTCTTAATTTGGTACTGTTGTCAATTAATTTATTGCGGCGAATATCGTTAAGTAAATCAACGTGACTTAAAAAATCAGCGCCTATGATCGGAGTTTTAATTTCAGCTCCACAAATGACCATGAAAATTCACGACGAAGACCAAGGCTAACTTTTATCCGTTTTTGTCAGATTATTTTAATTAGCATTAAATACGCGGTCTGCACCGCTCATACCTAATGTGGCGGTTTTAGTGGACGGGATTTTTATTTTATTACCAACAGAACTAAAGGGCTTCGTTGGGCTTGCCGTAACTGCAGAAAAGTCCATGTTGATTTTCATAAGCTGTTTAAGCAAACCCAAAACGGTTTTTCTGAACTTCTCAAAGAACTCACAAAACTAACCGATAAATTTTCCGATTTGTTGTTTTTGTATTACGATTTGTTCAACAATTGCAAACTGTTTGAACAATCTGATGTTTTTCTTGGTAAAACAAGCAAATCCTAGTTCTGCTCTTGCTGTACCCACTTCTCCAGTTTTGTCTAACCTGAATTCTACCTTATCGACTTCCTGACCATCTATTGAAACGGTCAGTTGCGATGGAGGTAATATACATACCTCTTTACCGTTAGATAAATTGCTTTGTGTTATTTCAACTGTTATTGTCCAACCACCGATTGAACCAGCAGCTCCGATCGAACCAGCACGTAATCTTTCTGATGTGGGACAGCCAATAGATTCAATTTCAAATCGCCCTCTTGTGAGTCCATTATTTTTTTTTGAGCCCCCCCGTTTAACGATCTCAGGTCCATCTATTTTATATAATAACGAACCTCTTACCTCTTCTATGACCGCTTCTGCTCAATTTGATGAACTAATTGTTATATCAGAACGTAAAGTATTATTTTTATCTCGGTTTGCTTTGAATACTACAACTCGTACAGTTGAGAGCTATATTAAACGTATATCACACCTGATATTGATACTGGTAAGCTAAGTATTATCATCTTAGCTTATTGTATCAGAACGTCCGTGGTCTTAATACTAAATTACCTAACATTTTTTTTAAGTCAATATATTGTGATTATCATGTTGTAGTGTTCACAGAAACTTGGCTTAAGCCATGGATCAAAGATACGGAAATTTTTGTTCCAACTTTCAAGTTTTCAGGTGTGATAGACTGCTTAGGATTGGTGGTGGCGTGCTTATTGCTGTCAATAAATCAAGCGTGTCAACCTATTACACATTGAATTTGTATGTGTCCAAATAAAAACCCTTCTTGCTTATTACATGTTCTTATATTCCTCCTGATAGTGACATTTCTATTTACATGGAACATTTCTTCCTTTCCAATTAGTTCGTTCAACATCTTTCCATCGGTGTCCTCTGAAAATGAAGTTTTCATAGCCCTATCCGGTCTTAAAATGTGTAACAGTCCAGTTCCTTCTGCTATTTTCCGCTTTTGTGCTGGTTGGTGGACCGGTAACCAAAACTTTTAACAACTGTCTAAAATAGTTTCATTATTCCAATCTATAAAAATGGTTCTAGAAACTCTATAGTGAATTATAGAGGTATTAGTGTTTTTTTTAAATATTATATAACCATCTACTCAGGGGATGACCCCTATATGTGCAAGCACGGTGGTGGTTAGAAGCGATTAGAGAAAGGAGGATAGAGGGAGTAGTGTTTGTGCACATTTGTTATGATATTGCGCACACTAGGCATAGTGGGAAACACCTCTGGTGGTAGGTGGTTCCAAAGGCGAACACCCCAATTAAAGAACGAACCGTTTCGGTAATGCGTTGTGCGATACGCCAGCAACTCCATAACGAATGGGTGAGATCGGTGAGCAAGCCTGGTTGTCCTACTAAAGGGTTTCAGCGAAGGACACATCTCTTTTATCTCTCTAGAACATATGCTATGGAAGTACCTGTACATAAGCGCAACACAGCTCACATTACGTCGATGTTCAAGTGTGTTGAGAGAGTTAGATACTTCCTCGTCACCTAAGATCACCAGAGCCCTTCGTTGTATGCGATCGAGAATCTCCAAACATGTGTTAGAGGCTCCCGCCCACACGTGCGAGTTATGCTCAAGTTTCGGCCGAATAAATATTGCGGCGTAAATATTTCGGATGTCGGCTGGTGTAAAATTTTTTTTACACCGTTTTAAAAAACCCAAGCTCTTGGCTACATCTTTAGACATTTCGAACAGGTGCTCCCGCCGAAGGATAGAGGGCGCCCATCACTGTCCCTGTGCGACAGATGACAGCACTGCGATTTGATGGCGTTAAAACTAACTTATGAGGTCGCGATTTAATGAGTCATTCATTATTATTGTTGTTTACACCAATCGCCATCAATTTGGACAACAGAGCATCATGCCACACTCTGTCAAACGCCTTAGAGATATCCAAAGCAACAACCTTACTTTCGCCAAAGTGGCGAATAGCTCGATACCACTTTTCCGTTAGATAGGCTGATAAATCGCCAGTGGATCGATTTTTGCGAAATCCGTATTGACGGTCGCTGATTAGGTGTTGCCTAAATTATTCGAATGTCTGATTACCCAAAGACTCAATTATATCTCATTGTAAACATGGTTTTTGCCATGGTAAATCAACATCAACTAACTTCTTAGAGTTGTGTAATTACGTTTCTAATGAGTTTTTTCATCATAAACAAACTGATGTCATTTACACAGATTTCTCTAAAGCGTTTGATAAAATCCACCATGATCTTTTACTATTTAAACTGCAACGCATTGGATTTTCTGAAAATATGATCTCCTTGTTTCGTAGCTACTTGACGGGTCATACTCAACAAGTATTGTTTAGATCCACCTATTCTCGTCTAATTTCCGTCCCATCTGGTGTTCCTCAGGGTAGCCACTTGGGGCCTTTATTATTTATTCTTTTCTTCCGTCATGTTTTCAATATTCACAGATTTTAATGTTTGTCGATGACGTTAAACTTTTCCACTTTTTTAACTCTTTGGATGATAATAGTTTATTACAATCGGACCTAACGAACTTGGTATCGTAGTGTGATTTAAATGGTATGTGTTTGAATCCTAACAAGTGCAAAGAAATGTCGTTTGGATGTATAAACAATCTGTATTCATTTTATTCTGTTAATAATCATGTACTTGAAAATGTGTCTAGTTTTAATGACTTGGGTGTCATATTTGATCCTAAAGATTTAACCATCATATCATAGCTTCTGTCAATAAAAACAGGTCCTTGTTAGGTTTCATCAAACGTTCGTCCAAAGAGTTTAACGACCTTTACGTTACGAAACGTATATTTACGTCCCTGGTTAGGCCCACACTGGAATATTCAGTAGTGGTCTGGATTCCCAGCTATATATTTTACGTTGACCCTATCGAATCGGTACAACGTATCTTCTTACGATTTATATTACGTGGTTTAGGTTGGGATAACACGCTTCCTTTGTCCTCGTACGAAAATAGACTCAATCTTATTAAAAAATTCTTGAAAATAGACGTGAAATGTTGGGTGTATCTTTTACGGCTTTCGTGCATTTCTTAATTGAAATTTTTATATAAAGCTTATAATGATTATTATTGCTGAACTTGTTGTGGGATTAAACAACTTCTATTCTCTTTTATAATTTAAACTTGTTACCTATTACTTTTCTATTATTATAATTTTATTGTTTATTAACAATACTATTCTTAATGAATTTAAGTTTTTATAAATAATTCAAGAATGAACCTGATCCCGAGTTGCTGCGGATGTTGTTGTTGTTACTCCTGCATTACTTATAAGTTAATGCATCATTTTTATTAAGCTTCAATTAGCTGTTATGTTTAGCTAAGATTTATATAAATAAATGAATATTGTTGTTCCGCTCAGTACTTGTGTAACGGCGTCGTGACAGTGTGCTGTGACGAAAATTAATTTTCATAGCATCTACTTTTTCGTTCAACGTGTCGATGGCAGTATGTAATTGATCATATTCATTTGATGAGTTAGACGAAATGTGTTGGACTTGATTTATCGTAACGGCGTCAACTATGGAGTCTGCAATTAGTAAATTGTGTAAATTGTGATGCAGGACCAGAAAAAGCGGCAAAAACTGGCTGTGCAAAATCAGGCAAGCGCTTGGCCCACAAGCTTTTCAATGCAGCCTCTCCAAAAGTATTTACTGCTACTCGTTTTATTTCGTGATACAACTCAGATGGCTTTCTGTCGCCTAACTTAGAAAGTAAACGGTGAAGAAGGCGTCGTTCACTGTCGGCAAAATTATTTTATCTTTGACAAATTTAAAGCAGTCTGTTTCAGGCAATGAGTTTGTTACGTCCGTTAATTGAGCCATGATGCTAGGATCCAATGCGGCTATTATAGTTGCTGCTTTTTGTTTGACGGATGTTATACCAGATGCCATAAACCAAAAATCCAATGAAATGAACCATGCCTCCACATTATTGGAAGACATAACTGATACAGGTAAGCAAGAATATACTACAGAAATGCTAGTTGATGGTTCATTGTGTAAATCGTTTTGATCATTCATCGACATGACTAAACCTAAAATGTGGCGTGAACAGGACGTACGAAAAGTCACGATTTTGGCTACGATGTTGTTGAACTGTAACCGAGCCGGCATGCTAAGTCGATGGTATAGAAACCGGGACATGAAGAAAGATCGTTTTTCTTACCAAATTAATGAAATTTATTTTCTAACTAATACACATGATTTTAATGATGGTAGAAAAGTGTTGATAACCAATAGGAAAAATCTAGAATTCTACTGACGACAGTGATTGTAATAATTGATATCGATAAACATTTTGTTGTGGTTGCCACATATATATATATATAAAATTTAATGATTTAAATAATTATTTATTGGACAGATTAATTGGAGAACGTATTGTGACTCGAATTTGTTGATTTATTATTATATTAAAGTTGTGTTGCGTAACTGTAACAAGGCCTTATTTGCTTTACGTTTTACTTTTTAAATTTTTAATATTTACTTATCTGCTTATTGTTTTGATATAGTAATGTGGATTGTTGTTATCGAAAGTGCACGGCTAAAGATAATTTGAAGGTTAAAAATCAAAAGTCTTCCACGGAACGGTTTCTGTATATCTGTATTGGTTCAAAATTCAATAGTCGACCATTTGAACACTTAATTAATAGTATAGTTACATTATTAAAAGCAAAGTGAAGAAATTTATTTGGTAAGAGAATATATACATAGTACACAATGATTCTAAAACTACTTAGATCTAAAACAAAATATTATACAGTATATTTATGTTACTTAATGAATTTTCTTTAGGCCATCATTTACTTTTCCATGTTTACATGTTGATTTTTTCTCAATTTACAATTTCGAGCGACTTTGTTTATTGCATATATAACACGCACCTTTCTTATTAAAATTTTTCTCTTGTTTATTTTCATGATTTTGACGTTGTTTTTGTAAAATTTTTGAATTTGTTCTTATTACTTTTCGAGAATAAAACATTGTGCTACAACTTTTCTTCTTTGGATTTGCGTAAATTAGGTTCCTTTAATATTTTCACTCTAAGAGTTTCGGGACTTGGCAGCCCATCACCGCACATTTGAACGTTTCAAAAGATTCCGATAGACTATATAATAACAATATAGCAAGAAGATCGTCCCCTACAACAACATTAATATCTTTCAGTTTGCTGACAGCTTCAAAGAAATCATTTAAAAACTCACTAATGTTTTAATTCTCCCTCAAACGTGCTAAGACTATGCGTTTAGGAAGCCTTTCTGGACCTTTAGACTAGAAAGTGTCTTCTAATTTAAGCCACATTTTTCTAGATGTTGTACAATCAGCAATTAAACGCAGTTCTGAAGGATTGTGATTGATAACATAATGTCCGCAGAGGCTTTTTGATTCATTTCTTTTCATTTTGCTTCGCCTGTGCCTGTTGGACGTACAGCTGTACCATCTGCATAGCACCATAAATCATTTTTTATTAAAATTGCACGCATTTGCAATTTCCACGTTGTATAGTTTTCCGCGTTTAGCGGTTCTCAAAACGAATAACCGTTCCCGACATTATAAAAATTTTTAATTCTTTCAATGTTTTATTTTTTTTTTAAACTTTTTCTTAATTTTTGTGCTGGGCCCATAAGCAAAGTGAAGAAATTTATTTGGCAAGAGAATATATATATAATACACTATGATTGTAAAACTACTTAGATCTAAAACAAAATATTATACAGTATATTTATGCTACTTTGTATACACCAACAAATAGATCAAAACCGTCAGAATATTTTTCCAATATATTGAAGAAGTCTTTTTACATATTTGGACAAATAATTTTCATCAAGTCCACTTTTACTTGTTACTATGAATTAGAGATTTATAAAAATATTTGTATGTAACCCTCTATCAATCTAATATTAGTGAAAGTGGGCGTGATCGGTTAATATAATTACACACAGTAGTTAAAAATTTCAATTATTTTTTTACTTGACGTATGAAATTTTTCATAAACCCGACGAAACAAATTGTGGATGTAATTTTAGAAATGCCCTCATCGCAATGGGCGTGCCTTTTTAACAATTTTGATTATCAAATATTTTATATTATATATAGAGCATCTTTTCACGTATAAAATGTACTTGTGAAAATATATAAAATCAGTTCATGTGGACGTATTAATTGGGAAATAAGTGAGTAAAAAACTGAAACTTTTGAGAGTGGATAGAAATAGATATAAAATATTAATATTGCCACTGCCATATAGGGCATATTCATTCAAATATCTTTAAAAAATATTTTATATTGTCGTATTTTGGAAGAGGGCAATAACGTAGTGTAGATTTGGCGTATGTCTAATACAATATATCCTCTTTGTATTTTTTTATACTTTCTACATAAGATACCCCCCAGGTTGTCATTCCGCTTCTATCACTCAGAACAGAAAGAGGCGTCAAATACTCTACAAAGTATATACATTCTCCTAATCGGAATTAAAAACTCTTTCGATCTAGACATATATGTCCGTGCATCTGTGTGTTGTCGTAAACTTCTTAATATTAAGCTGAAATTTTATACAGACACTTCTAATTTTTGAATACATGTAGATCGCTATTTAAAATGTGCAAAATTAGTCAGAATTAGTCAAAATTTATAAAAATCTATTTATCTGCTATAAAAGTTGACCCAAGAACTTAAAACAAAATAAGAACTCGGCACAAAATAAGAAAAAACGCATACATCGCGTTTATATTAAGTACGATGTGAGCCCTTTATGTTCTTGCTAAAAACATCTCAAAAAAACACCAAGCTCTTTAGGAGCTTAACTTCTTGAAGAGAACAATTACAATTGTTTAATGAACTGCACAAAATACGCAAGAAAATCTTTCTTGTGTTTATATATGCTTATAGAGCACATTATCATATAAAATACAACTAATTAAAAAATCTTTCCTTTTATTCTTTGCTCCAACATATATATTTATATATCAATAAAAAAAATTTGTTCTCCACTATACATAGTTTGGTGAAGGGTCGAATTTAAAGAATTTCTTCCGTAACGAAATATATAAATTTTAAATTCATCACGACATAACTGATATTATGTTATATATCAATGAAAAGGTAATTTTTAAAGTGCCTTAACATATGTAAAAATATTTGAAATTGTATAACTGATAAGGGAAACATTCAAATTCCGTTATAATTTGTATTGAATCATGGCAAACACTTTCTTTTGAATGAGGTGTGGGGGAGACCTTACTTTAGATTAGCATCAAATCTGAGCCGATCTAAATATGTAATGAATTGAGTTGAAATTTTGTACATACATTTCTAGTATCTGTATACAGAACGCTATTTAAAGTGGGAAAATTCAATATTTGTCAAAACCTTCGCCTATTATACATAATAATCTATGTATTTTATTTACAAAAGTTTAGCTAAATTGGTTTATAATTTCAAATAAACAAATACCAATACAATTTACAAAATATCGTACTCAGAGTAAACTTAAATGATTTTTAAAGACGTGTTTTTGAAATAATTAAAATATACACACCTCTTGGATGCTCTAAATTGTAATCCAATAGTTGCAAGGCATATAAACATTCTAATTCCAGTTCTTCTTCAGAATTAATATATCTTAAAAAGACAGGTATACAAAGCTTTTGGAAACACGCTATATCTAATTTATAGCTGTTAGAGTTGTATTTAATGGCAAAATTGCCTAATGTTGTAGTTAAACGTCGAATAAAAATTATATCGGCTCCAGTAATATTACCCTAAAAAAACCAATGTGTATATATTATTACTCATTAGTTAATTAATTAATTATATAACTTACATTTAAAAAATCAATAACATGGTCTGCGTTTGCTCCTTCTCTCAGTATTTGATTTATATGATCGAAAATGCGTCTGTATAGGTTATCGCTGGATTCTTTTACATATACTACAGGTTTAGTTTTATCATTTTCAATATATTCGAATTTCTATAACAAAAGTGTATGTTTAAATATTTATATATTTATTATAATAATAATAGAAATGTAATTTTCTTACATTTATTTTAATAAAATTCGCGACTTCACTTTCTGGAATAAAGTCTGTCCATTTTAAATTGTGCTTTTTCCAAAACTCTTTTGTATAATTAGGACCAATGTCTCGCATAAAATATTGTAGAAAGCTTCTTAAGAAACTTATACAAACATTTGTATCATAATTGGTATATTTCTTACACCACAGATCCCGAATATTTATTAAATTTTTCAATATCAGAAGCCCTGCAAAAAATTTATAGTTTACATCTAGTTAAAATTCGTTCTTATTTACCTGCAAATTCAAAAATATATAACCACATTTCAGGAATATCCGTAATTAAGACATTAGCGATTTCAGAAAAATGCGTGTAAGCCAATTTAAAGTGTTCAATAGAGACAAAGTTACGATGAATAAGATAAGCAACACAATTAGATAAATGACGCCTATTCATGGCACTAACGTCAAGCAAATGCAAATAATCCGTTAAAATATAGTACATAAAACCACAACGTTGCGTATCTTTTAATCGTTTCATACAAGAAACTACTTGATTGTTAATTTCTTTTGAGTGTATAGTATTTTCCACTAACTCCGATGCTAACGCTTTGAATTCCCTTAAATCGTTAGAATTGGGTGCTTTGAAACATGGTGTTGGAGCTGTATTTGGTATTTCTTCATTTTTCGACTGTTGCACTATAAAGTCCGTCTTTTTATTCCAAATATTATTGTCGTCAATATTTAATGTCGAAACATTAGCAGGCTAGAAAGAAACAAATATATAATTAAATTAGATTTATAACCAAAAATGAGTTGCACGATTAATTTAATTTTTAAATTGTCT
This sequence comes from Ornithomya fringillina, assembly GCA_963978525.1. Classification (NCBI taxonomy): domain Eukaryota; kingdom Metazoa; phylum Arthropoda; class Insecta; order Diptera; family Hippoboscidae; genus Ornithomya; species Ornithomya fringillina. The sequence goes on from OZ021695.1 coordinate 2,774,370, forward strand.
TTAGTAAATTATATATTATATAAAAATAGCAGGAGTATTAATATTCTGATCATTATTGCACGATTTTTGTATAATAAAAATTGTATTACATATAAATTTGCTTTAAGTTAACAATGTTTATTATTCTCAGGTTTTCATAAAAAATGATTTTATTGTTGGTACATATATATGTCTTCATTATAACCAGGGATTACTTCAAATTTAAAAATTTATTTCATCAAACTAATAAGAAAATTAAGTTTGTCTTAGGCCGAATATTAAATACTCTCCACACCCACAACGGTGGGCGTAGCAAATATATATATAATAGCAAATATATATATATATACACTGCATAAACTGCATCCTAGTATTTTTGCGGGTGCTACCTCAATTTGGTAGGCATTCAATTTTCATATAATACACATACTCTGGTTATATCCTGTCTATTTACGCATGAGTGCAGATGAACGCATAAATGTTGTAAAGAAATAAAAAAGATTCATAAACTGTTTGGCTATCTCAAATGCAACTAATAATTTCAAAAGTCAATATATTTGCAATATTTGCAAACAGCGATACCACACTCTTCTACATAAATAATCCCAACAAGCAGCAACAAATTCCACTCAAACAAACTATCAGCAACGGCAACAACTTATTATTGGTAAAACCCCATTATCAATACAAACCCCCTCATTCTGGTCAATAACGTCACCCATTCAACCCAACCTACATACCCTCTACTTTCAAGTAAAAACATAGTCATTAAAAAGTTGACTGAAGATATACCCCACGCTTGGCTCAGCTCCTTTAGTTCATCGCATTTATCAGATTTGTCCTTAACAAATAACCTGTTAGGAAACTCTGCTGGCATGGTCTGTCCTGGTTGAGCTTACCAAAGTCAGAATGGCCTAACCCGAAACTGATTTGTTGTTAGGTGGCGATGTTTACCCTAAAATCATCTTAGAAGGAATAAGAAAAGATCCAAAACAAGCTTTCATCGGTCAAAATACTGCCTTGGGAAGAATTATTACTGGAAAATAAACAATTCAAAACCATTACAATCTATTTCATCATATTTTACCGTAATTGCTCTAAATCAACAAATTTAAAAAATTTTGGGAGTTGAAAGAAATGCCCAAAATGACCCGATTATCACCGGAAGATAAATATTGCGAAGAATTATTCATGCGAACAACAACTAGTTTTTATTTTGCAACCAATCCTCATACGAAAGATACTTTTAAAGCCTCTGCAATTGATATAAACCATGAAGAAATTAATTTCACTAAAATCAAACTTATTGTATTGTGTCAACAAACACATTTTCCTTAATATAAACGTCTTAGATAAAAACTACCCCTACTCAAAAATCTCAAAGATCTTGTCGTATTTAACCCCTTTATTGATTTGAATGGTATTATGCGCAATAACAGCCGTCTAATGCTCTCACTTACAATGAACGGTTTCCAAGGCTTTTACCATATAATACCCCTCTTATGGAACATGTACATAAATGCACCATTCATGGCGAAATCTCTTTAATGCTGCGTGTTATTAGATCATAATATTGGATACCACGTTTAAAAATGCCATCAAGGCTACAATTCGAAATCGCAAAACTTGCATACTCTTTAAGAAAGCTCAAAGTTATGGCGGCTTTACCCCCCGAAATGACTGTCTTACAACGTCCATTTAATCACACTGTAGTAGATTTCGCAGGACCCGTTGACATTAAATTATATGTTGGCAGAGGTTGTAAAACGACGAAGGGCTATGTTCTAGTTTTTGTGGGTTTTGCTACGAGAGCAAATTATCTCGAAGTTACGAGTAATATCTTTACTCAAGCGTTGCTGGCAGATTTTTCTTTTTTTTTCTCACGTCGAGGTTGACCCGAAACTATCTATTTTGATAATGGATCAGCTTTCGTTGGTGCAGCCAATGTTTTAATGGCAGCTTAAATCTTAGATCATGTACGCAGTCAGTTTATTTCTCAACCTTTATATTGGCGTTTTATACGTCTTGGTGCTCCTCATATGGGCGGTCTTAGGGAAGCTGGTGTGAAAAGCGTAAAGTCTCATTTGAAAAATTAATTGCTTCTCAAATGTTAATACGATTTGAGGATTGTCTAAATTCCAGACCACTTTGTTAGATGTTCGATGATCCCGATGATTTAAATCTTCTAACGCCAGGTCATTATACCCTCCATCTCAGTGATGAGGGTATACTAAATTTGTTCTTCCGTTTGGAACATCCAGAAGGAGGCGTTATAGTATATAGATTCTTGATCAGCATCAAAAACTGAGTTGATTTAGATATGCATGTCCGTGTGTCCGTCTGTTGTTGGCACTCTCACGATCGTAGATTTTGAGATATTGAGCTGAAATTTTGTACAGGCACTTTTGGTTTTTGCACGCAGATCACTATTTAAAATGGGCAAAATCGGTCAAGAGTCCACAATCGACAAAAATCTATTTATCTGCCACAAAAATTAAGCTATAAACTTGAAATTTGGTACATACATAAATGTTAGATTCATCGATGTGCCAAAAATGGGTACGGTCGGATAACAGACGCGCCCACAATCAATATAAATCATTATATCTGGCACAAAAGTTGATCTACGAACTTGAAGTTTGGTACACGAATATTTAGTTATTCCATCTACTGATGTGTCAAAAATGGGCGTGGTCGAATTACAGACACGCCAACAATCGACATAAATCTATATATCTATCACAAAAATTGAGCTATGACCTTGAAATTTAGTACATCTATTTTTAGATATCCCATTCAGAAATGTGCCTAAAATGGACGATGTCAGTTACTAAACAAAAATCTATTTATCTGCCACAAAAATTGAGTTTTGAAGTTAGAATTTGGTGCACATATTTAAAGTTATACCGTTTATTGATGTGTAAAAAATGGGCGTGGTTTGCTAACAGACACGACCAAAAAAGAAAAAAAATTATTTATTTGCCACAAAAATTATCCATAAACTTGAAATTTAGTATGTACATATATAAATGTTAGCTCCATCGATATGCCGAAAATGGGCGTCGTCGGGTAACATACACGCTTACGGCTGTGTTGTATAGTGCACTATATAAACAAGTCAAATAGGGGAGTTTCGCGATTATTGCAGAAGACAATGAGGGAAATTCGTACAATGTATTATACTGTCCGTCAACGTTTACAGCACATTGGAAATAAAATTATAAACGCGTCCGAAGTGTCCGCTCAAGTAGCGTCCTACAATATTTTAGGTATGCATATGTCCGAATGTAGTAACACAGTTGTTTTCATAAATACATTCCATTCAGATAGGAGAGTCTGCATGGTAAAATCTAGGCAAGAATTAGAAAGACTACCAACAGAATCGACTGATATTTTTAAAAGTAATTTATTAGACTATTACCAACATCGTCCCCACAGTCTTGAGGACGTCAGTCTAGCCAATTTTGCTGCTAATTATGTGTTTTCAAAAAGTCGCCGATCTTCGATACGCCAAAGACGAGAAGATAAAGATATAGACGACAACGAAGACGTAACAGAGTATAGATTAGTTGGTCTCTAACTTTTAAATAATTCTGGATATATTTATAAACGAAGGAATTCAGCTATTCTTCGATTTGCAAAATCAAATATAGATATATCCAGAGCAGACTATTTCAGACATATGGTTATATTACATTTTTTGTGGCGTAATGAAGTAACAGACATTTTAGAAAACGACAAAAAACAAACATGTTCTTCGTTAGAGACTTGATAATGACAAACCAACAAAAATTCGAAAAATTTTCGGTAAACGAATCGGAAAACGCTTTAGAGGAAATTCAGAATGATAACGATGGCAATTCTGAAAATGAACCAACCCGACAAGACAACATTGCTGCATCGCAGTTATTAGATGAAGAATTCAGAGCTCTTGCTGTACCACAGATTATTAGAGACATAGATATATTTAATGTAGACGAGGAAGAAAATGACGATCAGAGTGAAGGTATCCGTTTAATAAAACTTCCTCCATTAGTAAATGTAGACATCCGTAAAGTCTCTGAATAAAAAGCAACGGATATATTTCTAACATGTACTGTATAAGATATATAGAAAAGAAGTGCTATATGAATTTGTGGGAGATGGCGTGGGACTAGGTAAAAGTCGCTTAATACAAACAACATATCAGGCAATAACACAACGATTTAATTCTCTTTCTGGATCCAATCCAGATCTCCCAAAGGATTTGTTAAGTGCCCCAATGGGTAAAGCAGCATTCCGAATTTGAGGCTATAATCTTCACTCCCTTTTCTCTTTGCCTGTAAATCAGTCGTCGTCGTCCTTTAAGTAATGATACAGTTAATTCCCTTATTGCTAGACTGATTGAAGTTAAACTTATTATTATAGATGAAGTGTCGATGGTTGGTTCCAAAATGTTAGGTTTCCTAGACTCAAAACTAAAACATATATTTAAAACTACAGAGTCTTTTGGTGGTATTCCAATTATTGTCTTTGGTGATTTAAAACAACTTCCACCGGTTAATAACCGTTGGATTTTCAATCCAAATCCAAATAACCTCTATGGAGATATAAAGGGACGAGGGCTTTGGGATATGTTCGACTTTTATGAATTAGACAAAAAAATGCGGCAAAGAGACGACAGGACTTTTGCAATTGCATTAAATAATATGGCAGTTGGACAAATGAATCCTGAAGATATAGATTTAATGATATCAAGGACAGTCAATTTACATACAGATGTGCCTTTGGATGCTATACATTTATTTTGGTCTAATAAGGAAGCTGGCACATATAATATACAACGTTTAGCACAGATTTCGACGGAAGCGCATATTTCTAGAAGTTATGACGTTTTTAAGGCTGGCTCTCTAAGTGAACAACAAAAACAGACAATTTTAAATACAATTAAGAATTTTAAAACGTCGGAGACTCAAGGACTTACGTTAAAGACTTCGGCTAAATATATGCTGACAGTAAATATTGACATTGTCGATAGACTCGTTAACGGTGCAACAGGACTTTTAATGGCAGTAGACATAAGTCAGGAAGCCGTTTCGACACTTTGGATTTCTAATAGGATTTCTAATTGGCTCTCAGGCAAGGACAAAAAGGCCTCATAATTCTGAAGATTTTTATGTCTGTTACCTAATGCATTCGCAAACACAAATATATATTACCAAAATATACAAAGGCTTAACGCTCACCACCAAGACTTATTCAGTGATGGATATATAACAGATATAGACATTTTATGTCTTGTAGAAACATGGATTTTTCTGTTGGACGACTGTTCTGTTATAAATGGAAACACCCTCAAAGAATTCTTAATGTAGGTGACCTTGTTGTAATACGAAATAAACACTTAAACCCAAACTCGTGGCGATTAGGACGCGTTATTAACGTATACCTAGGTAGTGATGATAAGGTTAGAGTAGTTCAGCTAAAAACGGCAAATGGAATCGTCTACCGATAATTCAGTCATCCAGCTAGCCTACAAATCGCTCTAATTTATTTATTTATAATTATACTCTACTTCATTCTTTTATCTCACTTATTGTAGTATAATACGTATTGTAATAAGTTACTAATTCAAGTCTATTAAATAAATAATTTGATTCTCGATATGAGATTATTTTCTGTAATAAGCAAAGTATTCGGCATTTTAGCAGGTCATCTAATGTTATACTAAAGAGACTTTTCATATAGGTGGAAACTCTATCGTATCTTCTTAGACCATAAACGTATTTGACTGCTCTGTAGGTCACTTTAATTAGTTTCTGCTTAGATATAAAATCACAGTTAGCAAATAACTCACATCCTTACAGTAATAAAGGAAACAGGTAAGACTTAGCGAAAAAAACTCGTATATGTATGGGTGTAAAGCATTGTAGATGCCAATGGGATGCGTACACTTTACCAACAACTATATTAATGTCAGCCGAATAATATACCAAGGTTTTTTACGGTTTAAATAACTGCTATTAGCTTGGTAGATGTGTTCTTTTTTCATAAATAAATAAATAAATAAAAAATAAATAAAAATAAATAACTGCAACATTTGTCCCCAATAATTGTATATTAATATTACTCAAAATTGCCCGTTTGTAAATTGCAATACACTTAGTTTTCGAAGGATTCAGACACAAACCATTCGTACTAACCTAACTTTGCTACATTTTCTAAATCATAATTAACAAGTTAGAGAAGTTCGGTTAAGACCGAAGCTTAAATACCCTCCACCTTTTATAATCCTCTAAAAATAAGTTCCTATTGCCATATTTATGTATATGACTATTTCGTGTACTTACGCAAATAGTGTTTTTTTTTTAATTATAGGCGTTTGCGTTATTCAATCACGCCCATTTTTGGGACAGTGTTGGACAACGGTACCACTTAATATATACACCAAATTTCAACTTGATAGGCATAGTATTGTGCGATATAATTTTTTAAAGATACAATTTTTTCGAAGTATGATGAGATTTTCGTTTATTGTGGGCGTGTCTCTTTACCGATTTTGCCCAATTTCAATATGGAACAGCGAAATTGAACTAAGAATACGTATGCAAAGTTTCAATTTGATATCTCAAAAATTACGACCGTGAGAGTGCCAACAACAGACGGACACACGGACGGACATGTCTCAAACGATTTCTCTTTTCATGCTGAATATAAGAATATATATGGTTTGTGGGGTCTCCGACACACTTCCTTCGATGTGTTGTAAACGGATGATCAAAATGAATATACCCTCTTCCCTAAGGTGGAGGGTATAAAAAGAAGAATAGAAATAGGCCTGTAGTCACAGTTGTTTGGTAATGGTATGACCTTCGCGAATTTTCAGCAATTGGGATAACAAGATCGCATAATTATATCATTAAAATATGTTTTTATAACTTTGGTAATTTTTGGTAGTATCAGTTTAATAAATTTAGGAGTAATATCATCGTATCCAGTTGCGTTTGACTTGATCTTTAATATACTTTCAAGCACCTTGGATTCATCTACACATTTGAAGGTAAAAGCGCAATATTGGTGCATATTACATATAGCACCATAATAGGAGATTTCGGGATTATACGCATATATATTAACGAACTTTACGTTTATAGCATTTATATCTAAATTTTCAGGAAGTGGTTGAATATTTTTGTTATTACCGATTTTGTTTATTATATTTCACCTCTCTTTCGCAAAGATAGCGGAATTAAAATTTGACCCGTAATAATTTATCTTAGCACGTCTGATATATAAATATAAAATATAAAACTTTACGACGTGCACACTTGAACTGATCGTGAAAAACTGATAGACGGATTTTTTTCCATTTTTTAAAAGCGCCGTCTCTTACTTTGATTAGTTTCAAAATGTGACTATTGAACCAGGGGCATTGATGTGAATCTTTGCTGAAACATTTTAATGGAACGTGATTGTCAAATAACGAACAGACATTAGAATTAAATAACTGCGGCTTATTTTCGCTGTCCGGTAATAACATTATCTGGTCCCACTTAATACGAGTTACTGTACTTTGTTAAGATCAAAATTTTGGAAATCCCTATAGAAGTTGCTTCTTACAGAGGTACGCAGTTGGAAATTATATGTTAGAAATATAACGTCATGTTTGGAAAAATTCGGCGGGTTTAATGAATCATTTAAGAGTATTACTTAAATCATTAACCAAAACAGATCAAGTAACGTAGCATAATGTTCTGTAAAATGTGTCGGAATTGTTAAATTTACCACGGAAGAACCGTTTGATATCATCTTATCTATAAATTCGTGCTCTAGAAAAAGATTGCTTTTAAAATCCTCCTATATAATGATATCGGAATAATCTAAAGACACATCGTTTAAGATAGTTATTAGATCTTCAAAGTTGATATTTCCATTTGATCTGTAAATGCACCCAGTAAAATTTTATTTGGTCCACTCCTTATATCTACACTGTCTGACTGTCGATGCTTGACCAAAGAACAATGTAAACTGTGCTTCATGTAGATAACTACGCCAACTGCATAGCTACGCCATCTCCATGACTAGATCTATCAGCACGAAATAAACGGAAACCATTTACACTAAAAAAAGCATCAATGTGTTCGGGCATAAACAAATGTGTTAATGATATACTTGATAAATTAAAAATCCATCTATCCTTTTCTTTGTTCTTTGCTAGTTTGTAAAATATAACCATGTAAAAACAGAAACAAAAAAGAGCAATAAACGCATCGTTTTATTAGAGTAAAAAGTCAAACCGAATGAAACAGTCATAAAATTGAACAGTCATTTTTAAATTACACTATATTTAGTATTATAAACAGATTTTTTATTAATAAATAACCAAATTAATATCTATATAAATCGAGCAATTCTAACAGCCGTCTTCTATTTCAACATTTGTTTTCATTCGTAAGAAAATAAAACTCTAATTAATTTTGGCAAACTCGAGCTATAAAGCAATAATATATGATGCCGCCGATAACTATGTAGATCCCAATCTAGAGATTCCAGTGAAGATGAATCAGGCATAGCAGCCAATACTGTTGAGATAGAACTTGGTGAATCTAGTGCGGAGGAGTCATACATGACAGTTACAGCTAGTCGTGTACTTTCGCCGAATTCACAAGAAGTATTGCCAATTTTATCACAGCTTTCGGCCATCTATGTAAAAATCCGTAATATATAGATCGTATTCTGCAAGCCAAATTGAATATTTACTTATTGATATTAAAAGCGGACCAAATAAAATGCTACTTGGAATCGTGTACAGGCTTAACTGCAATATTTATCTTGCCGACTTAATTAATACTATTGATGAGGTGTCTCTTAATTATACAATCTATTAACTGGAAACAGATTTCAAAATTAGGTAGTAGCAATCGGCTTAAGTTCGGTGAATTTAACCACCCCGATTCATTTTATTAGAAAAACCTCTACTCTGCTCTGTCTTTTCTTGATTAATAATCAACATAGTGTTTTATTATATGATTTTTATATAAGCATCCAATTTCAATTAAATGAACAAAAAATTGTTTTTCTAGATTTTAAAAATGTCAATGTAAATGAATTAGATCGTGCTACAATTTGTATTAATTGAAATCAGTTAATGTTTATACCTGATAGTGAGAGAAAACAACAATTGCTATATTATAACCTTTGCTCCGTATTTAATAATTATATCCCTACTAAACCATGCCGTATTATCTCTCACATACGTATGTCCATGGTTTAATAGGAATATATCTAGACTGATAGTGAACTAGCGTATAGAACGTGAAAGCGATACCGAACTTTTCATTTACACGACGCTTTTAAGATCGCGTGGCCACGAGCTACCTATGCAATAAGTTTTTTTTAAGTTGCTTTTTATTATAAAAAATTCCGTTCAGCTCTTACTACTAAGCAAAAGTGGACTGTAATTTACAAAATAGGTATAAACAAAAATAGTCAACCATTACCACAAAATGTCAATGTTAATATTCTAAATCATATGTTCGTTAACCAGCCAAATTATTTATATTGTTGTTATTATATTATATTATTGTGTTGTTGAAATAACTACTCATTTATATATAAATGACTTCATTGTAAATTTATCGCGACATAAGCGCGAATAATCTGGTGCTATGAGATTCATATATATTGTTTGAATAAATAAATAAATAAAATCCTTTCAGATGAAGACAGTTTCTTGGAGTAAAAAGCTAAAGGTTCTGCTCTCTTTTTATTGTTTGTTGTATTACACTACCAATTGCAACACTTGAAGCATATACCGTTTAAAAAGAATCAGCATCTCTGTTGAAATGGTTCAATAATACCGTAGATTCAAAACTTTTTTAATGCTTTCAAATGCTTCATTAGCATTTTCGTCCCACGTTAGATTTTTGTCTTTAAGCTTTGTAGCGTTTGTAATAATTGAATCAAACCTGTCATCTCTACTATGGTTATAATTGACTAGGTCAATAAATTTTGCCAAAATGCCATCGACTGATAAATTATGCCCCAAGAAATCTACATTTGTTACTCCGAATGTAAATTTTTTCGGTTTTATATTAAGACGAAATTCATCTAATCTTTTAAATACAGTAGTGGCAACGATATCGATAAATTCGAAAGTGTTCAAATTCCTGACATTCTGTATAATAGGATATAACCGTCTATATAGGTTTGCCAAACAGAAGTACATCTTCTGTAGCAAGTTTGTGAACAGTTATATGTTTTACTGGTTTTGAATAATCTGGTTCGGAAGTTAGAGAAGAACAATTCTTTAAAAGGTCGATATATTATTTTTGATCTGGAAACGTTGGCTACCAGATATACAAAATTAATGGGAATCCTCGCCTTAGATTTTAACCTAATTATTAATTAACCTTTAAAAGCCTTTTTCCGAAAGTATTTATTGTTGAGCGATTGGCTGCTGTTAGTATTATATCGGATGATTGGGTGAAATTCATTTTTTGTCGAAATTTTCTTTGAAAAAGGGCAAGGTTGCTCACATTTTCGAGCTTAGTTTTATACCTATGATAGCATTCGGATTGTCACGAATTCAATCAATTTTACGAATTATCAATCAATCAATTTTGATAAATTTTGCCATTGGAATTTATGTTGAAAATTTTTTGAATGATGGTAATTTCTGTATGTTCTTTCATTTTTAATCTCACCAACTTCTAACTTTAATTTTGTTTTTGATTCACATAGTTCACAATCAACAAAGATGATTTTGTTTCGTTAACGTGTTCAAAGTACTTAACCTATATTTTTTTAAATCTACACAATTTCATCTTACAGACTAACCGAGTAAAAGAAAATAAAATTCATGATAAATAAAATAAATTTTAATAAATGATATACATATATAAATATATATATATAAATATATAAATATACAAATTCAATTAAAATGTGGAAATAAATTTAATTTAAATGCTTCAAGTGTATCATTAAAATTAATATTGATAACTCTCATAAGGCTATTACAATGATTCATTTATCTAGCAATTGGTTCATTTTGTGCATAATTAGTTCTTTGGAACTCCTCTAAAAACGTCCTATTTAAGCGCAAGTTGCGAGGTGGGTTATATAAACGTGTTAATGATAAAAATTCATTACAGTTTATTTTTCCATTGATAATATTAAAGATTGTTGTTAGTGAAAAGCAGGATCTTCTATCTTCTAAACCCAAGTAACTTTCTCCTACTAACATAAGGAGGACAAACAGACCAATTTTAAAGTTTAATGGCAAATTTTGTTAAATTTTTTGAACTTTTTCGAAGTGTTTTATATGTGAAGTATTTGTATTTGTATTTATAAAGTAGTTGGCTACATTGAAAATCAGCCAACGTAAAGAAGAACAAGTAATAACAATAAATAAATATAATGCTATATAATAATCAGTAAAGTAAACTTAAAAATAACCGGAACCAGCTTCCACAAAAACAACAACAACAAAAACAACAGCCCCTGAAACTTACTGGAATAACTAATAGAACTTAAACTAAAAATAATTAATAATATTGCTTAAAAATAAGTTAACTTGAATAAAATTACAATTTAATAAAAATTAATATTAATTATTAATTAGAAGTAAAAAGGAAATTACAATATTTAGATGTTACTGATTCTATACCGTCAATATGACATTGATACATAGGAGCCCAGACGACAACACAATATTCCAATGTCGGCCTAACCAAGGATGAAAAAAGCCTTTTGCAAATGTACGGATCATTAAATTCCCTTGACCACCTTTGATAAATCCTAACAGCGACACTGCTTTATTTATTGTAACACCAATATGGCTATTAAAATTAAGTTTCGAATCAAAGACAACACCCAAATCTTTGAAAAAATTTACATTTTCTAAAACATAATCATGTATTGAATAAGATGTATGAATAGGAGCTATCCAATGAGAATTTTTTACATTACCACTTGTTAATACTCAATAAGTCAAGTTGAAGTAATTCTGCACCATTATTAGGATCAAATCATTTGTATATCTTAACATTATCAGCAAACATAAGAACCTTGGAAAAGTTTACACTCAAAGGGAGATCATTAACGAATATTAAAAATAATAGAGGCCCCAAATGACTTCCTTGTGGCATACCTGATGAAATATGAATTTGTCTAGAATATGAAGAGTTAAACAAAACTCTTTGCGTGCGATTAGATAGATAGCTTCCAAACCATGTTAACAAATATTTAGGAAAACCCAATCGTTGTAGCTTATAGAAAAGATGATTATGATTAACTCTATCAAAAGCTTTAGAGAAATCCAAATAAATCACATCAGTTTGTTTATGCAAAGAAAATGCTGAAGAAATATAACAAGTGAGTTCAAGTAAATGGGAAGATGTGAATTTATCCTTAGAAAAGCCATGCTGATAAGGAGTGATAATAGATCTTAATCGTGGTGATAGCCTTTCTACAAGAAGAAGTTCAAAAAGTTTGGGCAATGCACTAAATTTAGCTATTCCCCTATAATTCTCAATGTTATCCCTAGCACAATTTTTATATAAAGGAGTAATTAAGCAAGATTTCCAAGCAGTAGGAAAGTAACCCTTTTCAAGAGATTTTTTGAACAATTGTGCTTAAGGTAGCACAATTTCGTAATACCCAAGAAGGTATACCATCTGCCAGGAAAAAACTATGTTGGTAAGACGATATAATATTACATGTTAGATTATAGAGTTTTTTGTATAATATACAATCAAACATTTTCGCAATGGCATCCTGTTTAACAATAGTTCATAATATCACAGCGATTACCCGCTTTGTAAACAGGTTCAACAATGCAGTTTTTCCAATCAGAAAGGAACTCCCCAGAGATAATACATGAATTAAATAAGACTTTAAATGGTTTTACCAATGACACAGAACACCGTTTAAAAATAATTGTAGGAATAGAATCAGGAAAATTACTATATGGACTATCCTTAAGCATAGCAATAGCAGACAATATATCAGCATCATTATTATCGATAGTTTCAAATTTATTAGCTAAATTGGAAGAATTAGAATAAGAAATATCTGAATTATGAAGCAAAAAAGTTGTTTGAAAATACAAACTGAACAGTTCACAAGTTTCAGCAATGCTACCAGAGACAATATTATCATAGAACATATCATTGGGAAAGGCAATAGTTTTGCGCTTATTGTTAATAAATTGCCAAAATGCCGAAGAATTATGATTAATCTTCTTTTCCACCCTAAATATATAACTTTTATATAGAAAGTTCTGAAGAATCTCAAAATCCCGACACACTTGCTTGAATGTTAGATAACCGGAATCACTCATGGTACATTTATATATTTTAAATGCTTTAATTTTAACGTTTTTAAAATTTATAAGTTACTTATTATACCATGGAGGCTTATTCTTAGTTCTAACTGTTTTAAGAAGAATTGATTTATATATACCAGTGTTTATAATGTTAATGAGATAATTATGATTGCCACCAACATTAGCATTAATATTAATAGGTGACCACTCAGTCTATTTGAAAACTTGTTAACATCCTTGTAATTGCCAGCAGAGTATTTATGTATTAAATAAGAATTTTTACATTTACGTAAATAAGAATAAAATTCAAAATATATAGTTAATTTCCTTCTTATTGTTTGATTTTTTACCTTTCGTTAATAAAAAATTATATCGATTAGTTTTTTAATTTTGCTTTTATCCAAATTTAAAAATTGTGTTATATGCCATATGTGGGAATGAAGCCGTGAAAAAAGACTGTATCAAAATTGATTTGCCAGATTTTGATACAGTGCTTTTTCATTGAAAAATGCTCAACGATATGGCCGTCCAGTTGTCGTCGATAAAACCCATATTAAATTCGTTATCGATTCAGATCGTCTTAGCACCACACTTGATATTACAGAGAATTTCAATATATCGCATATAAGAAACTCGATCTATGGATCCTTTCATTCATTTGACGCAACGCATTAGCATCTGCTTTTCGCATCTGAAACGCAACGAAATTGTTCTATTTCTGAACAAACTAATTACTGACGACGAAAAGTGGAGAGTTTATAACAACATTAATAGGAAGAGATCGTGGGTGATGCAAGATGAACCAGCCCAGACAACGTCAAAAGCAAAGATTCACCAAAAAAAAATTTACGTTGTAAGTTGTAAGGAAGAAAAATACGCTATGCGTTTTTCTCCCTACAGCTGCAGCGTTTTCAATGGCGTAACAACTTTGCCGACTCAGGGCCGCCAACAACAACGAGTTGTAATGTGTTGCTCTAAAATTTTGAAGTTGAAGAGAGGAGATCAATCGATGTCAAGTGGTCAAAGCGTGCGGTCGTCATTCTGCGAGTATTATCCTGATTTGGATTGAAGAATATTTTTAAGTACATATATGGTTCGTGCTAGGAATCCAATTTAACAAATTATCTAAATTTTTTCTAACTTGCTGTGGTTCTATTGTTTACGCGAATACTAAATATACTATACGATCTCGTTTAAGTACATGTGCACGTATTACTTTGTTATAAAACTGTCATCGCTTCTGCGTTGCGTAAATTAAAGATATACTAAATGGGTGCAAGAAATGGAAAACCCAACCCGTGAAAAAGAAAATAATAAACTAATATAGTTAAACATATTTAATATATATATATATATGTAAGAAACAAAGATTTGTAATGAAACCAACTATTTTGAAATAAAAATTTAAAGATTTATATGTTTATAATAAGCATAAGTACGCTTCGAACCCCATTAATAAAGGAATTAGCTGAAGTATATAATAAATTAAGTGAAGTGGAAAGTAAATGTGAGACTTTTTATTTAATTTGAACCTTGAGTACCCAGGCCGCAAACAAATTATACTTCACAATGTCTAGTGGGATAATAAGGAATTCCGCACTTTGAACTTTTAGCAAACAACCAAATAATTTATTTAAACATATACGTTCAACAACTCGCCAAACTGAGCTTTTGAAATTTAAGCAAAGCGGTCAACGTAATATTGCAAAGCAACGTAATATTGCAAAGCCCCACACATGTTTGGTCACTCGCCAAAAATTACTAGATCTGGGTTAGAATGTGTTGCCACGTCCACCATATAACCCTGACCTTGCGCCTTCATTCCATGCAAAACACCCTAAATGGCAAAAATTTTAATCAATAATTACGTTAATGACGCCACTGATTTATTTAGTTTGTTGATAGCAAAGATCAAAAATTTTATAAACGTGGAATTATGACGCTGACTGAACGATGGCAAAGGTTAGGTTAGGTTAGTCGAGTGCGCGCTTATAAAAGCACTTTACCTAGGCCAATAAGTAAGCCCATTGTGATACCCAACGAAAACATAGCACAGACTCAGTTTAGTCACCCAGAAGCGGTTATAAATCGTTTGAGGTCAAAAATTTTAGCATCTGCTAGAATCTGCTATTGTTTTGTGTCGTTTTCCCTGTAGGGCCGCGCATTCACACAGCAGGTGCTTCACAGTTTTCACCTACTCCTTGTCCCTGCAGCTTCTGCAGAAATCATTATACGAGATACCGTATCTGCTGGCCATATGGTCCTGTTATGACTCCTAAGACCTCAGAGATCGATTTCCTACTTAGACTTAGTAGGTCTTTAGTTCGTTTATAGTTTAGCCGAAGCCAGAGAGTGCGAGATATGTAACAGTTCGATAAAGTACTTCATCTACTGTTTGTCCATTTCACCGCCACCGTTTCCAGTCGGCCGTCGGGGTGTTTGCACCACCACTCTCTCGCTAATATCTTGTCTACTCGCTTCGATTCTTGCACACTCGTCAGCAATCTCAATTAGATATTGATGTCTTATTTTGGAGTGTTTTTCTGAAATTTGAATTCGCGTGTCACCCATAGAATATTATTTAAAAAGCGAAAGTTAGTTCAACAGGCAAAAACTCATATATTTTTTGAAAAAATATGAAAAAATATGAACAAAGTTGATGTATTTATGTTTAAAACCTGGTGATTATTGCGATGATTCCCCGACCTAGCTTTTACAGAAAATATGGTATATACCAAAGAAACGTTTTTAATATTTTAAATGATAAGAAAGTTAAAATATTTTGGATTCATTTTAATTCGTATTAGTCCTTTACACTATGATATCATTTGGATATAACATAAAATTTTTGAAAAAACATATATGAATATATTTTTCTTTTTTCGTTAGTAAAAACTTTTTTGATTATGTATATGTACTTGATAAACGGGCTGTGAACAGCTCAATTTTTTATGTTTTTCTTTTTCTATACTAATATTATAAAGAGGAAAGATTTGTATTTTTGTATGTAACGAGTAAACTCAAAAACTACTGAACCGATTTCAAAAATATTTTCGCTATTAGAAAGCTACATTATCACTGAGTAACATAGGCTATATTTATTGCCAAAAAATTTTGGGGATCCCTGGACATTCCTACTATTACTAACCCAAGGTGTAAAAAGTATTGATGTTAAAACAAAAAAATGTTCTACAATATTATAGAACATATCAATATCTACAAAAAAATTTCCGAGACCATATGTCCAACTATTGTACTTATGTCACTATAACCCCTTTTTGTACCCACCATTGATAGTAATATTGCCATACAAACATTGCATTCACATGTACCCAGACAATTAAGAAATTAAGTATTCACAATAAGTATTTCACAATATTCACCACCAGGTTCTGGAGAGGAGCAACATTTATATGGAATTCCCGCTTGCAACATTCGGAAGGAAGCGTCGAAGACAACACAAACTTTATATATTCTTGGTCAAGATCAAAAACTGAATCAATTTAAACAATGTCCGTCCGCGTGTCCATGTGTTTGACTGTTCCTGACACTCTCACGGCCGTAATTTTTGAGATATCGAGCTGAAATTTAATACACATGTGTTAGGTGTCTGCAGGCAGGTTGTAAGTAAAATCGGGCAATATCGGTTTAAAAAATTTCAGAACCTAGGGAAGGGCATAGGCAACGTTTCATCCCGCGAGATAACCGAATTCCACGCGGGTGAAACTGCGGGCAACAGCTAGTATTTTATAAAATTTAAAAAAATTTATTTTATAAAATCATCCGACGTTTCGCCACACTCTTGTAGCTTCTTCAGGGAATTTTTTTTTCCTATATTTATACACATATAGATACACAACATTAATTACCTTTGCTAATATTGTAGGTGTCGATACAGTGTTACACTTCAAATAGTCGACATTCTTTAGTGTAGATAAAGGCGTAGTATTACTTCTATGTGCTTGAGAACTTCTGTAGGAAAAACCATCGTGCTGTTCATGAGATGTACTTATTCGCTGAGGAGCTGAAAAAAATATAATTTTCAAATATGTTTTACATAATAATAATATTTTGATATATTAATTATGTAGATTATATTATGTTATATAGGGAATATAAAAATGTATCGAATTAATTTTCAGGAGCGATGGCTGTACAATTGAGAATATTTATTCCCGGGAAACGGATAAAACAAGCGTTTGGCGGGTCTCCAAAGTTATAAACCGATTTTAGAAATGCGTATATTTTTAGAGAACTTGTCAATAATTTTTAACACTACGTCCTTTGTAGCCCGATGAAATATGTATTATGCATGATTAAAAATAAATTCTATTTTTTAATAAATATTTTCCCTTTCATTTGAATTACAATATGTATGGGTTGAAGTAAGGAATAAATGGATAAAGCTCTAAAAAGGATAACTTTCTAGTTTTTTTTTTTTTATTGTACCAGGTGATGCTGTGGTTCAGTTAAATAAAAAAGAGAATAAGCATGTTTCTCCTATAACATATTTGATGGCATACCTGCCAGATCGAGTGTATTCGAATATTCTGTTGGATAAATAACCATTCCATTTACTTCCCCAACAGTGTCGACAGACTTATGTGTGATTGGTCCGACTTGACTTGTGCATGATTTGAATATTAAACTGATTAATGTTGCTAAGTTCGTAGACGTCTTTGTTCTTGTTCGCAAAAATAGCTCGTCCATTCAGTCAATCGAGATTCCTGAAATTGATTTTAATATTTTTCAAAGAATTTGATGTCACTAAATTGTAGAGTCTATGAAGCAATAAAATTCGTTCTGAGGTCACCATCCCGTTCCCAATTTCTAGCAATTGGTGTAAGAATATCCGGGACCACGCATATTTGTAAGTAAAGTAAAGTATTTCAGGTAAGTACTTATTTCGTTCGATGGTGTTAATCGGGGTATTATGAATAGTGTATGAAAAAGCCCTTTAAGCAATATTAAAGCGTTCTCAAATAGTCTGGTGTTTCCACAAAAATTGTACAATGATCGATCAAGAGCTTCAGATTTATAATTAAGTAGAAATAAATTCGCGTGCAGTCCAAATTAGTTATTTTCTACATATTTTTTTTATTAATTTTGATTTTAAAAACCGTGATACGCTAAATTGTGAGCGCAGCAGCGCCAAAGCGTAATAGAGAACTTAAAGTATCTCTCTCACCAACATATATAAAGACGCCTAAACTCGTTGATAATTACTCTCCTTGTTTAATCCAATTAATTGACGCTCGTCTCAAAAAGCAAGAAGAGTGAATCGTATAAAGGAGAGTGAAGAAAGAATAATGAATGAGTTAAATAAGAATGTGGGGGAATTGGCAAATGAAGTGAAGATAATTAAAGAAGATATGGAAAAGGTTAATCAAGGAGTTATTGAAATAGAATCTCTTATACCTAATATTACAATGTTAAACAATGAAGTTAACGCGCTTAAAATGAGATTATTAAAACAAGAAAATTTCTAATGATTTAAGAATCACAGGAATACCGTATACCCAGGATGAAAACCTAAAGGAGATTTTATGGAAAATATGTGAAGTTTCTTAACATTAATATACCACAATTTAAATCTATTTTTCGCTTAAGCGGCAGAAGTCCTGACGGTTCCATAATTGTTAAATTTTTAGCTGCTTATGATCGTAACTATTTCCTGCGCAACGTCAATGATTTTAGGCGTAATAAAAGATCTCCTCTTAAACTAAATCTAATAAGCTTTGATATTGACAATAATTTTTATATTGATGAGAACTTGACACCGTTTAATTATAGTATCTTCAAAGCGGCGTATAAAATAAATAAAATGGGTAAAATAGAGCGAGTTTTTAGAGGTATAGTACATATTACTATGAATGGAGAAAATGAATCTATGCTCATTACTGATATCGAACAGCTAAATTTTTTTTTTTCAATAACATTGATATGTACTGATATAATAATTTTTATTTTCGTATTAAAAAGTAACAACTTTACAGCCAATATAACTCTCAAACCAATTGCTATTTGTAATGTATATCAACTGCAAGCTAGTCATGATGTTTTATGTGTTTTTTTGCTTAATGCAAATGCCTGCATTGATGGTAAACTTACGTATATATTATTATATAGTATGTCATATGTTTGGATAACTTTTATGCAGCTTGTTATAAATTATTTTTATATTATAAGATTGTTTTATTTAGTTTATTTTAAATACTCACATTTGTTTAAACAAGCAAATTCCACTAGCAAGGAATGCTGTGAGTGGGTGAGTATCCTTATAATTGTTTATGTTTATAAATACTTACATTTGCTCCATTAGAGCAAAAACCAGTAACATTCACTGCTATGTCCGGGTAAGTATTCATATTGATCAACCAAGGTATGCCTTGTTCAAGATTTCTTTATTAATTGATAATTTATGTACAATTTCTTCTGCTTATATACTAATTCTACTTCTACTTACGATTGTAAAATAATGCTTACTCTACAAATCGTAAAATAATGCTTAACATAAGAATAATGCTTACTACGCTTAATGTTTAAATGAGTACAAATATAATTATGTAAATAATGCCATACTGAGTCTTAAAAATAGTACTTACCATGCTTAATGTTTACTACATTAAAATTGTATAGTACTCTACAAGCCACTTAATATAATTTTATGCAACCCAATAATATAAGATGGTTATATCGAACATAATACTGAAGCTTAGCTGTAGCTTATTTACACTTAATGTTTTTGAAGATCTCACGCCACATTATTCTGATATAAATGTGGAAAATAATTTTAAAAGAATATGTTAGAATATGAAATATATTCAATTGTTTTTTATGTCATTTTTGAAAAATAATATTTTCTGTAATGTAATAAAATAATTTTTTTGTTTAAAAAATATTAATAAAATCTGCGTAATATATGTAAAAGGTTATGGGCTCTCACGAGAAGACTGAAATAGTTCAATTTTGTGGAGTAAATTTTGAAAACTGGCATTTCCGGGTGGAAAAACATTTGGCAGCATCAGGATGTTTGGAAGCTATAAAGTCAACTCCTCCATCAACTGGTACTGCAGCTGCTTTAGAGCAGTGGAGTAAAATTGATTTGAAGGTTCAGGATATATTGACCAGTTTGCTACATAATGACTGTTTGGAATACGTTCGTGAC
Organism: Ornithomya fringillina; assembly: GCA_963978525.1. Taxonomy (NCBI): domain Eukaryota; kingdom Metazoa; phylum Arthropoda; class Insecta; order Diptera; family Hippoboscidae; genus Ornithomya; species Ornithomya fringillina. The sequence goes on from OZ021695.1 coordinate 2,794,826, forward strand.
AAAAATTCTTCATTAGAAATGTGAAATAGTTTAAATAAAGCATTTGAAAGGAAATCTCCTCAAAATCAAATTCTTGTACGAAAAGAGATGGCAAATCTTAAACTAAAAGAAGGTGACAGCCTTTCCCAACATTTCGTAAAATTTGATTCCTTGGTAAGGCAATTAAAATCAACTGGTGCAAAACCAGAAGAAGCAGATTTGGTGTCGCAGTTATTTCTGACACTTCCGGAATCGTATGATTCCATAGTTACAGCATTTACAGCATCAGAAAATTTAAAAATTGAAGAACTTAGTCTTTCAATTGTAAAACCGCGATAACTAGCAGAAGAATCTAAAAAGAAGAATCGTAACAACGAAGAAAATAGCCAAAATGTCACAGCCTTTCAATGTATCAAAAAAGAATATATGCATAGAACATATATCGTCTAAAGATCAAATTGCTGATATGTTTACGAAAGCCTTAGACTTTAACACTTTTAATGCATTCAGAGAAAAGTTATGCATTCACTGAATGAGAGGGGGTGTTAGAATATGAAATATATTCAATTGTTTTTTATGTCATTCTTGAAAAATAATATTTTGTGTAATGTAATGATATAATTTTTTTGTTTAAAAAATATTAATAAAATCTGCGTAATATAAAAGAATAACTTTCGATCTAGTAACCTTTTTGGCTTGAATGACTTTCAAATATAGTCAGATGAAAAAATTCATGAGTTAGTTACATTTTGGCGTTCGAGACGTTAAGACGGAAAAAAAGAAGAGCCATAATTTATTTAATTTAACATTTCAAGTTTTTTCTTCATTTTCTTTAACTTTAATTTAAAAAAACCTATATAAATATATGTGGAGATTTTTATTGCAACTTATTGACGCCAAACAATTTTGAAGAAGAGCTAACAGCTTTGAATTTATTTTCTGTAAACACCACTGTTCCTACACAATATACCCAGTTTGCAGATACACTACTTGATTTATTGTATCACTGCTGTAACAAAAATCACAGAAGACCTCAGGTCTAAACTTGATATGGGAAATGTTTGTGTTGTTGTACTATTAGGTTTCTCAAAAGAATTTGATACTGTGAACCGTGGTATGCTTTGTACGAAACTTAAGCGATTATATAACTTCGATGACACTGCGGTGAAATTAATACAATCATACCTACATGACAGAACACAAGTTGTTGCTACAAGTACTAATATGTCACAACCAGTCATTACCACTAAGGGTATTTTGCAAGGTTCGGTGGTATTGGGTCCTTTACTTACTAGCTTATACATAAACGATTTGCCGAATTATGTGGTACATAGTAATATACATATGTATGCGGATGATGTGCAAATCTATTGTAATGGCAGTAATAGTCAATTCAACCTGTGTTTAGAAAAAAGAAGGGAGAATATACAAGCTATAGAACTGTGGTCTGCACTTAATGGTCTCCAACTGAATCCGGCTAAAAGTAAGAGCTTGACAATTTTTAAAAGACCTCCTAGAATAGTTGCGGATGTGTTGCTAACGGTAAATAATAAGCCTATCCAATAAACAGATTGTGCCCTAAATTTGGGCATCAAGATAAATTTGACACTTATATGAATTAATCATATTGGGTATGCTACATCGAATACTTACTTTAAACTACGTGGCTTATTGCCCACGCAAAATAGTACTTCTTATAAAATAAGAGTATTAGTTGCTAAAACATACGTATTACCTACCTATTATATGGTTGCGAATTATTTGCCAATTGTGGTTCTGTGTTAATGCGAAGACTTAAGGTTGCAATTAATAATATTGTACGATACGTATTTTTGCTTAAAAAACGTGATCATGTATCTGGATATGTAAAGCGGCTATTAGTTGTAACCATTGAAGGATTATTAAAACATAGGGAACTAGTGGCACTACATAATATTATATAAACAAGGCAGCCGACATATCTATATTAAGTTTTACAATTTGCCCAGACTAATAGGGGAATGAAAATTATACAAATGAGGCATCATAGTTTATTGTCTGAAAGACATTTTTTCATATATACAATTAAGCTGTGGAATGCACTAGCATTATAGCTACAAATTATTAGAAATACGTTGAAATTTAGCTCATAACATTTTATCTGATGCTGGTTAAATAATTTCGTGCATACTGCAATATATACACACCTACACAGTAATTCATAAGGCCTTGCCTTGTTGTGTAGGTGATACATTTTAATTGAAATAAATAAAATAAAATAATATAAAAATATAAATTTAGTGCACGCATTTATATTTACTGTATAAATAGACATGATAGAAATGGACTGTATCAGATAAAAGACACGATCGAAACTTACAATTTAGCACATAATTTAGCTGCTGAGGATATACATTATGCAGGAGATACTGTATTAATCGTTAACAGTGGGTACCAAGCGTTTAGATTTCGTTTATCTGTTCTTTTATTTTAAATTGGATTGAATAAAAATTCGATATTATTGCATTTCTCAAAAAAAAATAATGCTTTTATGAAAATAAATCACGCCTCAATTGGAAAAAATTTTAAAATTCGATACAGTGCTCATCTTTTAGACATGACCAGTAATTATCAAATACTTTACCTTTCTCTCTTTCTCCATATCTATCACGTTCAAATGAACCTCTATGATAAGAGTTTTTATTACGAACGCAACCAGTTTCACGATCAGAATCATTACCACTTTTATTATTTGACTCCGAACTTGATAAAACAGCAAATGAATTAGATGGTGTTGCAATAGGTGTCGTGGTTTTATCCCACTGAAACTGAGATGCTGTACCCATTTTTTTGGTCCCAATGTCAGTCATACGCTGAAAAAAAACATTTTATCATATTAACATATATATTAAAAATTATTTAAATATTACACAAATAGTTTGCAATTTTACTAAATATATCCATTTTTTATAGGTATATATATTCTTGTACTTAACACATTAATTTTAAGTTTGTTTTCTAATAATTGTTTAATTTAATTTTTATTACATTAATTTTGTTTTAAGTAATTCAAAAGGTTTTTGACAATAAACTAACTATCGAAATGAATATTTATTCCCTTATAAAGCAATGTAAGGCTTTTTTATACCCTCAACCTTAGAGAAGAGGGTATATTCATTTTGATCATTCGTTTACAACACATCGAAGAAAGCCTCGGAGACCCCACAAACCATATATATTCTTAATTAGCATAAAAGAAAAATCGTTTGGGACATGTCCGTCCGTGTGACCGTTTGTTGTTTGGCACTCTCACGGTCGTAATTTTTGAGATATCAAATTAAAACTTGGAACACTTATTCGCAGTTTAAATTCGCTATTCTCTATTGAAATTGGGCAAAATCGGTTAAAATACACGCCCACAATAAACAAACATCTCAACGTACCTCGAAAAAATTGTATCTTTAAAAAATTATATATCGCACAATACTATGCCTATCAAGTTGAAATTTGGTATTTATTTAAATTGTACTGTTATCTAGCAGTGTGCCAAAAATAACGCAAACGCCTATAATTTAAAAAAAACACTATTTGTTGTTTAAAAGTGACTTGAATAATAAGATAAGACGGACACACGGACGGACATGTCTCAAACTATTTCTCTTTTCATGCTGATTAAGAATATATATGGTTTGTGGGGTTTTCGACGCTTCCTTCGATGTGTTGTAAACGGATGATCAAAATGAATATACCCTCTTCCCTAAGGTGGAGGGTATAATAATACATTTGTCCGAGCGAGTCACAATTTGCATCACCTATAGTTTTAGTAAAGAAAAACTGGTGATTTAAGATTATGCGTTGATTATAGAGTATTGAATACATTTACTGCTAAAAATAATTATCCAATATCTTTAATTGATGACTTGTTAGACAGGTTATGGGGTAAAAAAATATTTTACAAAGTTAGATTTAAAAAATGGTTTTTTCTACATCTTTATGCTCATAGATTCTATCACGTTGGTGTGCATATAATGAAACATTTAATATTAAAAAGACAGTTTTATTTTACATTCCGGAGGACATGGAAGGACATGTAATGTACTGTACAAATATCATAACGAATTGGGGCACGTTGGTGTGGATATAATGAAACATTTAATATTGAAAAGTTATTGGTTTTCTAACATTCGTGAAAAGTGTAAAAACCATATTAAAAATTGTTTAACATGTATAGCTTTTTTACCTAATGCTACTTTTCCTTTTGATGTAGTTCATATTGATCATTACGGACCGATTAATAACGCTAGAAGCAAAAAGTTTTTGTTGGTCGTAATAGACTCATCTACAAAGTTTGTTAGACTATATGCAACGAAAACTACAAAGCAATGCAAGATTACTTTCGGTCATACAGCAGATCCAAATATATTATTTCCTATAGTCACTGGTTTAACATCAGAAGAGTTTAAAAATTCTTAACAGAAAATAATGTCAGGCAAAGTTAACGGAAGAAGAAAATGGTCTTATTTGGGATAAATATAAACGGTTGAGTACAGCATTAATAACACAATACAAAGGTCTATCAGCAAATGTTTTTTGGTGATTTCCAGCGAGGAAAAATTGTTGATACTTTAGAAGAAAAGAAAATACTACTTTAAGAGACCTGGACAATATACGTAAGAATGCACACATTTCACAAAAGAAACTACAGAATTACAGTAAACATAACGTAGCCAAAAACAGGAAAGCTTCTACATATGTATAATAGCAAAGTGTATGAGCGAATATACATATATAACATAAATACATAACTTTCACTTTTATTTATTAATAGTGCCATTCGCTCATCATATTATATAATTTTCCTTTAATTTTCAAAAAGGTATCTTTCTTTGTTGGTTTTGTAAATAAATTATTATCAGTGGTATAAAATGAAATTTCACATCTATGCGTTTCGTTCTTTTGTGAAACTGAGGATTTTTAATAAGCTTTATAGCACTTTCATCAACCCATTTTGTAGGAATACTAATCTCTTTACAAACTAATTCTTTAAATAGACGTTTCACCCATTTCAACTCCGTTACACCTTTACAAGCTAATATGTATTCAGCCTCTGTAGTTGACAATGCTACGGTCTGCATTCGTCTTAACGACGAAGAGACTGGTCCAGTGGCAAACATTATTACATAACCATCAGTCGAATGCCTTTTCTCAAAAACGCTCTAAGTCAGTATCGCCATGCGATAACCATGTTAGTGAGTTAAACTATTAAGTGGATCGATTGATTGATGTTTCTACTTCTCTTGGTAAAACGGTTAGTGAATTACTGTAAAAATAAGCACAATTCCATCAAGAAATCAAGGCGATAGAATGTGAAATGCATGGAAGTCCTAAATCAGATTGAAGAAGGTAAGGGCAAAAATTGGGATTGGCAACATTAACTTCTCCAAAGCAAAAAACTCAAGTGGGTGCCTAAACACAGATAAAAAAGAGGAAGTCTGAAGAAAATGTTCACACTAAAAAGGCTTTCTTCCCGTCTCCCAAGCCTTTGGTTGCTGTGGACGTTTGTGTAGAAACAAAAAAGGCAAATGAAAGGGAATAATAACAATGTAGATGAATTTGCTGGAGGTGTGGAAAAGAAGGGCACAGGGCTAAAGAATGCAAAGAGAAACTTTCTTGCCTACTCTGTGGAAATGATAAACCTAATAATAACCCAGCAGGCTATAAGAAACAAAAAATAATACGGATAATACAGATTAATCTCACCAGTCTTGTTATGTTATTTGGCTGGATCTCCATGTTATGTTTATATAGGTGTAGTTTATTTATTTATAATTATTTTGAATACCCGCATTTGCTCAAAAGCAAATTTCACTCGCAGGAAATGCTATGAGCTTATGTTTTTATGCTAGGAGGAATTTAATATGTTTTGTTTCAATAGCGTACATAGCAAAGCTGAGTTGAAGATTTGATAAAATTTAGATTTTTCAACCACTTCACGGCGATGTTGTGAGATTTCGTAAGTGTATGGGTAAAGAGATGCGGGAAGCAAGAGGTTTTGTGCCTGTGTGAATATTCTAATACATAACCAATATCTCTGAATTTTTTCCGGACCGAAAACAGTGAAGAATTAGTTTTTTGTTGGTTTTTGGTTTTTTACTCTTGTGTTACTGTTGTTGTTTTTTCTGTTCTTATAAGGGAATACCATAGATTACACATACAATGCAAACGAATGTTAGTCATTAAGGCGCACGCGACTTAGAGACATTTGGACAGTGGTTTTTTACGCGCATGTGTTACTGTTGTTGTTTTTATATTCTTATAAGCAAAGTAAAGGGAATACCATAGATTGCAAACATTTGTTCGTATGTAATTTTATACATTATAATTGAATGAATGAATAAATAAATAATTAATAAATGAAAATAAGGCGTTCTTTTATTTTTTTTCGTCCGACCTTTCCACTTTTCGCTTTTTTTTCGACCATTTATACATGTTTTCTTGATGTTCGGTAAAGTTATTTTTTTTTTGCAATTTTTTTTTATTGTACAATTGGGTGGAAAAGTATTAAGCAATTCTTTAAAAAATAAATAAAACCAGTAAAAAAAGCCACATTTGATTACACAAGTCAGAGTTACAAATACAATAATACGATATTTGTGCTTTTTTACGACAACTTTGTTTGTATACATTTATATGGGCCTTGAGAAAAATATTGAATTCTGCCCGCAAAATTTAAGAGAGTGACACTCCGTCTCTGTTTTTAAAGGTCTCTGCTATTAATCTATGACACAAAGTGAGAAAAGTATATCCTACCAAATAACTGGTGGAGTGTCGCAAGGATTCGTTCTAGGACCACTTCTTTGGAGTTATGTATGACGGTATACTGCAGCTTAGTTTTCCTGGTAATGTTAAAATCTTTGGCTTTGCGGTACACAAGGCACAACATACTCTCATATATCGTAGCTAAAGATTCCGTTAGGAAAGTTCAACACTCTTTTGAGTCGGTTGGTCTAAATCTAGCCAATCATACTCCAGTCGCAAAAGAGTAGGAACAGCCACTATATTAAACCATAGAATTGAGTTTGTTATACATGTACGCTATTTCGGGGTGAAGATTGATGACAGATTGTCATTTAAATATCATCTAAAGCATGTGCGAGAAAAGGCAGGTAAAGTTTTTGCTTTGTTAGCAAGAATTATGCCCAATATAAAACTAGACAACTTAAAAGGAAAGTCCTTACGGAGGTAGTAAAATACTATATGCGCCAAGTATATGGGCTAATGCCATTAAATATAAAACACTTCGAAGGCTGATTGAACCACTCTATGCCTGCCTTAGAGTATGTTGTGCCTTTCGCACTGTTTCAGATGAAGCGGCATGTGTTATTGCAGGTATGATACCGATCACTCTGCTTAGTAAAGATAATAGGCAAATACCGCACTACTTCCGCTCTAGCCGTAGATCTGCTCCTGCCTCAACTAGACAGGTAACTGTCATTGAATGGCATACTAAATTAACAACGTCTGTTAGAGGGCAATGCATACATTAGCTAATACCGCGGCTTGAGCAGGGGCTGAATAAGAAACAGGGTAAGGTAGATTTTTTCCTTACACAGTTACTGAGTGGTCAGGGGTGTTTTAAAGCTTATCAGACACGCAGATGACCCTTATTGTCCTTATTGTGGCAGTGATGTCAAAGAGGACGCAGAGCATGCGTTTTTTATTTGCCCAAGATTTGGCGGAGATGGGAGGTGGAGAGGATGATATGCGATAATTTGTTGTCATTTAACATTATTAGTATAATGTTATGATCTCCTCAAATTTGGGAGTACAATATTAATTTGCTTGCAGTCTCATCAATTCCTTTAGAACAATATAAAGGAAAAGAAACGTACCTAGGCCCTTAAAAGAGAGTCAGATTGTGTCTCGATTTGTTGTAATACAACTGAAAGCCAGGGCTTTATGCCTCTCCCTCTTTTGCGAAATACTCGTATATTTTTAATATTAATATCTAAATCGTAGATGTGTGGTAATGAGTACCGATAACGAATGGTGGCAACGTTTAGCCTTCTAAAATCATCACAGGGTGAGCTAGACTGCATATTGCTGTTTTGACTAAAAATTCAAACTCATTTTTCGCAACTTTGTATTTAATGGGATCTAAACGTCGTGGTCTAGAGAACGGAAGGACACCTTTAGTTTATAGCTTATGAACTGTGTTATGCTGTCTTATGGTTGTGTGTAGTCAGGTTTTCTTGTCAGTCTGAGATATTCTTTAAGAGGTTCTAAGTATTTATTTTCTATGATAAATAATTTAGTTAAAGGTACTTTACAATAAACCGCAATGGCATTAACATATAACTTAGTTACCGGGTCAACCAAACGTTTGTGATTTACGTCTATCAGTAGCCCATACCAGTTCATTAACGTCTTTTACGTTTGAACCAATTAAAGCGACACTTAAACTTTTATGTAACTTTATAATATTTAATTAATTTAATTTAATATTTATTTATTTATTCAAAAAGTAAAAGTACATTAACAAAAACGATTTTTAACAGTTTTAAGTTTTGAAAAAGAATGAAGATAAAATATATTTATAAATTTTTAATACAAACTTTATAAAAATTCCAAAACATCATTTTCAAAACGAACAAGATTTTCTAAGTGGAGTAAAAAGCTATTAAAGTAATTATGTAGACCTACTTTACGTTATGTTTTACACAATCACACGGACAGGAGAAAACCTAAACGGACTCGCCGATTGATGCTGCTCAAGTATATATATACTTTTGGAGTGTGGTTCGCCTCCCCCTGGCACCAAAAAAAGCTTAAACATACGACATATATAAACAAGTAAAAAAACTAAATTTGTCTTAGGCCAAATCTTAAATGGGCGAGGCAGGTACATGATTACGCGCTCTAACAGTATATTTATTACGAACTAACTGGCAAGTCATTCTGCGTGTGGGAAATGTAGTGATAAACTTAGTATCCCCCATCTTATGTGGAGTGTATAATAGGATCTTGTGTTTGTTTATTATGACAATATTATTAACATTACAGTAGGTCCTCAGAAAAAAGTTATCAAAATACCTATGCATTGCATAACGTAAAGCAAGGTTACTAATGCCCTCAAAATCAAATTATATAGCGTGACAAGTATTGGCACGAATATATCAATATTCTTTATCATATAAGAAAATATATGAAAATTTAAAAAAAATCCTAAGCACTATACACATTCTTCGTTTTACGTTACTGATAAGTAATGTTATAGTTACTTTCAAAACATTATTAGCAATTATAAAAAGAAATCAGCTTACCATTGCTCCAAGTTTATTTGTATCAAACAGAACGGAACGACTACTTTTACTAGTTTGAGTATGCCACGTACCATCATTATTTATATTACTATCAGTACTGTGACTACCACCACCACTACTGAATTGGTGACTTCGTAGGCGTTCACTGCGTTGACTGTGACTCCCATTATAACCAGAGCGATTATCGCCATAACGGTTATCTTGCTTACCAAATCCTTGTGCCCCACTATTGGGTGAAAGCCCATAATTCGAATAATTAGAAGATAATTGCTCATATTTAGCTTCCTTTTCAATTTGGTCCATAGTCGTTGGTGTTTCAGTACGTGTGCTTTTCCACTTATTTTTTCTTAAGTCAATAACATCTTGCAACATAAAACGTACACGTGAGCTGATTTTAGAGCTGTCACTTTTCAAGGATATCGCCTGCATTTTTAAAATAACGTTTTCCAGTGAGTAATATCTCACTGGTTCTTTTGGCAAGCGGGTTTGTTCCAGTTTTTTACCTACTGTTGTTAATAATTTACACAGACATTCCAACATATCTTGGTTATGAGGATTTTTGATTAAATCTTGGATACACGATACTATTACTGCGCAGGATAAAATGTTATATTTAAAAAGCTCCCCTATAAAACGAACAGTGCCGCTAGATCGTCGGCGTATTTTGCGCTCTTCTTCTTCTAAAAGAGTTTTTACCTCTATCTCTTCATTTGGGTCTGTACAGTTTTTCATTTTATCTTTTAGTGGTTTAAGTTTTTGTTCTTTAGCTTTAGCATTAATAACGTTACATGTAAATTCACGATGCGCTTTATCTAGCAAGGAACATCGAAAATGCATTAAATTAGTTTTTGGCTCATTTTCTATAGATTTTGATTCATTTTTTGGAGTAACTTCAGATATGAGGCGATGACACAGTTGCGCATAGCAAACAGAAAAATTTGGCTCTTCTATAGCCTTTTCGAAAACTAGAATCATAACAGCATCTAACTTGTCCATTGTATCAATTTTTAATTTCATTACTTCTTTTAGAAGAGGGTCAAATTTTTCAGGCGTTAGTTTATTCAATATTCCGCGGACTTTTCGTATGATGTCTTCCTTTTCTTGTTGTTCTCTAACATCAGGATCTTCTAAGTTTATCTCAATTTTTTTCAATACTCCAGGACGCCAGGCATTTGAGCTCTCATTCAATTTCACATCCTGATTTAGCAACAAATTAACATGTATGACATCTCTTTCTCTACTGCGACTGTTTTTATTACCAGACGTTGTCGAATCTTTGCAATAATTCTTTTGTACAGAACCATCGCTACTGCGGCTGTCACTAATTAAACTTAAAGGAAATTTTTTACTAGCAAAAGCTGGCATTAAGTTTAAACCTGGTAAAATAGATATAAATTTAATATCTGGTTGAATACGAGATGCTTCAACATTACGCAATTTTATGAGTTGGTCGCGATCATATTTAAAATAATTAAATGAGGCTCGCTCAGTAGAATCTATGGAACTGATTTTATTGACGTCGTCAGAAGAGTCTTGTATTTTCATGTGTAAATTATCCAAATTTTGGACATCATTTTCAATAAAAGATTCTTTAAATTCTTTACATGCTTTGTTGCTCTGATTGCGTAGGAAAATATTACTTTTATTGTAATGTCCATTATCCAGTGATTTCTGTACTAATTCATTGCTTTTTACCAAAGCATTCGTGACAATATTTTCTGACAAAGTTACTTCTTCTGATTTAGAGGTTTCTGAAGTGCATTTTTCTTTTAATTGCACTCTATCTATGAAACAAATATCTTCGATGACTGACGCTTCGTTTGAAATTGGTTCTTCTTCGTGATTTTTCTTAGTCTCGAACTTTTTATTAAAAACAGGGATTCTTCTTTTGTTATTGTTTGCCTTCAATAAAGATGTTTCTGATGATTGTGGCATCATATCATTTGGATATGTAAATTCATTAACACAATCGGTAGTTTTTTCTATCGGGTCAACAATATGTGCTGTGGGTTTCTGGGATATATTTTCATCACATGTTGCTGTAAATAAAAATTAGCTTAAAATATATTTTTCGCAATACTGATGGATCTATGCCAATAATTCTGAATAAATACCTAATTGATATAAGTTACGCAGCAAAACAAGAATGGACATGAAACTCCATAAATAGGGTAGACCCTATTTGTTGCTTTATGTATGTGAGTAATTTAATGCAATAGCATAGAAATGTTATGATCTTACTTGTTCAAACTATATATACACATGTATGTACTTATTTAAAAAAAATTCAGTCCCTGACGATGTTTTTTACATAAAAGCGAAATATTGGCCATGTGACTAATAAATAATAAAAGTAATTTAGAAAATAATGACCTTAAGCTGAAAAGAAGAAATTGTTTCAATTCTTTATATGTTTTGACAAAAATGGGCAAAGAATAGTTAATTAATTTATTATTTGGTTGTGCGAAATTTGGATCCGATCAGACCATTTTTAGAACCACTTTCCATATAAAGATATTTCACGAAGTAATTAATATGGTAGTGCGTCACTTTTTCTGATATAACTAAACCAATTTTAGCATAATTTAAGTAGCCAAGTGGTGTAGGGTTTTAAATTACCGGGATTGACCGACTAAAACATTTTAACTTGTTTAAAATATGTAATATATACATAGTGGACCAAAATTCACGCCTGCATCTAAAAATTTAATAACTTTTTTGTTTATTATTATGTTTTACTTTTTTTTTTAAATAAAATATGAACTTTGTATGATCTAAATTTTAATTATGAAAAATAATATCAGAGAGATGACCACCATTTTCATCGACTTAAACAGACGTTTTTCATAACTGCACGCAGTTTCAGGTTCTGTTGCCCTGATCTCATCTTCAATGTTGCGCTTTAGCTGCTCTATAGTTTGATGCTTGTTAACACAGACTCGTTCTTTGTGATAACCCCATAGAAAATAATCACGCGCAGTTAAATCGGGTGAACGTGCTGGCCAATTGAATTCTGAATTTCGTAAAATAATTCGGTCATCAAAAATTAAAAAGAGTAATTTTGGCACGGGCCGTGTGTGCTGTTGCTCCATCGTGCTGGAACCACTTGTTGGCTGCCACAGGGCGTACAAAATTATTAATCATAGTACGGTACCTATCCCCATTCACCTTCACTGCATTACCAACTACATTCTCGAAGAAGTAGGGCCCTATAACTCTTTACTCCATACTGTACACTTGAGTGAGTGTAATTGGCGCTGGTGAACAACTGTGGGGTTTACGGTACCCTAAATCGCAACAAACTATAGAGCAGCTAAACCAAAACATTGAAGATGAAATCAGGGCAACAGAATCTGAAACTTTGCGTGCAGTTATGCAAAACGCCTGTTTAAGAGCCCAATTGTGCATCGATGAAAATGGTGGTCATCTTTCTGATATTATTTTTCATAATTAAAATTTAGATCATACAAAGTTTATATTTTATTAATATAAAAAAAAAGTAAAATATAACAATAAACAAAAAAGTTATTTAATTTTTATACGCAGGCGTGAGTTTTGGTCCACCCTGTATGTATATGCATGTATATATAAGTATAATTAATTGTATTCCACGTTAATAATACGCCCAAGAATTTCAAAATTTATTTTAAATTGTTTAGCAATCAAACGCGCTGTTTTTGTCAAGAACATTTTTACTCTATGAATATTTATAAAAAGATAGTGATTTTGGTAAATAAAATCATGTTTAAAACTATTAGCTAATACATTTTACTGTATAAACATATTGCTGCTTAGTTAGTGCGTCACGATGATTTTTTTATTAAATAATTAGCTTACATTTATTGGGCGCATTTGCTTTGCCTGTAGATATTGTTTCTGTCAATAAAACATTTTATACAATACATCTGGATCTCTTTCGAATGCATAATATTGGGTTTCTTTTGATTACTTTTTTATAAGAATAGACAGATTCTTTTCCACACTTAGGAATTCTTGTTTGTAATCAACTTAGTCTTTCGGTTATCTAATTATTTACTTATTTTTTTTTCAAGTTCGAAATTTGGTCATTCATCTATTATACTGTAATAATTTTGGCTGTAGTAAAGAACTTGACCAACGCTTCATATGACAACTCAACCAATGAGCAGATGAAGACAGTTAAGAACATAGTCGTAATAATAATGAATAATCTTGAAATTGGATAATGAATATACCATTATTCTTTATTTCAACGATTTTAGCTAAAATTACAGTCAAATTACAATTAACAATAAGTATAGATAGATAGACTAGCTTAAATACTAAGAAGCTTGGTGAAGTGCAGCACCAGCATCAGCAGCAACAACAACAACTGTTATAGAAGCAGCACAGAAAAAAAGTTAAAAACTATGTAATTAACTTAAATATCAAAAATTCAAAATAAATAATTATTATTAATGACTATCACTTAAATATATATATATATACATATGCTTATCACTACATAAAACTAATATTATAAACATGTACATGTACAAAATGTTCAATAATGTACACATATATACAGTCACATCCCAGCAAAAATCAGTTTATGGTAGTTATAAATTTATTTTTAAAGGACATTACTGAGTCTGACAGCGACACGTGACTATAAAAATCATTAAAAGTTTTGCAGGCCATTCGAAATGGCTAGAAGAGTTCGTAATTGGTAATTGAGGAAGTTTAATTGGCGCATAATGTCTAGAGTAGCGGGCCGGATCATTAAAACATAACTCACCGTGTAAAAAAGGGGAATTAATATCTCCCTTAATTAGTTTATAAACAAACGTCATACCTAACATTTTTAGTCTATTAGCAAGTGATGGCAGATTGATTAGTTTTAGGCGATTCTCATATGAGAGTAGGAGAGTGGATGTGTTCCACTCAAACTGCGTAGGACAAAGCTTAGAAATTGTTTTTGAATGGATTCTAATGCGTTTACGTTGAATGTATAATTAGGTGCCCACACAATTGAGATGTATTCTAGTGTGGGCCTAACTAAAGCCCATGATGATGATTCGATGATCCTTACTTAACTTTTTGTTAAAAGTTAAGTAAGGATCATCGAATTTTTTAGACCATCTTTTTATAAAACCTAAAGAACATCGTGCCCATTTATTATTGAATTTATATGAAGATTTAAGTTCATTTTTTGATCTAATAAAACACCCAGATCAACATATGACTCAATGTTTTCTAGATCTTGGCCGTATACAAAATACGTGTAAGCATTTTCTTTGCATAAACAAACTGATGTGATTTATTTGGATTTCTCTAAAGCTTTTGATAGAGTTAATCATAATCATCTTTTCTATAAGCTACAACGATTGGTTTTTCCTAAATATTTGTTAACATGGTTTGGAAGCTATCTATCTAATAGCACGCAAAGAGTTTTGTTTAACTCTTCATATTCTAGACAAATTCATGTTTCATCAGGTGTGCCACAAGGAAGTCATTTGGGGCCTCTATTATTTTTATACCCTCCACCTTAGGGAAGAGGGTATATTCATTTTGATCATCCGTTTACAACACATCGAAGGAAGCGTCGGAGACCCCACAAACCATATATATTCTTAATCAGCATGAAAAGAGAAATCGTTTGAGACATGTCCGTCCGTGTGTCCGTGTGTCCGTCTGTTGTTGGCACTCTCACGGTCGTAATTTTTGAGATATCAAATTGAAATTTTGCATACGTATTCTTAGTTCAATTTCGCTGTTCCGTATTGAAATTGGGCAAAATCGGTTAAGAGACACGCCCACAATAAACGAAAATCTTAATATACCTCGAAAAAATTGTATCTTTAAAAAATTATATATCGCACAATACTACGCCTATCAAGTTGAAATTTGGTATATATATAAAGGGTACCGTTATCCAATACTGTGCCAAAAATGGGCGTGATTGAATAACGTAAACGCCTATAATTTTAAATAAAACAGTATTTGCGTAAGTACATGAAATAGTCATATACATAAATATGGCAATAGGAACTTATTTTTTAGGGGATTATAAAAGGTGGAGGGTATTTAAGCTTCGGTCTTAACCGAACTTTTCTATCTTGTTAATATTTGTTAATGATCTTCCTTTAAGTGTAAACTTTTCCAAGGTTCTTATGTTTGCTGATGATGTTAAGATATACAAATCATTTGATTCTAATAATGGTGCGAAATTACTTCAACTTGACTTATTGAGTATTAACAAGTGAAAAAAATTGTATGTTACTTAACTTAAAGAAATGTAAGAAATTGTCATTCCATTGGATATCTCCTATTCATACATCTTATTCAATACATGATTATGTTTTAGAAAATGTAAATTTTTTCAAAGATTTGAGTGTTGTCTTTGATTCGAAACTTAAATTTAATAGCCATATTGATGCTACAATAAATAAAGCCATGTCGCTGTTAGGATTTATGAAAAGGTTGTCTAGAGAATTTAATGATCCGTACATTTGCAAAAGGCACTTTTCATCCTTGGTTAGGCCGACATTGGAATATTGTGTTGTCGTCTGGGCTCCTATGTGTCAATTTCATATTGACCGTTTAGAATCAGTGCAAAAAATTTTTTTGATATTTGATTTACGTGGACTGGGGTGGGATCGTAACAGATTACTTCCACCTTATGAAAATAAGCTTATGCTTATTGATTTGCCATTATTAAAGAAGAGGCGTGATATGTTAAGCATACTTTTTATTGTAAAATTAATTCGCGGTGTTGTTTGCTTACCATATCTTTTGAATTGTATTAACTTTAACGTTCCTGGTAGAGTATCTCGTAACTTCATTCCGATAATATTATCGCTTTGTCGCACAAATTACGAATTGTTTGATCCATTTCGGTCGCTTTGTAAACTATATAATAAAAATGTTCATCGCTTTGATGAAGCAATTGAATCATTTGCCATTATTAAGAAAAAAATGTTAGCTGTTGGGTTGCCAGGCTGATCTGTGCATGCATTTTCTACGTATGTGATGTACTTGTTACAGTCATATGCGTGCGGAATGTATACTCACTTCTATAGCAGTCACATATATACTTTATCTTATAAATGTATGTGACTGTAATATTTTAGGCTTATATTGTACTGTAATATATATTTTTTTTTCTTTTTTGGTATTTTACTTATTTTTTTTTGTAACATCTAATTATTGTAATTTCCTTTTTACTTCTAATTAATAATTAATATTAATTTTTATTAAATTGTAATTTTTATTTAAGTTAACTTACAATATTATTAATTATTTTTGGTTTAAGTTCCATTAGTTATTCCAGTAAATTTCAGTGGCTGTTGTTGCAGTGGGTGTTGTTGTTGTTGTGGAAGCTGGTTCCGGTTATTTTAAGTTTACTTTACTGATTATTATATAGTTTTAAGCATTATATTTATTTATTGTTATTACTTGTTCTTCTTTACGTTGGCTGATTTTTAATGTAGCCAACTACTTTATTAATACAAATACAAATACAAATTAACGTACAGGTAGCCATTTTTGATATTTTTTGATAAAAATTATCATACGAAAATCTTCTTAGCCAAAGACAGATTCTATTAAAGTATACCTAATTAGTCTATTTTTAAGATTCATAAATATTAAAAAAAAACTCTTTATATGAAAATATACTAATTTTTTTTTTGTTAAAACTTGCAAAAATTAATTGAAACTTTTTTCTTATGTGTATCTTTAGCATCATGTTAATTATTTTTTTCGTTTTTCTTTCTTAACATATATGTACATACATATATATACATATATATATATACATATATACCGTGTTTTTCCGAAAATACAACACTGTCTTATAATTTTTTTAAGTCCCAAATACGCGCTAGGGCTTACTTTCGGGGGTAGACCAAAATATACGTATTTTTATATTCTTTAACTTAATATAAATTTTACGCAGCATACAGAATTTAAAATTTATTCAATTACAATCATTTCATCTTCTTCATAAACATCGTCATAAAGTAAATTCTGAATTATATTTTGATTTTTTAACAAATTTATTTCCTGTTGAATCATTGGTCCAAATCCCTCATGTCTTTTTATCTAGGGCTTATTTTCGGAGGATTTCTTATATTAAAAAAAGTTTAGAAAATTGCAATAGGGTATATATATACATATATATATATACGTATATATATATAGACGAAGTTTACCGTATTAAAGTAGATATATATTATATATGGATTTTAAGTGAAGGTAAAGATAAACGCTATAAGAACTGCATAAATCATATGACAGTGTTATTGTAATAAAAAGTTTGAAGCTCATAATTATAAGCTTAAAGCTTTTGGAAAGCTTTCCTAGTGTATAAAAGGGCGAGCAAAACGTGTATAATTAGTCAGTGCTACTGCAACAGCGGTATAAATAAATCGCGCGATTGAAATAAAAAAAATTTTCGGAATAAATAAAAGGTATTTTTTTTAAACACTCGTCGATGAGTTAATTCAATGTTTGCTGCCGCCTTACTGTCTAGCCATCCCGCAAAAGTTCTTTTGTACACGCTCTAGGGCGCAACATTGGCTGCCGTATTACTGTCCTAGCCATCCGTTTTACTGTTCTTGCCATCCCGCAGAAATTCTCTTGTACACGCTCCAAGACGCAACTTTTCGCTGCCACCATACGTCCTAGCCTCTCGTGTGCGCTCTAGAACGCAACGCTCACCACTGCTGCTCTTGTACCGCTCGCCGTTGACTTTCTTATACCGTCGCTCACAGGTAATATTTTAATAGTGCTCGCCAGTGATATGAACGACAGTTTGAATAGAGCCACAGTCGCAAAGAGGATTGTTAACTATGTTGATTTTATGAAGATGTTCTCTACATCGAGTGTAGTTTAACATGAGTCTGTTAATAAAATAGACAATGTTACGGCCCAAACTACAGTTAACTTATACACGTGGAGCCAGAGAGTACAAATGGCGGCCGTTACAAAAATTACTCCACCGCTGCTGCCACTTATTAACAGCGTTGCGCTTGTCTAATGATTTCACATCGGCATAAATTATGGAAGCGTTAACGAAATCGTTATTTTTGGAAGAGGCAATTTCATAGGCAATACAATTACCGCCAATCCCCAAATGACTTGGAACCCAGAGGAAGCGTATATCAAAACCTCTGAGTTTCAAGCCAAATAAAAGCGATCTTATTTCCAAAACAAAAGTATGTGTTCTACTAGAGGGATAGGAATTTATAGCCAATAAAACAGATTTACTGTCGGTGACAATTAAAAATTTATATTGATCTTGGGCGGACACTAGACGAATAGATTCCAGTATGGCAAGAGCTTCTGAACTAAAAACGGAAATGCAAGGGTGACTTGAAAAATAAGCTTCTATATTAATATCAGGGAACCAAACTCTACTGCCCACCACATTCGACTTGGATCCATCTGTGAAAATCTGTCTGAAATTCTTCCTTTTAGTGCACACAAGTCTACTACAGCGACTCTGTACTTCTCCTGATGTCACATTAGATTTGTCAACTAGTAAAAACTTTGTAGTAGGACGAAAGATAAGAGACTTGTAGGGTATAGAAAACAATGGGTGCCTGAAAAACTTAGACGCTAAAATCGTTACAATTCTGAGAAAAAATCGTAAAGAAAGTCATGTTATGATTATAGGAAAGGAATTCTTATATAGATAATAAAGCAGAGTGACCTTCGTCACTAAGGATTTTGTTAATCATCACATTTGTTGTTAAAAAGAATCTTACAGGTAGTGGCATGATATTAGACATATGCTCAAGGCTTAATGTATGTGTAGAAGTCATGGCACCGAGCGCAATACGCAGTCACTTCCATTGCACCCTTTGAAGTTTAAAAAGATCCTTCTCAGAACAATCGAAAAGAAGTGGGCAAAGATATTCTAGCCTAGGCCTCACTACATCTAAGTAAAGTCTGAAAAAACTCGAGGGATCAGGTCCCCAACTTGTGCCACAGATAGATCTCAGAATATTAACATACTGAAAACATTTAGTTACTGTGGCATGTACGTGTGGTGTAAGCTTCCTGTGAAACGTGAAGCCCAGAAAGTTGGTAAGTTACTGCCGTTAATGCACAGTGAAGAACAACTGGTTGGCTTATGTTTATTCGAAAATATCATGTACTTTGTTTTCAGAGTGGATATGTGCAGCTGGAGGGCGTCCATTTTACGATATATAATATCTAAAACGGTTTGCAAGGCCTGCACTGCTCGGCATTGTGCGAGTCAGAATATTGTAAAAACAAAAACCATGGCCCTGACTTAGAAAATGTAGAAATAATCAACAGAGAGAAAAATTACAACAAGCGGCTGTTACTAGAGATACTGCACATTGTTGAGCAACCTAACAACACACGAATAAACTACAAAGCGGACACAGAAAATTGTGCTCACTTATATGAAAGACTAATCAAAAGTGATAGAATGACATAAAGAATATATAAGCTACACTTGAATCATGACAAACCTATTAAAAGACTTTAGTAGTTACAGACAAGGCATACTAGAAGTTTGTGTATAATAATTGTAGGCTAAAAGTGGTATAATAATTGTGAGGTACCTTAGCGTAAGTTACGATCGTTGTGTCTATATATACATATGTATGAATTCATTGTTAAAAAAATGTTCAGGCCCTGAGGATGCTCTTTATATAAGGGCGAGATATTGGCTATGTAATGCAAAAAGAATTAAAAAATTAACTTAATAAAGAAAATGACCTCAAGCTAGAAAAAAATTAATATCATTATTACAATAATAGGTCGAACAAAACATCTAAAAAAAAAAATTATTGATATATATATTGAAACATAAGGGACTTAAAACGCTACCTTGTGGAACGCCTGTGAGGGAACGTCTGTGAACTATGTTTTTGTCATTATAAATTAAAATATTTTTTAAGTGGAAGAGATTGTAGATGATGTTACAGAAATTAACAGGCAAGCGGAAGGACAGTAAGACGGAATGCAGTATGCCAATATTAACGGAATCAAAAGCACTGGAAATGTCGCTGACGACAACGCGATAACGTTATCGGTTGTGGATTTGGAGCGACGAAAACCAGACTGAAATATGCTAAATGCGCAATGATGTTCAACATGCCATTCAAGGCTTGAGCACAATATTCTCTCAAAGAGTTTACGAAGCGTAGATACAAGGGCAATGTTCATATAAGAGCTTGCAATATTGGGTGAACAGTTTTTCTTTTTTAGTGCAATTACTTGGTAGTCGTACCAACTAGGGAAGATCTTAAAATGCTATTAAATTCATGGAGCAATTTCAGCTTGATGTCAAAGGTAAATTGTTTTAAATGCCGTCTAAACCAGGTGCAGAATTTTTAGAAATAGCAATGACTTTATCTAGCTCGTAAATACTTATTTCGTCCGTTACGGAGCTATTATCATTATGAACGGGACGAAACATAGGCGGAGATGGGCCCAGTGGGCCAGAAAGATTATTGCAAAATGTTGAAAAATAATGCTCAGGTAGCATGGCGTATTCGGATTTTTCCCGTTAAAGGATTTAACTTTACGCCAGAGATCAGACGACGACAGATTGCTATTTATGTTTGCGCAAAACCGTTTCCATTCTTCGCGCTTTTCCTTTTAAAATATATATTTGTATTCGTTTCTAACTTCACATAACGCGTTAAAATTGACTCTTGATGGCATCCTTTGTGCTTGTAGCAAGTCTTAATTTGCCACTGGCATGATTACAAGTATTGTTCCACCAAGGGTGAGGTGCCCGAAATTTTTTTTTTGGTTTTCGGCTGAAAGTGTAAAAAACATGTTTGAAAACTTATCGAGAAAGCCATCCGAATTAGCGACAATTCCAATAGAAGCCATAATATTGTTAACTTTTCTGTTCAAAACAACTGGATTAAGACTTTTTGGTACGAAGAATTTAAAACATTCACTATATGTAGGGTGAGAACGTAAATCAATTTCAATTAAGCAATGGTTACTACCAAAGAACTCATAGTGGGTGCGCCAATTGATAAACGGACTTAAACGCGGCGAGCAAAATGAAAGATCAAATTATTTAGACTAGAGTCAAAAAAGCTGCAGTTAGGTGGAAAATAACAACTTTCTATTAAAATGTTGCCTAGGCTGGTAGCGACCATGCAGTTGAATACCTCTATGGGATTACATCTAATAGGATTGCGACGCCACCGCCGTGAGACAGACGGTCGGATCTAATCATAAGATAATTTTTAAAAGAGAGAGTATCAGAAGGCTTTAAGAAAGTTTCGGAAAGACATGCAACATTGTTGGTAAAAAGATATTGTTCCAGTTGTTTAGATTTATTCCTTAGACTGGTACAATTGAGTTGAATAATTTTCATAAGTATTCTCGCATAATTGATTTAAAAAACCAAGCGAAAAAGGTTGTTTAACTATATTCTCATTATTAAAACTCTGGGTTAATGTAGCAATAAATAGCTTTATGACTTTTATATTTTAAGTATCTAGATTATTTAGCTGATTTATGATCAATGATTTTAATTTTTGCAGAATGTTTGAACGCGTAGGGCATTCAGTTGATACGCGTGCTACGGCTGGAGCAGTCGCAATTCTTTTTTGTGGAAGCAAATCAGATTCCTCCAAACACGAATCTGACTCCTCAATACGTAATCGCTTAGATAATAAACTTTTTTTCGGGTGAGATGGAAGACTAGGAAAAGCATCAATGTTGTAAGTGTAATTTATAGTTGGGTGGGCGTAAGTGCTTTGTGCTAAAAAAAAAGGCGATGGTTTCAGCTGAGTTTCCGCCTTATCTTCCTTTTACTTGTATATTCTTTTAAAAGATGAACAAACTTTAGAATTAGAAGCGTGATCGCCTTTGCAGTTCACGCAGGATTTGGCTAATGAGCATTCTTAAGAAACACTGCCATATTGTGGGCAGAGCGCATATTGTTTAGTACAAACGCGGTTGGTGTGACCAAATCACCAGCATTTTCTGCCCTGTATGACTGGTTCTATATATGGGAAAACAGGGTAATTAACACTATAAAGTGAAATATGAGAAGGCAATATATCGCCTGAAAAACATAAACGAACTTTATCTAGGGCAGACTGACCGTTCTGATTGTTGGAAATAAATTTGGAAAAGCGCATAACCTCGTACAATAGTTGTGAATGGGGCCAAATTAAAGTAGGTTTTTTGCATTCCCATGAAGAAAAATTTCTTTCTCCGAGACATCCGCAGGTAATGAAACAATTCCGCGAACCTCGCGAAGTTCCGGCGGAATGTAGACTATGTATTTTGCATTAAGTGAAGCATCGTCAGCGATGGAGTTTTCCACAGATGCATCAGATGTAACAATTTTAATTTTCTTCTTTGAAATGAAGAATATGTCAATGTTTGTGTGTTTTTATATAAAATCTTACAGTATACTCACTTTTGTTATGCACAAATTTTCTGGTTCTATATATTAATATATTATATTTTAATACTTACAAGGCGGCACTTATATAAGATATAACGTAAAATAAATATCAAAAGCACATTAATGTTCAAGGACAAAACACTAAAATTAATAAAAATTATTAGAACAACTTAGCACGTTTACTTAGGTTCAAAAAAAGCTTTCAATTTGCTTTAATAGCATCAGACAGGTAAACGTTAGATATTTGTAATGAATTGCACTTAACATATGGAAGTGCTCCTGCGACAATCCAGCCTAAACGTGTATTGGTTAGTATTGGACGATTGCAATTTTACCGTTCTCCAAAATATCAAAAAATATGGTAACACCCAATACCATGTCGACTCGTTGTGTATTAAACCATTCATCAGCTAATGGTATATGTTCTAGTATATTCCAATTTGTAATATTCATTTCAGTATCGGGAAGTGTTCCGCTTATTTGGTCAACTACGTGAGCCTCAACAGTAATAGAGAATGGTTTAAGTAGCGATTTAATATTGGTGACACATTTAAAGTTTGATATGCCCACCATTTCATTTGCCCATTGAAATTGAATTGGAGCGTTTTGACGCTTTAGACCGGTCATATGAACTATGAGTTCAGAAATCATATTATTTTTGTGAACCACCATCTAATAAAACACAGCATGGAAAACGTTGGTTATATTTCGTTATAACGTAAGCAATTGCTGCAGCTAGTACATTTCGTTCTGTGTGTTGTATTTTTAAAGCAGCAAAATTTTTTGGCTGTACTTGATCAGTCATGTTATGATTTGCATTTTCTGCAGATTCAAGATGATTTGTTTCGTTGATTTGATTATGCTTTGGAGAAGTGTAGTTTACCAATTGCGGGCGTTCAAAATGCAATAATGAATGATGATCTTTGCCACATGTATGACAACGACCTTTAGAGGTGCAATCGGATAAGTTATGTTTTTTGAATTTGAGACAAGTGACACAAAATTTAAATGTATGCAGTTTGTTCAATCTGGCAGTAACGGGTAGGCTTAAAAAATAGAACAGCGTAAACATGACCCGGCTTTTGGCAAAAGTTGCAACAATTTTTAATAGTTACAAAAAATTTTCCTGATCTATGAACCCCTTTTGGCAATATAGCACCGCTACTGGAAGCACCACTGGGTAAAGAAACAGAGCTTAAATTACTTCCAAGAATTTGACAGCGTCTTTTTAAAAAATTTAATAAACCTGAAAGTGTTGATAAATGATCAATTGGCGGTCCTTCATTTATTCAATGTATCAGAATCAAGCTTCAATGTTATGATATATACCTTAAGATATATATACCTTGTTTATAGTTAACACCTACCTTAACGGTCTTATTTAACATATATAGAGTTTTTTAAGCGTCTCCGGCGCCCCCACTAACTCCATTAGAAGTTAGTAGCTCCCAACTATTAGAATACCGTTAATAGTGCTAACTATTCTTCCCCTTGGTCAAGGGTGTTCCATACTCCCCAATTACTGTTACAGCCCCCGCGATGCTCCAACAAAGGGGCCTACCCGAAAGTACGTACTGGTAAGAACCTTAGTTCTTGGGGCTCCAGTACCAATCCAGTACCGCGGTACCAATCGCAAAACGTCTTTGGTGGGACCTTCGACTATGTGTCTCCCAATTCGAGGCGCACTATTCCCCATGGGTTGGTTGCCCACTAAGATGTGCCAATATTATGAATGGTTACTGGAACATATCCAGCAACCTATTATGATTCTTGGAATTATCCAAGAATCAAACACAGGATCCCCGGAATACCCTTAAGGACCTTATATATAATAATAATACTTGCAGACGCTTACTCTGGCCCCACATTCCTTGGACGAAGCAGTACTGCCGGTACTCCATTTCGGGGCGGGGCCCCAAAGCAAAGAGAGCAACTCCAGTTTCTGATTTTGTTTGTTCATCCATGAAAAAAGCAAGTATTGACGAAACTTTTATACAAATTATTAAGTACTTATTTCGCCGAGGCCTTATCTGTGTTACTTTCAAAGAAGAATTTTATGACCTGCTGGCATACCTTTAGAATTTTTCATGCTTGTTCGAGTTTTCTGTATATTCCGCTTATTATTAATTGAATAATTGTTCAGTATAAGCTATTTTCCGTCCGTTTGAAAAACAAGTTTCCTCATAATATTATATAAGAGTGTTCTAAATCCTACAACAATTTTACTAAATTGGGTACATTTCGTAAATTTTTTCAGTCGATTCTAACTAAGAGGCTTATTATACCCTCCACCTTAGGGAAGAGGGTATATTCACTTTGATCATCCGTTTACAACACATCGAAGGAAGCGTCGGAGACCCCACAAACCATATATATTCTTAATCAGCATGAAAAGAGAAATCGTTTGAGACATGTCCGTCCGTGTGTCCGTGTGTCCGTCTGTTGTTGGCACTCTCACGGTCGTAATTTTTGAGATATCAAATTGAAACTTTGCATACGTATTCTTAGTTCAATTTCGCTGTTCCGTATTGAAATTGGGCAAAATCGGTAAAGAGACACGCCCACAATAAACGAAAATCTCATCATACCTCGAAAAAATTGTATCTTCAAAAAAAATTATATATCTCACAATACTATGTCTATCAAGTTGAAATTTGGTATATATATAAAGGGTACCGTTATCCAACACTGTGCCAAAAATGGGCGTGATTGAATAACGCAAACGCCTATAATTTAAAAAAAACACTATTTGCGTAAGTCATGAAATACATAAATATGGCAATAGGAGCTTATTTTTTAGAGAATTACAAAAGGTGGAGGGTATTTAAGCTTCGGTCTTAACCGAACTTTTCTATCTTGTTTTATAGTCAATTTTATCATGTACTTGTGTTTTCACCAAATGTAGATTTATATCTACCCATCTTTTGTAGATGACTTGTGCCATGTTTCATCTGTTTTCCGATCATAAAGAAACCGATGTCATCTACATCGACTTCTCCAACGCTTTTGATAGAGTGAATCATAATATATTAATACAAATTAGGTTGAATTGGTTTTTCTAAAAACATTTTATAATTTTTCTGTTTTTATCTTACAAGATGGACCTAAAGACTTTTGTTTAATATTTCGTTTTTTTTTTTTCAAGACATCTCTGTAACTTCTTGTGTTTTGCAGAGAAATCACTAAGATCCATTTCTGTTTGTTTTATTTGTTAATGGCTCTCCCAAGGGGATCCATATGTCATCTATAATGATGTTCGCTGATAAAGTAAAAATATTTAATTTGATTTATTCTATTGAGGACGTACTCGTACACTAATTATAGTCCGATTTAAAAAACTTAAATCTTTGGTGTACTACCATTTGGTAGTTGTTGGTTGTCATTAAAATTAAAGAAGTGTCAAGAGATCTTCTTTTAATAATCTCCCCTTCTTAAATTTAATTTTAATCTTCACCACAAAGGTGGAAGCAAAATCTGTTAGCATTGCTGCAATGCTATATTTTATTGTGTATTGAAATTAAGTACACGTAACTTGGATGTGACTGCGTAGTGTGGTGTCGCACAACGTGCAACGTTTAAGTCCAGCAGAAATGCTTATTAAATAATGCTGTAGAAAATGAGACTACTTCTTTGTTTCGTTGAGAATTTTAATCTGGTTTATTTGGTAAAATTTAACATCTTATGTTCTAAAATTCTAAGGTTGAAAGGTTACAATAATTAAAATGATTACTTGCAATATTCCTTATTTTTGCTTACCTAATATTTTCACTAAAACAACACTAAAAGTTATAATTGTGTTATGTGCGTGTAGATATGCGGTGTTACGAAGAATTTGTTATAGCTCTTTCAATTATTGCACCTTTAGGCAAAATTTGATTGGTATGTCATTTGCTGCAATTTCACTTATTGTAAGCAAAGTTCGAATGCATTATAAAGAGCGTAACCGCATTGTAGACATACTACATCATAATTGAATTTACTCCATTCCTAGATATTATTTTATAAGGCCCTACGTATATTTTCTTCTATTCTTATTCCTTAATAAAACAAAATCACCTACATTTAAAATTAAAGGGTTGGTGTCTTTAGTGTTACTGTTTAAGGTGCGTTTTTGTTTTTCTAATTCTATTAGTTTTTTGGCTCTTTTTTGGGAATATTGGAGTCTGACTTTTAATTCATTGGTGTAATCCTCCAAAAAATTGAAATTTTCTCGTTTGACATAAAATTATCATTTGGCAAACATAGTACTACTCCCAACACTAATTCAAATGATGTATAGTTCAATGTCACATGTGATGTATTATTGTATGCAAAATTCTAGTTAAAATTTTTATTTGTTTTGTCTGATTTTATCTTGATTCTTGATAATGCGTCAGCATTTGTATTGTTTGAACCCTTTTTGTATGCTATTTCAAAATCATAATTGGATAACTCAACTTTCATCTTTGTCTTTCTAGATGAATGATCTCTTATCAGTAAATATTATGAATTTTCTTTCAAGCAGGTAGGGTCTGAAAAAATTTTATTCCCCAATATATTGCCAATAATTATTTTTCTATAACGAATTTATTTCCGTCACGTTTTGTTAGTGTTGTATAGAAAATTGGTAAATTTATCCAATTTCTCCCTATGAAAGAATTGCTTCTTGCTTCCTAGAGCAAAATCAGATGCGTCTATAGTTAAGAGAAGTTTTTTGTTAAAGTCTAGATATTGTAAGTGCATTTATAAGTAGTTTGTTTTTTAATGGGTTAAAATATATTTCACATTTATTTGACCAAATTAATGATTGGTTATTTTTACTATATTGTTTTAGCATTTTGCAATTTTTGCAAAGTCTTTTATAAATAAATGCAGAGCGCGACGGATCTTCTGACTTCGTCTACTTTTTTTGGTTTATTTCATGTTTTGATGGGTCGGTTTTTATAGCGTCTTCTGTTATTATATGTCTTGAATATCTAACTTCAGGTCGGAGAAAATGGCATTTATGGGCATTCAATTTTAAATTATATTTTCTTAAGCGTGAGAAAACTTTTAAGAGATTATTGTTATGATGTTGCAAACTACAACCAAATATAATTATGTCATCTACGTATAAAAATGCGTTTGCGTCTAATCTGGCGCAATTGTTAACATTCTTTGAAAACTGTTACATGATATTTTTAAGCAGAAAGGTAGTCTTTTAAATTGTAAAAGTCATTTGTTAGTGGAAAATGCTGTTAATGGTCTAGATTCTTTGTCCAATTCCATTTGATAAACGGAATTTGTCAAGTCTACAGTGCAAAAATGCTCTTCCAAGTACGTCCAATACGTCATCATCTAGTCTTATCAATGGAAATTAATGAAGTGAGTGTTCTAACTGGATACATTTAAATTTTGTGTTCCTTGTTTATGCGTCGGTGATCCCTCATGATGGCGGTGATTCGTTTTCCTGGTTCTGTATCATATTAATTTTAATATTATATGTTATATAATATATTAATATTAATATTATTTTTCTATTGTTGTTGGTAATCATATATCCAATTTTGTGCTCTGGTATGAAAAATTTGAGAACTCTTTTGAAAGTTTAGATCTTTCTTAGGTTTTTTTATAACATTTACATTATTTGAAACTGTGTTTGTAATAATGATTTGTAACCTTCCTCTTATTTTTTATAGTATTGATTTACTTTTAATATTTATATAAAAAAATATAAATATTATAAGTGTTGTTATGATGTCCTCTTTCATTTGCATTACTTTACTTTACTATTGTTGGTATCTTTATTATTGGTAATTATTATGTCTTCTTCTTTAGAAAGCGTCTTTCCCATTATTGTTGGGATTTCAGATCTTTAACTTCTTGTTGTTGAAGTAACTTATTTACTGGGTGTTCAATTGCTACCACCCTGTATAAGTCCCAGAGATCTTGCAAATGTTTAATATGCTGTCCTCCCCTATTATTATATTTTTGGTTATTGTGTACGTTTTTCTATTATCTTGATTTTGCTGCCTTCTTCTACATTCCTTTACTGCTAACGGTTGTGAACGCGTGTTTCCACCTGATGGTATTTTATATTATTGTTATACAGAAAAGGATTATTAAATACTTACATTTGCTTTACCAGAAAGGTGGAAGCAAAATCTGTTAGCAAAGCTGCTTTGTCCAGGTAAGTATTTAATAAAGAAAAGAATGATTGATGAATGAAAGATTGATAATTTATTGAAATTTTCATTACCTTATATACTAATTTTATAATAAATCTTAACATTATCTTTTTTTTGTTATAATTTGCTTATCTTACAAATAGTTTAAATAAATGTAACTTAAGAAGTTTATAACATGCGTATAATTACAATACAAATAGTTAAAATAATTGTAACTTAAGAACTTATGTATTTGTGTTATTTTGATGTGTAATTACATATATAAAAAAATATTCACATTAGGGCGTTATGTATGGTGCACTATACTACAGAGGTTCTCAATGTAGTGTACAGAAACTATTATGGTTTTAGGAGTTGTGAGCAACGAAGGACATGTTATAGCACTTCACTTCTTTCATCAGGGGCTTCGGGTGAATGCTGCCGCCTACATCGAGGCTTTAGAAACCGTTGTGAAACCCTGGATTTATAATGTACATGGAGATAGACCATATACTTTCCAGCAAGACTTTGCTCCTTTACACAAAGCCATGACAACACAAGATTGGATGACCGAAAATAACCACATTAATCCAAACTTATGGCCACCATGCTCCCCAGACCTTAATCCACTCGATTATTACGTAAAGAACGCAGTTGAGTGGGAGACTTATATACATTCTCATAAAAATAATTCACCACTGAATAATGCTATAACAACAACAATTATGAAATTAAACAAAGAGCATTTGATTGGGACATGCAATCGTTTTCGACCCCGGATTGAGTAAGGCGTATAAATTTTCATGGAATTATAATAAATTTGCAAAAAAATATATGAACACATTAGCTTAATATAGTTTTTTTACTTGATTACAAATAATAAATTCGATAAAATTCATAATTAATTATTTATTTTCACAAAAAATTACGAGCACAGAAAAATTATTAAAATTGGATATATTTTAGAATTTGTACTTACGAAGTGTTTCGCCTCTTTCTTGAAGTGTCAGTAACCTAAAATACACAAAAAACATAGAAAATTAATAAAAACATTTCACGAAACAAATGTATTATAGAATATGTGAAAGCCCGACCATTTAATGCCCTACGCCACTTAATAATAATGATAATGTATGGCGTTTTATTATTATTAATATTATTATAATTATTATTGCTCATTCATCTATTGAACCAACTTCGACTGTTATGGTAATATTTTTGACTCTGGTGGGTTACCTATCCAATGCGACACATGAGTTAAGTTCCAGCTGAAAAAGCTTTCACTTTTTTCCTCAGCTGGATTTGAACCCGTGTCCCATAGTGGGCAGAGTTTAATAAGGCAAAGTCTTATCCCACTTACCGAAAGGAGTACACCACTTAGTTTAGTGCAGCTATATTATTATTATTCTTTATAATCATTATTTACCCATTTTTCTCAAATAATAATAAGAATTGCGATTTTTGCCACATAAAGACTTCCATTATAATAGGATGGGGTGGGATTCATAAAATGATCTTATATGGTCCATTTTCAACAGTGTGCCTGTTTGAGAAATACGTGTACTTGTACCAAATTTTAACGAAATATCTCAAACGTGTAGCTTGCGCACAAATTTACATTGACAGATAGACGGACATTATTTGGGCGATTCAGATTTTAATTCTGAATTGACCGGTATAATTACCACAAGTAGTGTAGGGTATAACAAATAAAATTTTAAGTTATATGCTAATATAATACATGGTACGAACTTAGAAAAAACTTATATATTAGAGTATAAAACATATCAAAAGGCAAAAACAAAGAATCGGTAACAATTTTTGTCTAATAATATCTAAAGCATAGTCGACCGAGATGCTGGGAAAAAGTAACACCACATCAAAAGAAACTATTTTGTATTCATCATCTATCAATGCAATTTTCAATTTTTCTTTTAAGTCAACGATGTCTTTCACGTTGTAGCCTGAGTTTTCTGTCAAATACATAATTCTGTAGACGGGCAATTGATGACAGAGCAAATAGGTTTTATATGAAGCGTTTTTTTTGTGAACGTTAGGTAGGCCATATATGTGTGGTGCTGTAGCTACCGCCGTTAGTAATTTTCCCATTTCCATATCTGTAATGATTTTTTCTTCTATGTTATTGTTTAACATAATCATTATTTTTCTTTTGTAGGGTAGTGGTAGGATCTCCTGTATATATTTATATTTACAATTTATTTTATATAAACATTTTATTTCACACACATAAACTTCTATCAGAGTTTCATAAATTCTCAAAGCCAATTACAAGAGTGCATAATAAAGTTACCAGTCGAGATGTTACTCTCCTTTTGCTTCTTTGGTACTACTCCGACCGGTACAATTCTTGTACAAACAATTACTGCCCTTTTTTAATATTTTCGTACTTATCTTTTAAATTCTTAATTTATCTAAACGTAAAATTTTGGTCCGAATCCCTTTTCTTAACCATGACCCAGAAACCGTTATCATTGAGACTTCCTTATATTTTTCTAAAAAAAACCGGATACATTTCGTTACGCTTGAGAGATTAACGTTTCCAAACGCTTAATTTCCTCTTTGATGTTCATGTTAAAATATTAAAAACTAAACATATGTTTTAACAAGTATTGGATCAGAATAATTAAAAATGTTCGCTGAAGTACTACTACAGGGGTTATTAAAAAATGCAATGGCGATAATGAAACATAAACTTTCATTTAAAATTTAAAAAACTGCTCTTATAATCGCTTATATTTTTCCTTATTTAAGAATTAATACCTCAAATGTTTTTCCATAATTATATTCATATGATAGTATATTGGTTTTGTTTGTAATTATCATAATAGGGCGAGGTAAACTACAAAATCATATGTATCCTTGATTGACATGAATAACATGATTGAGCTCTTTTGTTTATCCACGTGTCTGTGTGAAATATTGTGGGAAGATCACCGCAGAGTTACCATTAGTTAAATTAGTAAACAAAATATAGGCCCGATCGGATTACAGACACGCCCACAGTCGACAAAAAACTATACGTGTTTGCTACAATAATTTACACATGAACTTGAAATTTGTTGCACATATTTATTAATCTCCTATATATTAGAGGGCGCAACATATATATATCTATATCTATATATACATATATTTTTGCCACGCCTACTGTTGTGGATGTGAAGGGTATTTAAGATTTGGCATAAACCAAATTTAGTTTTCTTACTTGTTTTATTTTATGTACATGACTTACTTTTTTGTTTTCGTTTTCATTTGTGGATATATTTCCACTGAAGGAGCATTTGAAATGGCAGACACAACCGGCGTTTCACAATTAGGAACGATTTCTGATTTAGCATCTATTTGTATATCTGAAAATAAAAACATAGAATATAAGTTATATTTTTCCTATTACTTTTAATGACAATATATTTACCCTCAACGCATTTTCTTAAATCAGGCGAAAAACCATCTTTCATTTGACTTTGTTCCAATATCATATTGGATTGTACTCGCGGCGCTAAAGTTACGCGTTCATCAAAGTCTACATTTGTATTTAGAGCATTCTGAAAAATATTCTTTTGTAATTTTTTTTGCTGTTAAAAACTTATAAAAGTGGCTTACTCTTCCTGATTTCAGGTCATCAAGAATATTTCTATTTGTATTTGGGTCAATAATTTCTAATGCATGTGGACGAGGTTTTCTAGTTGTTGCATGCGGGGACTGTAAAACACCAACCATTGCAGACGCAGTTATACCACCAACGCTAGTACCATTGCTTACAGATGATACATTTAGTGCAATCTGAGTTTGATGAGTAGAAGTTGTAGATATCGAATTTCCTACTCCCACACCTACAGGTGAATTAACACTTATGTTTGAACGCTGATGCTGGGATGGTTGCTGGATTTGATAATACGAGTAAAACGAATTTTGAGGATAGTATTGAGTGTAGGGATATTGTGTGTACTGTGGTTGACGCGATGGGTATGAATATTGCTGTGGGACAACGCTTTGTACCGCTGACAGATGATACATAGTATTTGTGATGAAGCGATTACGAGGTGCGGGACTTGAGGTTGTATGTGATGGTCTATACTGTGCACCGGAATTTGGGTGATTAGTTCTAACAATTCCTGTGCCATTAGACGCGTTCTGCGAAACATACTGCAACATAAAGATAATAAAATATAAGTAAACTTTTAAATAAACAAGAAATTCATATATGACTTACAAAAAACTTTCAATAATCTACATATAGTAAATTAACTAAAATTAACAAGTTGTAAAGAGATTGTTCCATTATGCCGGGGTTAAGCCGTCGGCGTAGGGTGTTCTCATCCATTCATTTATAATAAAGACGCTCGCTCTATACAAAACGGCTTACATTTATTAAGTAATATTTTTGCTTAACAGTTTATATTTGCTTAAAGTAGTGTCTAGGATTGATTAACATTTAGGTAGAAGTCGGTAACTCCACTCACATAATTACACCAGACCTTACGCCCTAGGTACTAGGATTAGGATTGTCATGTGCAGCCAGAATTACTCCCTGCATTTAACTTAGAACAACTATGTTAATAATTACCGTCTCATTAAACAACTCAGAGCACTTGGTATACAACAAAGTATCCTTCTATGACTTTTAGCTATGATCGCAGTAGAGAGATTTACCTTGTGACTTGATGTTCACTCGTTGAGAATTGGCAACCGAAGAGCGACATCCTTTGTCGATCGCCCTCGACAAGGCCTCGGTTTTGTCAAGCATATTGGAACATTGTGGAAATATTTCAATATGCTTGATGACATGGCGGTGAGTGGAGTTACCACTTAGACTTAAAACTAATAACAAAGTTGCCTTAGTTCTACTAATATATATATTATGCTATTAGTATAATGTTTATGTAACCTAGGGGGAGGGAAAAACGAGTGGGTAACGACTTTACTCGTCACAAAGTGAAAATATTATAGTGGATCAAGCCCGATCATCAAATACCTTTGTAGTGTACTCATAAATGAAGAGTTGTCACATATTATTAATAACATTACCTATACTAACTATCTTAGCCATAAGCTGACTTACTTTGTCACAACTATAAATATGCATATTTGCATTTAATAAATTTATGTTAAGGTAACATTAAGTAAGGCAAGGTTAACAATCTGCTAGATTAAGAATTTTTATAACATTAACGTTGGATAAAATTACTATAAATAATGTAAAATTTTGTAGAATAAAACAAAAAGACTTTTGTATTGAAACCAAACAAAACCAAGTTTTTTCACTGTTTACTACACCTCCCCTTACCAGGCATATAGCCAAAAGGGCAATGTACAATATTCACCACTTGATGTTTTATTCAATTTAATTATTTTTTTTTTTTTTATTTTTAGATGAAAAACTTTATTTTTTTTACGTGTATTATGAAAAAAATTTTCTTTGAAAAATGTATTGTCACAAAATTTTTTTTTTTTTAGGTTCCTCTTGTACTAAATTTTATTTCTTATCTCAAAAAATAATAGGACAAAAAATGCAACCTGTAGCTTGCGCAGTCAGACGGACATCGTTAAATCGATTTGGATTTTAATTCTGAATAAATCGGTGTAATTGAAGGTGGGTATGGCGTTTGCCGATGATCACCGAAAATGAAATTCTGGCTGCTGTAGACTCCTTTGGTTCAGCAAAA
The DNA here is from genome assembly GCA_963978525.1 of Ornithomya fringillina. NCBI lineage: Eukaryota > Metazoa > Arthropoda > Insecta > Diptera > Hippoboscidae > Ornithomya > Ornithomya fringillina. The sequence goes on from OZ021695.1 coordinate 2,829,303, forward strand.
ACTCCTGGACCTGACGGAATTTCCTATACGATCCTTAAAATAGCCGTCCAAAGTGTACCACATGTTTTTGCACAGGTTTTTAACACCTGCTTACAAACAGGTTTCTTTCCTTCGATAGTGAAAATGTATAAACTTGCTATGCTTCCAAAGAGGGCAAGAGGGTTTAGATCCAATGGCTTATAGGCCTATTTGTTTGATAGATTAAACTGGAAAGCTCCTAAAAAGATTATAAAGACTAGGCTTGAATCTGAGAATGAACTTCTGGGTGGTATCTCTAATAACCAATTTGGTTTTAGGAAGCTACGATATATTGTTATGTATTTGTTAAATTATATACTTGAATTGTTAACTTACATGAATTGTGAAACAATCTAAGAAATGAAATAAAGAGTAGTTCGTAAGCATCTTTTGAATAAGTGAGAACGCGTGCATTATTCGGCCAAACATAACATTAATGGCGATGGTAAGTAAAAAATAGTTATGGAATTTTCTTGCTTACATGTTGCTTACATGTTGCCAAACTTTAACGTTTATTTATGCACAAGCCGCGATAACACAAAGATGCGCGTATAAAGTAAATTATGTTATTGTTTTTATACGAAAAATTTGCCGAACGATATAGAAAATATGCAAAAACTTTTATTACAACAGCAAGAATTTTCAAGGAAGCTTCTGGAAGAGCAACAAAATTGGATGCAAGCCATACTCAATCGTCAAAATGATTCCCAAAAAATAGAGCAACCACTGGTACCTGCTTTTAAGAAATTTCAAAAGGAACATCATAAGTGGGATTCATATTTGCAACAATTACAGCAGCATTTTATTGCTTATGGGGTATCCAACCCTGAAAAACAAAAATCTTGTTTTTTGTCATGGATTGGTTCAGAATTGTTTGATTTATTAAAAAATATATTTGGTTGTACAAAAATCGAAAGTCAAAGTTTTGCTGACCTAACCTCAAAGTTGTCAGATCATTGTATGTTAAAGCAGCATGTTTTAGCAGCTCGCTATCAATTTTTTAAAACGTTCACGAAGCCTAATTAGTCGTGCAAGGAATGGGTTGCCGAACTCAGAGGAATAGCTAGACAGTGTAAATTTAACTGTGGTGCTGATAATTGTCTTAGAGAGTTGAAATGATACGTGATCAAATTATAGTTCATATACCACATGATTCAGTTAGAACTGCCGCTTTAAAAAAAGCACAACCAATGTTATCAGAAGTTTAAATTATTGCAGAATCGTACGAAGCAACTACAAAAACTGTGGAAACACTTAAAGAAAATTCTTTAGAAAATGAAATTTACGTAAACGCTGTTAAAACTATAATATAATGCGTAATAAAGCAAATAATGTATCACAATCTAAACGTAAGTCGTGTTAGGGTTGCTATTTAAATCATGACAAAAAAGATTGCAGATTAAAAAACGCAAATTGTTATAAATGTGGAAAAAAGGGTCACATTGCACCCGTATGCTTATCTCAAAAACAAGAACATAAAAAATTTGGAATCAAACGAAATGAAACAAATAAATCAGCTGATATGGAGGTTATTGAATCTATTTACAAAATAACAGGCAAAGTAAAAAACGAAAATAATAAAAATTTTATAGATTGCAAAATTTTAAACAAAATTGTTACATTTCAAATAGATTCTGGAGCGTCCGTATCGCTTATTACAACGGATACATACAAAAGCTTAAATTTACCACCATTACAACATACTAACGTATATTGCACGTCGTAATAAAATTCCAGTTAAGGGCGAAATTAACGTAGAAATGCAATGTGGTAAAATTGTTAAAAAAGTTTGTTAAATTATGGTAAATTCTTACAATGGGCATAATATTTTTGGATTAGATTTTTTAGATGCATTTGGCTTAGAGATACAACAAGCAAATTCAATAAATACTACTGATAAAAATCAAATTAAGCAATTGTGTAATAAGTACGGCGAACTTTTTGATTCGTCAATGGGAACGATTAAAAACTTTAAAGCCTACATTCAGTTGAAAACTTACGAGAGAAACATTATTATATACAATACGATGTGGCAAATATTTTTCAAAAATTGTTTTAAAGGAAGCTTATTTACAAATGGAGCTTGACGATGATTCGAAACAGTTTATGGTAGTAAATACTCCTTTAGGATTTTTTCAGTATAAACGTTTGCCATATGGAATTGCTAGTGCACCTGCTATTTTTCAAAAATTTCTTGAACAATTACTGGCTGGAGTAGAAAGTTGTGCAAACTATTTAGATGATATTATTGTATCAGCTCCTGATATGATCACCTATTTACAACGTTTAGAAAAAGTTTTCCAAATTTTAAGAGCCTACGGTGTAAAATATAATTTAAAAAAATGCCATTTCCTACAAGAAAAAATTGAATATCTTGGGAGAATAATTACAGCAGATGGCATATTACCTGTTGATTCTGGAGTAAGAGCAGTACAAGAGTTACAGCCACCCAAGAATTAGACAAGAAGAAGAACAAGAAGAAGAATATCTTGGGAGAATAATTACAACAGATGGCATATTACCTGTTGATTCTGGAGTAAGAGCAGTACAAGAGTTACAGCCACCCAAGAATTTAAAACAATTAGAAGCTTTTATTGGTAAAGTGAATTATTACCATAGTTTTGTGCCAAATTTTGCAACGTTAGCAGCGCCTTTAAATATGTTACGTAGAAAAAATGTTAAATTTAAATGGGGAGTTGCACAACAAAAAGCATTTGAAGATTTAAAATATTAGATTGTAAATGCAACAAAACTAGTTCAATTTAAGGAAGAATTACCTCTTGTTCTTGCAAATGGTGCTTCTCCTTATGGATTAGGAGCAGTTTTATCTCACGTTTATCCTGTTGGTTCAGAAAGACCAAAAGCATTTGATAAACATCAAGTTAAATATAGCCAAATAGAAAAAGGAGGTTTATCAATTGTGTTTGGTATTAAACGTTTTCACCAATTTTTGTACGGAAGAATGTTCACACTCTTAATTGATCACAAGCCACTTTTAAGCATATTTAATCCTACAAAAAATATTCCAACAATGACCGCACATAGATTGCAGCGATGAGCTTTGATTTTGATGGCCTATCAATTCAACATTAAATATCGAAAAACTGCTGAACATGGAAATGCTGATGCTTTATCGCGCTTACCAATAGATACTGACAATGATTTTGATGATGAAGAAGCTATTTATAATATTGCAGTATTAGATCATTTACCTTTGGATGCCAAATTAATTCCAAAATACGCTACTGAAGATTCTGTATTACGTAAAGTTCGCTATTTCGTTGAAAGTGGTTGGCTTGAGAGATGTGATGAGTTGTCTCCTAGCCTTAAACGCTATTATAATCGAAAATCTGCTTTTTCTATTTCTAATGATTTGCTTTTCATTCATACAGATTCTATACGTGTAGTCATACCTGATGCGTTAAAAAACAAAGTATTAACTTTATTACATGATGGTCATTTAGGTATTGTTAAAATGAAGCAGTTAGCTAGTTGAAGATATTCACAAACTGGCTTTTCAATGTGAAATTTGTAAAATAGAGAACTCAGCTCCACCACGAGAATTTCAGCCATGGCCTAACGCAACTAGTGCTTGGGAACGTGTTCATGTAGACTTTGCTGGTTCTATATTTAATACAAAGTGGTTAATTTGTGTCGTTGCGTATTCTCAATTTCCATATGTGACATCCTTGCACAGCACAACAGAAAAAACAATCGAGGCATTATCTTCAATTTTCACTATTGAACTAACATCTGATGCGTTTAAAAATTTTTGTAACAAGCTGGGTATTAACCATATTACCACTGCACCATTTCATCCACCTTCAAATGGATTAGCTGAACGTTTTGTAAGGTCTTTTAAAACAAATGTTCGTAAACATATTAACGATGGGCTATCTATACAAAATTCTGTACGTAAATATCTATACACTTATCGTTTTATGCCTAATTCGGAAAGTAAGTCTCCAGATGAATTACTACATGGAAGGCAAAGTAGACCAATGTGGTCACAATTATTTAAAATACCTGTAAACAAATCCTGTTCTTTAAAATCATGTTCGCGAAATTTAAAAATTAATGATGCCGTGTATGTAAAAAATTTTGTGAAACGAGAAAAATGGAAATTAAACAAAAAATTGGTAAAGTAGTATATCAAATACAAACAACAAAGGATTGTTAAAACATCATAAGCCTGGTTCTGAGTTTAAAGCACGAAAGAACAATACTGAAGTTTATTCATTTTTATACAATTCTATTCAACATCATACTGCAGCTTCACCGCCTCAGGAAACTAAAACACGTTTTTTCGGATAATGGCACTAATTTTGTGGGTTGCAACCAATACTTACGCGATTTATATCAGTTTTTAAACGAGTCATAGACACAACATACAATTTACAAATATTTAGCAGAGGACCAAATTCAATGGCATTTTTCTCCACCCAGTGGACCACACTTTGGAGGTTTACGGGAGGCTGTTGTGAAATCAATTAAATATCATTCTTAACTTATGAAGTACTTTGTCAAATTGAAAGTTGTTTAAATTCTAGACCACTTTGTATAAAATTTCAAGGTGATATACACCCACTGACTCCAGCATATTTTTTAATAATGCGCAATTTAACAACAATACCGGACGAAACTGTAATAAATGCAAGAGAGAGTTTGCGTAATAGGTGGCTCTATCTTCAAAGTTTAGTTCAGCACTTCTGGAAAAAGTGGTCCATTGAATATGTGTCACAGCTTCAACAACGCAGCAAATGGAAACAAAAACTCAACAACATAAAAGTTAACGATGTAGTATTGTTTAAGGATGACAATAATCCACCATCACAGTGGAACATCGGACGTGTTAAAGGATTACATCCCGGGTAAGATAACCAGAGTGGTCTCGGTAGAAACAGTTAAAGGCACCTTAAAAAGACGTGTGGTAAAACTCTGCATATTGTCCCTAGATATTGAAAGTTAATACATCCAACGTGGAGCGGAATATTTGCGTCAAAAAAAAAAAAACAGCTAAATTTACAATAATAATCAGTTTTATATATGTATGTATGTATATAGTACCATCTCTAAAAAATATGTATAAGTAGAAGTTCATATACAGTCCATTGCAACAGAAATAAAATGTTGAATCTTACAATAAAATCAAATATTAAAACCAACATTTTTTTATACATCAATCACTTAAATCCAAACACCACTCTTTTATTGAGTTTTCTACTGCTAAATTTCCTTTTTTAAGTAGTTCTCTTACGTAGCAGAGGTCACCCCTTTTATAGGCTCTCATAAGTTCCTCTTCTGACCTCACATCTTTTATTATAGCGTCAAATTTCTGAATATTACTGTTTTACCATGTTGTGTTAACTTTGGTACTGAAATAAGATTTGATCTCAAATCTGGAACGTACAAAGTGTTTAGCAAAGTGAGTTTAAGGTTACGATTTGGTTTGAAGCTTACTGTACCGGTGCCTGCGATAATTAATTAAATTGAAATTATTTGCTAAGTTTATCGTACTTATATCACTAACTACCCGAAATTTTTCTTTTTGGGAACACATGAGCATTTCTGGGTTCGGAAGCTTATCTTGAGTCTCTATGGCGATTCTGAACGATTCATATTCTTCAGCAATGCTGTAAAGTAGTATAATAGTTAAAAGCTCACTTATAATTTTTAATTGCATTTCGTTGAGCTTATCGAAAATTTAAAAAAACTGCTTTATATGATCTCTTATGTCTTCTCCAGGTTTCATTTTTAGGAGTATTAACGATTTCCATAACATTGCTTGGCGTGCCGGTCCTTTAAATTGATAAATTTCATGAAGTTTATTCCATAAATCATGTGAAGTATTACAATGCTTTACTTGTTTCAGTTCTGATGGGGATATTGTTAATATTATGACTGATTTTGCCCTCGAATCTTCCAATTCCCATGCTGCAATCTGGCCCAGCGATGAGTCCGGCTTCTTGCAGCTCCCATTTTCATACTTCCATCCAATAATGCTTGTACCTGGATTTTCTACGGATCGAAATTATCTTTGTGCAATAGTTCGATTTTTATCCCTGACGTAATCATGTTGGTTGCCTTAAAATATTTTTATGGGATTTTCCTTCTTAAAATTGCTGTGGCCCATAACCTTTTGTAGTTTGTTTTGTATTAATTATAAAGCAATTTAATTCATTGAAGGGAATAATTGAAAAGGTAAGTTTATTTTTTATTAGAGTGTCCAAACATTTTGCAAACTTCAGTAGTCGGAGAAAAGGGTTTTTTGAAAAAGCAATGGCATATAGTCCAGCAAATTAAACATATATTTGGAAGCAATGGGTACTTGAGTGTTTTCTAGACTTAACGCGCAGAACCAAATGGTATGAACCCGTGAAACCCATAAAAGAAGGAGATGTGGTTATTATATGTGATGACAATAAAAGAAGAGGTGAGTAAAAGAGTGATTTAGTGTATAAGGTATTCAGCCATAATCAACGCCACCACTGGAGAACTTCATCGTCTTGCATCCAAACTAGCCGAGCTTGATGTTGTGAGATGATGCCGGCTCGACTCACGGGCGGGGGGATGTTTTGAATTAACTCAACCATTTATGAATGAATAAAGAAGAGGAAGAATAAGAAGCGGCCATATTAAAAACAAGAAGCATCTGCAATGCTAATGGTTTTGAAACGCAACGAAATTGATCCTTTTCAGAAAAGACTAATTACTGGCGGCGAAAAGTATATAATTTATAATAACATTAATCGGAAGAGATCGTGGGCGATGCAAGATGAACCTGCCTAGCGGAATTCTACACTTGGGACTTCTACCAAACAACCAAATGGCCAGAAGTGGCAAATCGTAAGGATGTTGTTTTCCACCATGATAATGCAAAGACCCACATATTTTTGGTCATTCGCCAAAAATTATTGGATCCAGGTTGGGATGTGTTGTCCTATCCGACTTTGACGTCTTCATACTACCATTTATTTCGTTCCGTGCATAATTCCTTAAATAGTACAATTTTTCATTTAAAGCAACAAAGTTTATAAAATAAGCTAAGAACAAAGCATAATGTGGTTCGCGAATTAATAAGAACATCACAAATTTCGAACTAACAGATTAGATTACTTTGTGAACTAAATGAACGAAGTAGTTCATTAAACTAAAATGAACTAAAAAGCACAATTCTAATGTATACACATCGCATATACTATACATACTATATATATGTAATGTTAATTAAATTAGAGTATACAGCCAATGACTATAATGACACAAGTAAACAATAATAAATACAGTCTTTTTCCGAAAATAAGACACTGTCTTATAATTTTTTTAAATGCCAAATACGCGCTAGGGCTTACTTTCGGGGGTAGACCAAAATATACGTATTTTTATATTCTTTAACTTAATATAAATTTTACACAGCATACAGAATTTAAAATTTATTCAAATTCTGAATTATATTTTGATTTTTTAACAAATTTATTTCCTGTTGAATCAATGATCCAAATCCCTCATGTCTTTTTATCTAGGGCTTATTTTCCGAGGATGTCTTATTTTCGGAAAAACACGGTAGTATAATAATAAGAGAAAATATAAACAACAATAATGAATAATGATAATTTCTGTTTACCTTGTGCTTGTTAAAGGTATATAAAATAATGAATAACATCAAAGAAAATAACATACATATATACATTTTATAATGACGACCGTGCGTGCATATTATGCATACCATAAGTTATTATATTCTCCACCTTAGGGAAGAGTGTATATTCATTTTGATCATCCGTTTACAACACATAGGAAGCCTCAGAGACCCCACAAACCATATATATTCTTAATCAGCATGAAAAAATAAAAAAATTGAGATAGGTCCGTCTGTGTGTTCGTCTGTCTGATGTTGGCACTCTGTCGTAATTTTTGATATATTAAATTGAAACTTTGCATACGTATTCTTAGTTCAATTACGCTGATCCGTGTTGAAATTGGGCAAAATCGGTTAAGAGACACGCCTACAATAAATGAAAATCTCAACATACCGAGGTATGATTTGTTAATTGTATCTTTAAAAAATTATATACAATACTATGCCTATCAAGTTGAAATTTGGTATATATAATATATAAGTGGAACCGTTATCCAACGGCATTCAACTCGCCCATTGAGTGATTAAATAACGCAAACGCCTATAATTAAAAAAAAAACTCTATTTATAAAAATTTTCATATATTCGTAAGTACATGAAATAGTCATATACATAAATATGGCAATAGGAACTTATTTTTTTCAAAGTTTATAAAAGGTGGAGGGTATTTAAGCTTCGGTCTTAACCGAACTTTCTATCTTGTTTTTTATATAACAGGTGTTATTATTATGTTCGGTGATATAATTTTAGTTACCACCTTTTTAACGAAGCGGCGACTGCAGTTTTTGTAACGAATACGAATAAATTTACTTAAGATTTTATGATTTGAAATAATAATTGTACCCTACATAACTTGTGACAAAGAATATATTAAGTTTATGTGGAAGTTTGTACTCCTAAAGGGCTAAAGATAATCCTAAGTTTTATTATAACGATCGATTCAGAATCACCTTTTAAAACGAAATAAGCAAGTCCTTCTGTCTATAAATTTTCTCTATGTCCATTTAACTTAAGCGCAAGATTTGACCGGATTTTAAAATGTTTCGATGAAATTTGGCACTTGCTGTATCTTGAAAAATGCTTTAAATTGGGCAATTCTTAGGACGGCTCCCCGTACAACATCACATTTGGTAAGAAGGTATAATAAGTTTATGCGGATGTTTGTAATCCTTAAACGGCAAATGCCACACCCACTTTAAATTAAATTAAACACACCGATTCAAAATCATAATTTAAATCGATTTAACCGTTTATGTCCGTTCGTCCGGTGTATGGCCATGTAAATTTAGTGCATAATATTTTGGCCGCACTTTTTAATATGATAAAATTTGGTTCAAGGACGTGTCTTGACCCATAAATGTGAACTATTAAGTATTTTTAACACTAGACCATTTTTAAGACCGCTTTTCATATAATGCCTTTATTTGAAATAAGTCTTCATATGACGAAAATTCTCAATTCCTTATATTTTTAGACAAAACTTGCTGAAGAATAATTAATTAGCTGAATATTTGATTGCCCCACATTTAGCCTTGGACGTACTACTTTTAGAGCCCATTCTCATATACTACTTTTTTACCGATATTTATTTATGTTCTGAAGAAAAAAAAATATTGCATTTTTTGTAAAGGTGTAAGGTACAAAATAGTCGACTTTACCGACTATAACATTTTCAACTGCTTTTAACAATACGTTTGAGGGAAGCAAAGAGAAATTAAACTGACTATTAAGGGTGTATCATTCATACGAGCTTTCAAGGTAAACACATTACATATTTTAAACATATTTTTGTCAAATACTTCTATATATACATACCATATTTTGTGCTGATTGTGGCTGCATTCCAATTTGTCAAGTAACCGATTTACTGATTGAAATTATTAACAAAATATATGACAAGTTAAGTATGATATAAACAGCAAATATATTAGTGGTAAAAATTACACACGGCCCGCACTACGCATTGTTAGGTCAACATATACAGGTTCTACATAACCGCGTTCGGCTTTAAAGAAAACTGATCCTTTAATTTCGTATTTAAAAAACTTTTGGAGCTTCCCTGCAAAATTGAAAAATCGCAACAATTAAAAATTTTATCGTTACAAAAAGAGAATGAGAGAAAAAATACACCATATACATGACAAAAATATATGACATTTTTATACATGCCGCTTCGAGATCATTTTGTGGAAACGTTTGTAACAATCCGGAAGAAGTATCAGGAATCTAATAAGTAAAAGTATTCTCAATGGGCATCTTTCATCCTGTAATAATCATTCTCCCGATCTTAAAAATTTAGATGTTTATTTTAAAAGTGTGCCATCCCCAGAAAGAAGCAGTACAATAAGAAAAGGATATATAATTTTATCTGCATCCGTAAGTAAGTGGTAAGTAGTAAGTACTTTCTTAATTGCTAATTTTAGGGTAAAAATGTAGGTATTAAACTTGACGGAAGTATTTGTAGTCTCGGTAGATTGTACTGAATAAGTCAAAGGATGCGTCTAAAGTGGAAACTGTGCATTTATTCATGTATTAACAAGAACGAAAATAAAAGAAAAACTCTAAAAAAGTATACGCTTTGTAATATTGTAAGATTCATGGTATGATTTAACCCATTTTCTACCTAGATGTATAGAAATGTTATATACCAAGTTTTAGGTCTATAGGTCTTATGATTCAAGAGTAATATGAAAGTACCTTTCAAGTGGAATTTAAAGATATCAGAAGAGGCGTAATCCACCCAAGCACAGTTACAATGTACAAACAAAAGATCAAATTTGTTTTTGTTAGAAATCTAGTTTTAAAATTGTATGCCAGTCAATGGAGCGAGTTTTCACCTTTTACACCTTCTAACGTTGACAAAGAATAAGTACACCAAATTTCAGCTCGAAGACAAAGTTTAGGACGCCATTGTGGCAAGTCCTTTGACCGATTTTGCCGAATTGCAATAGGGAACCGCAGAAAATCTCGAATATTTTGAGATTTCAAATTTTAGTGCGATATCTTAACTTTTGCGACCTTGAGAGTTCCAACAAATAAGTGTGTTATTCACACCATTACAGATGGCTAAATCAACTTTAGATGCTGATCGAAAATATATACTTTTGGACGTGCGGCTCGCCCTCTTCTGATATCTACAAACTTCTGAACAAAAACACTATTATTATGATGATGGGTATAGAAATAGTACCAACCATTACATGTAGAATTGGCATATAACACTTAATAATTTTTTTTTTTTTTTTGGATGAAAAAGAAGAATTCATAGTTTCACAGAAAAATTAGAAATACAAGCAAATAGAAAAGCTTGCTGCTGAATTATTTATGGGCATTAATTTATGTCAGCAAGACTCCCAGGAGGTTTTATGAAGAGGGATACACATGATAAAAATCCAGAAGTAATTTTTCTATTTTTTTAAATATATCCCAATCTAACTTTCGATATTATCACAGTAAATATTTATGTAATCTTGCCGTATTATGAAAGAGTGATTGGTTGATTGGTCGCGCAACGCGCAAAGTTTGGATCCAGCAGAAATGCTTAGTATCTAGTGCTGTCTTTGTTTGATTGAGAGTTTTAGTCTGCTTTGTTTGGTAAAATTTGACGTTTTATATACTAAAATTTACTTAATACTGAGGATGAAAGAATAGCAACAAAAATCATTACTAGCAATATTTCATACTTTTGCTTACCTAAACAATGTAAATCTATATCATTAAAACAAAAAAAAAAAAAAAACAAAAAAAAAAAAAAAACAAAAATATAAATACAATGTTATTCTATTAATAGAATGTGCGTGTAGTGTTATATTTGAATGGTACGGAAAATGCAGCAAATGCAATTTCACTTATTATACGTGTAAGCAAAATTCGAGAATGCAAATACACACCGCATTATAGACACACTACACCCCCATCCTGTAGACAAAAAATTTTTTTTTAAATGAATTTTTTTTTTACAATGAATGCACCCATACCTCGCTATACAGTCGTTCTTTATGCGGCATTAGCGGCCTTCTTCAATAAAGGCACGTTCGATTTAAGGTCTAAAATGTTTCGCTATAACGGCAAAAAAACTTTTTTTCGATGTCGATATATCTACATGTTGGCAATCTTGCCATGCGCAATCTCAATGCACACTCTATTCTATTTCTTCTTGTCGAACATACCGCTAAAGTTTCTCGAGGAATTAACTCAGTTATTAGCTGTTATAAATTACTGAAGAACAAAATAGACAAGAAGGCAAGACAAACAACGTTGTACAATTTTTTAAAGTAACATAATGTAACATAAAGTTGTTTTATTTTTGTTTATAGATTATTGTTGGTTTTTGGAGTCTGTTATTATTTTATGTACAAATGTGTGTACTTGTTTCCATTGAATTTGTATGGATTTGTATTAGAATAATTGATTCCTTATAGGGCTTTTCGCTTTGCGGCCAAGTTTCGTACAACGTATCTAGGCCGTAAAGCGAGGTATGGGTGTATACTGCAATATGTTTTGAAAAAGTTTATTGTTTATAAACTATAATAAAATAATTGTTATACTTTTGTTATAACATTGTATTATGTTAAGTTCTATTATCTTATTTTAAATGGTTTAATAAATTGTCTATCCTAATAGTGGAGTTTACTCCATATCTTGAAATTATCTCGTATGAACCGACATAGTGTTTTTAATTTTTTTTTTTTTTACATTTTACATAGGCTCCTACTTATAAGTTAAACACGTTAAATGCCGCGCTAATTTTACATGGCTTGCCCGTCTGTCCAAAATAAGTTTCTCTGTATTTGTTGCATATTATGATGAAATATTATTTGTAATAGCAATTTTTTGTAATCATTCGTGACGCATTTAATTAACAGAGGTCACCGCTGACCCCCACAGCGCTGAAAGGCACTTTTATTTTATTTACTAATTCTTGTTTCAGTAGTTCGTTATTTCCGACGTTATTTTATCATATTACTTTCAAATAACTCGTTTGACGATTTATTTTCACCGGCTTACTCTAAACGATGCCGAATATTATCAGATAGTGAAGCAAGTTCTTCAAGGAGTGACCCGATAACAGGATTCTTACCACGTAATATCGAATTGAATCAGACAGTGAAGATGAGCCTGAAAGCGACGGTAACCAGGACCAGGAAATAAATTGACGTATTCCCCAGGGCAAACAAGCAAATATCTCTTTTTCGGGTTCTTCTGAAATTAGCAGTGCCTGTGATCCTGAGGTTTTCAGTTATACCGAACCTAACGATTATATATGCTGCACAAATAAAATCAGAACAACAATCGTATCGCCTGGATAAATGGTCTGAAACTAATCCAAATGAAATAAAGCGCTTTTTTGGGTTGATCATATGGTAATATGAACATATCGCAATAACTTGTATATAAATAAAACTATTTTTGTGTGTTCTATATTGCATTGATTTCTTCAAACCATTTTAGTAACGATAATAATATAAAAAAATTAAAAGCATTAAAAATTTACTCGAATTATGTGTTTTTAATAATCTTGGCTTCGCCGGTTACCGGTGACCCCCGTGGGGCTACGAACGAACTCAGTGCTCTTATGGCATTCAATGTGTTAAAGGATTGTTTACTTAATTATCATTATTTTTTAATTTTTCAGTTTTTATAAATTCTTTTGCCTTTTATTGAGAATATTTCAATCTTGCTTTCAATTCGTTACAGGAATCATCTAAATTATAATTTTCTGCGTTAATATTATCATTTGAACAATTGTCACTTGACATTCTGTAATTTATTTTATGGAAACTAGTCTTTGATGGTGATATGGGGTAAAAAATATTTGTTGAACTTTTAGTATTTCGCATATATTCTTCAAGAGTTCATTTTTGAATTCGGTTCCTCTATCAGTGGGTCATTGCGTAATTTTCAAACGATATAATTTTTAACGATTAAGATTCAATGATATCGCCCCCAAAACCAATTGCGTAAAGGTATCGTAATCGTATCGTTGTTATTGGTTTAATGTTAATGAAAAATGACGTTAAAATAAGAACAAAAAATATTCAATTATTGAAATAATAAAAAAAAAATGTAAGTATAAAAAAAATGAATAAAATTTAAAAATCTTCGGTTACAGGTCAAGAACAGATAGACATAATTATAAGTTTAGAAGACCACGACGTGGCGACATGGTAACTCTCCCCTAGGTCGACAAAAATTAAATGAATTATGGGAAGCGTTAAAGAATAAGCTAAACGCTGTTGGTCTTCCAAATAAAAGTGTAAACGGATGGAAAAAGGTAAATTTAGATTTAAATCATTTTATAAATTATATAATTAAGAAAAAAAATTGTTTAAGGTGTGAACGGACTACAAATATAGAACAACAAAAAAATTAAGTACCAATTTGATTTCAAGAAATAAAACTGAAGGTGGCCCTACTGATGAATTGCCTTTAAGTTTAAGTTTTATGGAAGACCACAGCGAGATGGCGCAAAATCACAGTATCTTCCGACGACAAAAATTAAATGAATTATGGGAAGAGTTAAAGAATATACTAAACGCTGTTGGTCTTCCAAATAAAACGGATGGAGAAAGGTAAATTTAGATTTAAATAATTTTATAAATTATATAATTAGGAAAAAATATACTTAAATAAAGAACAAAAAATAGTTAACAAGAAGAGAACAAAAAAAAATTAAGTACCAATTTGATTTCAAGAAATAAAACTGGAGGTGGCCCAACTGAAGAATTGCCGTTAACTCCCAACGAGGTAGCTGTAGTGGAAATTATTAATTTAGATGCGGGAGTTAACGGCAATTCAAACACCAAAGTGTTTGGGGCTCCAAGTAAACAAACTTATGACGAAGTACCATGCAGCTCTAACGTATGTAAACATAAATGAGTACAAATATTTATAAATGAAATATTTTCTCATTAGGTTATCGCCATATCAATGTAAAAGAGAGAAAGTTGAGGAAAGTGCTCAAAAAAAAAAACGAAAAATATAATATAAATACAAATACGCAAATATGTTAAATAATTATTACTATTAGTTATAATAATAATAATTATTTGTGTAAATAACTTCTAATATCAGCTAAGGGTCACATAATAATCAAAATGCAATTATTATTTTTTCTTTTTATTGCTGTCCCAACGTTTCGGCAATGTATCTTGCCATTTTCAGGGGACCTGTCAAATTTATTTCATAAAAAAATTTAAAATCACAATTTCATAAATATAAAACAATAATATAAAAATTAAAATTTTAATAACACCAACCTTATACAAATAGTTGTGCTTGCTAATAAAACTACTAAACAACTAATAAAAACCTTACCATTTCTCTTACTTTCCTACTCCTTTTTAAACAGTCTTCTTTAGTCGTTTTATTTTTAGTTACTTTTTATATATTTCGTTAACTTATATTGCATTCTTATTATGTACGCAAATCCATCAGATATTCGTAATGGTCCAACTGTGTCCATTTCTACTACTTCAAAGCTTGTGGTCGGTTTACTTGTTAAAGTTTGTAGTGTGTTTAATTTGTTTTACTATTTATGCAATTGTTTATAAAATATTTTATAACTTTGTTTATATCTTTAAATAGAGACTTTTGTTCAATCGAGTTTTTCTAATTCCTAAATGTCCTCAATGTGGACTATATTGTGATACTCATTTATCACTTTTAATTGGGTTAATTTATCATTATTCTTGAGTTTTAACTCACTTAAATTCAATGGTGTGAGTGAAGCTGAAGTGCTAGAGTGCATACTTGATATCAAGTCAAATGCTATCGGACTGGACGATATTGATCCTAGATTTATTAAATTAATACTTTCAATAGTTTTAAAAAGCATTACATTTATTTTTAATGACATAATTATGCGTTCGACCTTTCTGAACTGTTGCAAATTAGAAAAAGTCTTACCTATTCCGAAAAACAATGGCGATTACAAGCCAATTGCGATTCTTCCGTTTCTCTCTACAGTATTTGAAAAAATCATCAAAAACATATATGGAATTACGTCCGTATCAACACGTTAATTGTTGATTCTCAGTCTGGTTTTCGGAACAATAGATACTACTACTAAGAGTAGAATATTGGAGAATAGATGTGACAGAAAGTATAAGGGGCACATTGGACACCATTTCTTGTGTTATTAGATCACACAAAAGCTTTTGATTCCGTCGATCATGCGCTACTAACAGTCAAATTAAGGAAAATCTTTAACTTTGATACCACATCCCCCAGGCTTCTTAAAACATTCCTAACAAATAGGTATCAACGAGCCTTTGCCAATAATGTTTTCTCTGATGTACTTCCGATTAAGCGGGGGCTTCCGCTAGGGTCTGTTCTGACCACTGCTTTTCCTATTATTTATTAATGATTTACACAGTTGCCTTAGGTGGTGTCAAGTGCATATGTACGCGGATGATGTACAGATCTGCGGTAGTGGGCCGCCAAATAACATCACTGGTACGGTCACAAAAATTAATGATGATCTTGCTAATGATGCAAAATGGGCCCGTTCCAAGGGTCTGGCCTTAAATCCTTCGAAAACTAAGTGTATAGCTTTTTACAAGGCAGACCTAAGGAACATTAATATCCGTTTACTGGGGAATGATGTGGAGATAGTCGACACGGTAAAAAACCTTGGAGTGACATTCAATAGAACGCTTACTTGGTACAATCACATAAATAATAACGTGGGATAAGTGTACGGAATACAAAGTACACTGTGGCATTTATAGTGGTTTACATCCATATATATCACAAAACTTTCCAAAGCTTTCCTATATCCTAAACTCCTACACGGATGTGAGCAGTTTGCCAATTATGATTCCATTTGCAAAAAAAAAACTACGAAAGGCTAATAATTCCATAATTAGATACGATTTTGGGTTGAGGAAGTATGACCGCGTTTCCAACTGTACTGAAATTCAGCTAACAGCGACTTTGGGTGACCTGCTTAAATGTAGGACACTTTGGCTACTGCAAAAAATTGTCACTAGGCAGAATTCAAGTTACCTGTTTAGCTGACTTCAATTCTCAACTTCTTCTCTACAAAGTATATATATTTTTGATCAGCATCAAAAACTGAGTCGATTTAGACACGAGTGTCTGCGTGTCAGTGGGCCGGTCTGTTGTTGGCATTCTCACGGTCATAAATTTTGAGATATTTACACGCGGCTATTTAAAATGGGCAAAATCAGTCAAGAGACACACCCACAACAAAAATCTATATATCTGTCACAATAAATGGCTTATGAACTTTAAATTTAATTCTCATATCTATAGTTATCCCCTTCATCGATGTGTTAAAAATGAAATTAAAAATAATAGGCGCGCCCACAATTTGCAAAAATCTATATATCTGATACAAACAGTTATCTATGAACTTAAAATTTGGTGCATATATATATAGTTATGAGCGTGGTCGAATAACAGACGCGCCCACATTTTACAAAAAACTACATTCCATGTAAAAGTTGACTTTCTAGCTAATACGTAATACATTCACTATTAGAGGGCATAACATACCAGTTACCCCCACTACTGTAGATGTGGAGGGTGTGTAAGATTTGGCCTAAGCCAAATTTAGTTTTCTTACTTGTTTTATTTTAACTCAGTGAAAATATAAAAACAATGTTTATTATTTGTGCAGATAGCCCATACAAAGTGAATATTAGATATTTTTTGAAGATCGTCATTCAGGAGACATCTTCTTTAAATGAATGCACAGCGCATATCTTATCCCTCGGTATAGAAATTATTTTATCAATTTTAACATTTTTATGTAATTATGACAATAACACATAATAAAGAATATCTTTATAAAAAAATTTCAACACATGTATTTAACGAAAAAGTTTTCAAAAATAACTTCTTTAGGGCTGTTTTCAATATACTTTTTTATTGTCTCTGTTAACAAACCGAATGATAAATTAACAAAGACCTGTAACCAGAAGATAAATTTTTTCGCTTACACGAATATATATTTGTTAGTACACATTTATATCACCTCTGTCTAAAAAAAACATATTTATGTTAAAAACAAACAGTTGTCAAAAACAAAACTAGCACAAAACCTTAATGTGAGAAGGACCATTTCTTCTTTATTTAGAGGAATGAAAATTTATAAATGTATAATAAGTATAAATTACACATTTAACCTTCCTTTTACACGCACAATGTTGTTATCTATGAGTCCAACTAATGTAAACATTTATGATAATGTGCACACATTCTTATAATATATATTTTATTTGTTTTTATAATTTTTTTTATTAACGTTGACAATAAACAAATGTTCCTCTTGTTAAGTCTATGTTAACGTTCAATTAAATTTAGTCAGAAGAATTGCTGCTGTTAAATTTATTCGTAAGTCGTAAAAACTTAATTTCGTTAACAGCAAGATAAAGTGACGATTAAATTTAATCGAAAGATATTGAAAACGGCCCTTAATATGTTAGAAAGTATATGGAGAATGTTTTGTTAACGTTTAACTTTTAAGCCAATGAGAGAAGTTACTAAAAAAGAATTCCAAAAATTGATAAACGGACGAAAAAATTCTAAATCTTCTCTTCAATATGTTTGCTTATACAATACTTTGGCGGCCATAATAATAATAATAGTATTGTTATCATATTGAAGAAAAGCTTTTATTACTTAAACAATATATCAGAATAATTAAAAATTTGAAAGAATTGTTATGTAAAGTTACAACAAATCATACAATTACTTATGGTACTAAGTTTGGTTGTTTTTCGATAATACACATTTAATACAAGTGTGACATTTTTTGTGCGAAAATTAGCATCACTAAGGAAAAAGTAAACCACATACTTCATAAATCAGCTAAATGCATGAATATCAGCTGATTCGTATCTATGTATAATCCATAAAATTTATCTAATACAACATTTTTAATAATTATAAAAATTTATAAAAAGGCATAAACTTTCACGTACATATCTCAACTACGCGCATTGTGAAATTATTCTATGGAAAAGATAAAATCTTCTTCGAATGACTTATACAATTTCCTCTATCTATTTAAGATTATATTGTTCGAACAATTTCGGTTTCTTTACATCAAAATTTGCTTGACTAAAATCTAAGCATGTAACCTAGCCGAGCACGTTGAACTTTCTTAAGCTGTGGTAACATTCATTTACTAAATTTTAGTTCGCTATATGAATTTTTAGTTGCGAAAATGCCAAAAATATCTTACACTCAAGACAGGCAAACATAAGGGCTACATCCATTTGGCTATGGATGGTCAAAAATAATGGGGATTGTACCTAGTTGCCCTTTGACACAAAGTGTTTAAGTACACCATATAATTCCATACATTCCATATTATTTTCATGATGTGTATGAAAAAAATTAGGCTGAAAATGGGTTGAGACAGTTTATGCAAGCAATTTCCTATTTAAAATGAATAAAATAGTCGATACCTACGATATATCCAATTTATAAATAAGAACATATAAGAAAGCTTAATTTTGGCTTAAACCAAATCCTAATACCCTCTACGTCTTCATACAGATGTTGAACGTATATGATTAAGCCCTCTATTAGTGTATCTATTACGTATCAGCTTCACAATCGAGTTTTACGCTGAGTATGATTTTTTGTAAATTGTGCGCGTGTTAATTATTCGACAAAGACCATTTTAGCAAATTTCACCTTCATAGGTTCATTTTTGACAGATAACTAAATTTTGTTAGCTGTTAGCGTGGCTCTTGACGATTTTACCCGTTTCAAATAGCGATCTACGTTTAAAAATTAAGTATCTTTACAAAATTTCAGCTAAATATATCAAAATTTCCAGCTGTGAGTATACCAACCACAAAAGGACACAGATGTCTAAACCGACTTAGTTTTTGATGCTGAAGAAGAAGATCGTTGACCTAATAAGCAACAAATACTAATGTAGTAAATATAAAAATAGATCGAAATATTATATATGTCAAGACTAGTGCTTGCATATTTACTTTAAAATTGTATTAAGATACATTATTTGAAAATCATCACTTTCAATAATGAATTTCATGTATATATACGTATTAAATTTTTTAGGAACTATATTTTAAAACTGATTAAAACCATCAACACCCCTTACTTGAAATATTAAATGCTTTTAATAATCAAATAAGTTTACGTAATATGCTTATTTATCACTTTTTCCCTTTGTTTTATTTTTGTATACAAATTATGTCATCTATTATATATATGTCAAACATAAATTAGATAAATTTTACACGATGTAAGCGCAACTTTTAACAAAATACTTATAAATGTATATCGCACAAATATGCTATCGTGGAAAATTTACTTTTTGAAAATTGTATTGTATATTTATATCTTTATATCTTAATATAAATTTTATAACTTAATATATAATTTTATATCTTAATAAAACAGTTTTTATAATTTACCTAAAACGTCATCCAAACCTCTTATCATTTACACGTGGAGACAAGGGAAAATTGAATAAGATAAAACAAATTAATTCACCATTATTATTAAGCACTTAGTAATTCTTATTTTAGTAATAAACTTCTACTTAACTTTAAAAATATAAATATTAATTTCACTCTTTAAGCAAATGTATTTTACACAAATAGTTTTTATCAATTTAAATGTTGGGGATTAGCACCATTTAATAAAAACCCTCTTATGTGGTTGCCACTTTTCGTTATAACTTATACTAAAATTTTAATACAAATACGTAGCTTATGTGAAGTTAATTTTATAAATTAAAATTTTAGAGAGATTTCAGAGAGCATAAGAGAGAGATATATAAAAACAAACATGTATTATATTATATATTCGGATGAAGGACTTCGACTAAAGCACTTAAAAATCTATATGTAAGATATAGCATTATTTGACTTGACTTCACCTATATAAACGACCAGCTAAATTACTTATAAATTACTTAATTTAAAATGGAAAATCGTGATGCAAGCTTTTATAAATTACTATAATGAATAAGAAATAAAACAATTAAGAATTGGCCAAGTCTTACATACCCTCCACATGTGGGCGTGCCAAGTACATTATAACGCCCTCTATTAGTGTATGTATAATGCTTTTTTAAATTGTGGGCGTAGCACTTACCGATGAATTGTTTATATGTGTATAACATTCCACAATATTCCATATTAATAGCTCAATTTTTGTGACAGATACAATAAATAGATTGTTGTCGATTGTGAGGGCTTTCTTGACCGATTTTGCACATTTTAAATAGCGATCTGAGTGCAGAAATTTAAAGTACCTGTACAAATTGAACGTACATGTCTAGATGGGCTCAGGTTTTGATGCTGATCCAGAATATATATACTTTGTAGGATCTCCAACGCCTCCTACTGGGTGTTGCAAATAAGAATCTTAGTATATATGATTGTGGCTAAGTCCTGAATACAATTAACACGTGTGCCAAAGTTGGATTGGATATCTCTTTTTTATGAGAGTGATTACCATGGGACATCATTCGGACAGACGAACACACAGAGATCTAGATCAGAGGTCGGAAACCTGCGGCTAGCGATCCACATCCATATAGTCAGATGAAAAATACATTTCATAATTCTTATCGATTTCAAAAAAGAAGAATAATACTTATTATGTTAACTACCTTTACTTCGGTTTTTTTATTATTATTGTATATATATATGTACACATATAACTTTGAGAAGATAATATGCTTCTGACTCTTTTACATGAAACAACAAACTATACGTCACATGGTGAAGACTATACCTACATAGAAACATTCGACGACGGCCTCATTCGCATTCGCAAAGGTGGATTTGGCTCAACTGGTAAAAGCCTGTTGATGAGAACTTGATGAGGGCGAGTTCGAAACCAGTCCAGGTTCAACCCCTCCAGTCGCCAAGTATTAATTTCTAACATATCATTACAACTTTCAATATAATCAGGTGAAAAAATTTATTTCGTAACATATGTATATACACTAAAAACGTATGACAATAAGAATTGCCAAAAAAGGAACAAAGTACTACTGTTGTATATTACCGCGAAAGTGTATCTATTAAAATATATATTTAATAAATTACCTATTTTATTATTTATCTATTTTATAGCTTTTATTATTTAAAAATTAGCGGTAAAATAATAATTATAAATATAAATCTATAAATTGTTATTTTCGAACTCTGAGGATCAAAGTAGGTAGGTATTTGCAGTTTCAGATTGTTTATATGTTTGGCAATTTTCATTGATTTCGACATAGCTGGGCATAACATCTTTACTCGTAAACTAAGTATCTAATATTTGCCAAATTAAATAAAAAACTAAGATGTGCAGACTGCGCCGGGATAAACACGTCCTGACAAGTCTCTTCGTGCCATATGTCTTTCCAAGGTTCAAAAAAAGAACTTCTAGGATTGCTTCCGCTCTCGGGACAAACTAGAAGGGAAGATATAGTGAAAGCCGTGTAAAAATGCCTTGAAGACAATAAGATCGATTTCAATAAAATCGTTTCAATAGCAACTGATGGAGCCTGAAGTATGGCAGGAAAAAATAAAGGGGCAACAACGATTCTTTCGAGCAAAATAAATCACGAAATTCTTACGTTTCACTGCATAATACACCAAAAAGCGCTTTGTGCCGAAGCATTTTCGGCCGAAATAGTTGAGGTCATGAATTTGGTAATAAAGATTTTCAATCGCAACTTGTCAAAAGCACTCTACCATCGTCAGATTAAAGAATTCTTAAACGAAATGGAGACTCAGTATTCCGACCTCCTTCTTCACAATAAAGGGCGATGGCTTTTTCAAAGGTAAGTTGTTAAAATGTTTTGCTTTGTGCTTGAATGAAATAAATACATTCCTAAATGAAGAAGGCATTAATCACCCTGAATAGAGAACGACAAATAGTTTCAAAAACTTTATGGTGGATATCACAGCGAAATTAAGTGAGCTGAATCTAAAACTGCGAGGAAAGAGAAACCCAACCAATGTTTTGGTAGAAGAATTGGTTTGCTTTGAAGAAAAATTAATTCTTTTTGCAGAAGATATTCAGAGCGGTAAATTACTTCTTTCAATTTCTAAAGCAATATCGCGATGAAACCAGTGCAACTGTTGACACGAATTACTTCAGCACAGTTATAAAAAAATTAGAGATGAATTTGAAGACAGATTTGAGTAATTCAAAACCAATAAACCACTCCAGCATTCATAGTAAATCCTCTCAACACAAATAGTAACAAAATCCAAAATCCATTGAGCCATTTGGAATTGATACTGGATCTCTAGAAATGCAATTGATCGATTTAAAAACTGAAGCTTTGTGGAGTGGAAAATGTGCAGAGCTGAAAAACAAGTTGGAAGATTTGGAGGTCCAAAAAAGTATGTACGTTACGCAACAGAAGTGGACAGCTTTAAAAGAAATGTCGCGAGTTGAGGCACTAATATTCGACGCATGGGATTTGCTACAATGAGGTGAAGAAGTTGGCATTTGGAGTGCTGACTATCTTTGGATCGCCATATTCGTGCGAACAAGCGTTATCTTACATGAATATAATTAAAAGTAAAGTAAGAAGATAGATAGATAGATATATACATTTGAAACTTTTTTATAATGTACAGGAAATATGCTTACAATTGAAATTTAAAATAATAAGTGAAAGACTTAAAACTATAATGTATTGTTTTAATATCATTTGGTGTTACAATATCAAATTTTAAGCATAACAGGTATTGAAGATTATAAAAATATCGGAAATGTAGAGATACGTGCTTGCTCCCGGCACTTGGCATATGTGAGTGTTTAAATTAAATTAAAATTAAAGAGTTTTAACTTATAAACTAGACTTAAATACTAAATAAAAGGAAGAGACAAAATTAAAAAAAAAACAAGATAGAAAAGTTCGGTTAAGACCGAAGCTTAAATACCCTCCACCTTTTGTAATGCTCTAAAAAATAAGCTCCTATTGCCATATTTATGTATTTCATGTACTTACGCAAATAGTGTTTTTTTTAAATTATAGGCGTTTGCGTTATTCAATCACGCCCATGTTTGGCACAGTGTTGGATAACAGTACCCTTTATATATATACCAAATTTCAACTTGATAGACATAGTATTGTGCGATATATAATTTTTTAAAGATACAATTTTTTCGAGATATGATGAGATTTTCGTTTATTGTGGGCGTGTCTCTTAACCGATTTTGCCCAATTTCAATACGGAACAGCGAAATTGAACTAAGAATACGTATGCAAAATTTCAATTTGATATCTCAAAAATTACGACCGTGAGAGTGCCAACAACAGACGGACACACGGACACACGGACGGACATGTCTCAAACGATTTCTCTTTTCATGCTGATTAAGAATATATATGGTTTGTGGGGTCTCCGACGCTTCCTTCGATGTGTTGTAAACGGATGATCAAAATGAATATACCCTCTTCCCTAAGGTGGAGGGTATAATAAAGAGAACTCTTAGCCTCTATGTTTATGTATAGTATATTCAGTGGAGTAAAAAGCGGGTTTTTGTAATAACAGATTTTCAGTATTAATAAATCCTAAAGGTGACAAATAATTTATATTTGACCAATCTAGATTGTCCTGAGCGGATATGCACTCAATTATTAAATTATTTTCATTAAATTTTAGCCTATCTATGAATTTTTTAAGTAAGTTTAGACCATAAGTTGGAAGAGGGATTATTCTTGCAGTAAAGTAAGAAGCCAACTAACAAATAAAAATTTATAGTCCAATTGAATTTGTTTGCTCAAATGTATGTTATTGTTTTTCTAAATTCGTCAGTTTGATCGACCTCTTTTTATAGTATATAATAAAAACTTTTTCCTTTTCAAGCTCTAGGTCCTTTTTCTTTACTTATGTTGTTAAATTATTCATATAAAAACCAATATTTCGACTACTGTGTTGTAGTCATCATCAGGGTGATTCGGCTAAAATGTGTAAATATGGTTTACAACATAGTTAATATTCATGTGATGTGTAATCTAATTACCATCTGTACTATACTATTTATACACATATTCAATATTTAATAACACATTAAATTTTGGTAGAAAATTAATTAAATTACATTGCTTACTAAACTGTAGTTAATGGAAAGAATAAATGAAAAGTATAGGTGAAAAGTATATTACGTATATTAGCTTTTAGTTAACGGTTTATTATTCAATGTCTGCTTAGAGCATCGTTTTGTAAATGTGAGCGCAACCATCTGTGTCTGTTTTGTAATTCATTCTATTCTTCTCCGGTTCTCTCAGTATGTGTAACATTTCTAATGTTAATCGTTTTTGGTAGTTACTCTCTTTGTGAATGATCCTAACATTGTCCCAATCTGGTAAATGACCTCTTGTTTTGCAGTGATCCGCTAGGGCTGTTTTAGGCGTATTGTTCTTATCTCTGCATTTAATGTCAGACTTGTGCCCAGATATTCGTGTCCTTAGTTTATTCTGCGTTGTGCCGATGTACGTCATGTCGCATCTTTCTTTTCCGTTGCCACTGCATCCGATTTTGTATACGATCTTAGATTGGTCATTTTTATGTATTTTACTTTTGGTGTTGGAGAATATTCTTTTCGTGTTGTTGTTGGGTTTGTATGCGATCCCTATATCATTGTTTTTTGTTTTGTTGTTCAGATATATTCTCTCCGTTAGATTTGGAATGTAAGGTACCCCTTTATAAATCTTATTGTTACTTTCTTTGGGCGTTGTTCTATCATTGTTGCTGTGTTTGTTAACTTCCTTTATCAATCTGTTGACGTAGTTATCTGGGAATTCATTCATCTTGAGTGTTGTTTTGATTTTGTATATATTTTTTGAATGGTATTTGTGGTCGCTTATCTGTAGGACTCTCCTAATAAAGTTTATGGCTGTATTCCTTATTATACCTTTGTGCGTACTAGCGTGGTAGTTAAGTAGTCTGCCTGAGTCTGTCGGTTTCTGGTACCAATCGACTTTGATGTTGTTATTCTCTCTTATTAGTAGACAATCCAGGTATGGTAATTTTTTATTATCCTCTTCCTCCTTTGTAAATTTGATGAACTTGTGGAACTTATTCATTTCGTTGAATAGTGATGTGATTACATCATTAGTTCCAATGATTAGTAAATCATCCACGTACTTTATTACGATGTCAGGTTTTTGTTCCAGATTGTTCAAGGCTGTATCAAGCAATTTTTCCATAAGAATATCAGCTATAATAGGTGAGGCTGGTGATCCCATGGGGAGGCCTTTTACCTGTTTGAAAAAATGTTCTTCATATTTAAAGTAGTTACAATCTTTTATACAGAAATTCAAGATTCTACAGAATAGATCTTTAGGTATATTAGTATGTTGTTCAAGATATTCCCATTTTTGTTTTATAATATCTACTGTGTATTCTATCGGTATATTAGAAAATAAGGATACTACGTCGAAGGATGCCATCCTTTGGTTTATATTTATAGGGCAATTCCTTAGTTTTTCTTTGAC
Source organism: Ornithomya fringillina (assembly GCA_963978525.1). Lineage (NCBI taxonomy): Eukaryota > Metazoa > Arthropoda > Insecta > Diptera > Hippoboscidae > Ornithomya > Ornithomya fringillina. Next base: position 2,855,432 of record OZ021695.1, read on the forward strand.
ATCTAGAGCGTTTTTAACATTATATTTTGAGTTAGCAGTGAGTTGTTTCAGAGTAGTCAGCATATATTGGCACAACTCTGTTGATGGTCCGTTTATAGTTGAACATATTGGTCTTAGCGGAGTATTAGTTTTGTGTATTTTGGGTAATCCATATATTCGTGGAGGTATTGCGGTCTCTGTGGATAGTTTTCTTTTTTCTATGTCGTTGATTATCTTCTTATTGTGTATTTCTTTAATCAAGTCATTGTTTTTCCTTTGTAGTGTTGATGTAGGGTCTTTATTAACTCTCTTGTATGTCATTATATCATTCATCATTTCGCTCATTTTCTTTTTATAATCTTGTTTTTCTAGAGCCACAGTACAGTTACCTTTATCTGCTTTTAATATGAGTATGTTGTTATTCTTCCTCAGGAAGTTATTAGTTTGATTGAGAGCTCTAATTGTGAATTTATCCCTCGCACTGTGTTTCAATCTTCTCAAATGTTCAGTTGTTTTGGTTGTGAAGTTTATTCTCATGACATTTTGTTGTTCTTTATCCTGTATAGTTTTAATGTATTGTTTATTGTTTTTTCTTTATTTTAAGTACAAGTTACATTGTTTAGTTTAAATTTTCTTTTTGAATAACCCATTGAATTTTTTTGCTCAATTGTTTGTCATTGAAGTACAAGTTAGTGTTGTAAGTAAATGTTTAATTGTTTTAATTTTTTACTTATATAATGATTAATTATCTAATAATGCCATACATATATTATCTAATATGTTTTGAAAAACACTATGGACATTTCTAATTGCGGATGTTTACGTTTCCGAACTGCCATCTCGCACGAATGCCATCAATAAATTTTGCCAAAAAAGCAAAACTTCTCTAGCTTTTATACATCACTCTTTCCTTTTTTCAATAGCAACTCAAGTAGCAACGTGTGATTTAACTTTGTACATGTTGTAAAGCGCAAAATCACTACGTTTCGTTTTGCGCCACACATTCTGTTTCAACACACATATGTCACAGGGAACCAAACACGCCAATTATTTTCTCCTTTAATGCAATTAAAAAGAAAAAAACTATTTTTGAATTCATACTCTGTTTTATTTATTTAAAATTGGAAGCGAAATTGAAATCTCGTTGTTTATTTTATTACTTAATAAGCGTATATGGATTCTTCCTTTATTGTTGCTATTTCTATTTTTAGAAACTTAATACCGTTGATTGTTATTTAGTAAGCATATATGAACTCTTGCTTTATTGTTGCTATTTCTATTTTTAGAAGCATAATACCGTTGATCATTGATATTTAGTAAGCATATATAAATTCTTGCTTTAAGAAAACTTAATACCGTTGATTGTTATTTACTAAGCATATATAAATTCTTGCGTTATTGTTCTTCCATTGATCTTTTTATAAATATTAGTTAAATTTAATATAATTGTGAGCCCTGCCACACTATAAAAGGCGAAGCAAATTTCATGAAATTATGCAGTGTGGCTGGAGCCGTCAAGCTAGCAAGGTGAGCACAATGAATTCTTTTTAAAAAAAAGTAAACGTAATGAATTGATCCATTGTTTTCTTTTTGAGTTATTTGGCTGCGAGTAGCATTGGTCAGATTCCCGCACCTAGATATCCTGCAATATTTTTATATTGTATGCGACTAGGTCGCGACATCGTCGCTTCGTTTGTCTCTCAGTCCCCGCGCCTAGATATCCTGCAATATTAATATATTGTATGCGCCTAGGCCGCGCCAACGTCGCTACATCGCCGCAGTCTCTCTGTCGCCGCGCCTAGATATCCTGCAATATTTTTATATTGTATTCGCCTAGGTCGCGCCGCCGTTGTAGTCTCAATAACCATTGCCGTTCTTATATCCTGTAACCACCACCGCTCTGCAACGTCGCCGCTCTGTAACCTGTACCACTTGACGTTATATTTAGTAACGCTCATCGCTCTGCAACATCGCCGCTCTGTAACCTGTACCGCTTACCGTTTGTATTTAGTAACGCTCATCACTCTGCAACGCCGTCACTCTGTATCTTATACCGTTCATCGATCAGCACCGCACGTCGCTCTTGTACCACTCACCGCACTTGCACCGCTCCCACACCGATTTGCAGTAACGCCGTGCCCTGCACCACAAGCTGTTACCGCGCTAAAACGTCAAATAAATGAAGGCAAGTCTAAGGATTAGAGACAAATAACATCCCGTCTTACAAATTTCTTTGTGAGGAACTTTGGACTCGCTGAGTAATACCCCAGCTACCTTCAAAAACTTCTTTACAATGTTTTATGTATTAATAATTTTGGAAATATTAAATACTTGTGCGAACCATCTATTATTTTATATACTTGTGAATTATCTATAATTTTAAATATACTTTTATAATATATCTATCGGTGTGAATTATTTATTATTATTTGTTCCAATTATCAATTCTGAGTTACTACATCCGGATCCATTTTTTGAACCTCCGATCTATATCTATTTTTGATTCTACAAACCGGAAATATTTTTGGTCCTACGAACCAATGTTATTACCACCAACGTAAAAGGTGTAGATTTTCTTAAACATTATAACTTGTTGGCCTTAACGACAACATAACATCTATTACTTCATCATCTTTGATTACACCACAGAAAACTTTCTCATTACATGCGTTTGATAAAACATTGCCATATGCAAATATTTTAGCAGAATTTTGTAACGAGATTATTTTACCTGTGCGCGGGTGAAGCCGTCGGATCAGGGCATCTCGTTCATTTATTTGTAATAAAGACGCTGAAATTTCTGTACTTAGTTGTATAACAGCTTAGATTTATTTGGTAAAATTATTTAACAGCTTAATTTTGTTTAAAGTAGTGTATAGAATTGATTCACATTCTAGGTATGAGTAGGTAACTTTACTCACGTTGTTACTCCAGGCCTTACGCCCTGTGAAAAATAACCAGGTTTATTCTTAAACGTTATAGCCAGGATTACTCCTTGCGAATTATAGCTAGGTTTACACCCTGCGTTTAAACGATCAATTTAGGGCCCCGTTCGATCACTAAGTGTACTTCTTTGAAATTTTATTCTTGCAATCATAACACTTCGCGTTTAGTTCATAACTTAGAAAACCGTGTGTGCAGTTAACTGCACATAATGTCTAACTATTATATCTCTGCGTTTAGTTAGTCGACTACGAAAATGTTTTAGGAATTTAATTTTTAACTATGATGCTATGAATTTAATTTTTAACTCTCTGATAAGATGTTGACGCCTTGCGGGATGGCACCGCAAGAGTGCGAACCTTTGTCGATCATTCTCGACAAAGCCTCGATTTAATCAAGCTTATTGCAACATCCTATTTACAATGTTTCATAAATTCTTCTTACATATACAAAAGATACATGTTATTATTAACTATTCTATACTTAAGTGACCTAAGTAGGTGAGAGAAAAACGAGTGAGTAACGACTTTACTCGTCACACTAACCCCTCCCCTTAAGAAAAGAAAAATAATCCTATTTCATTCTGGCTAAGTAAAAATAAAATAAAAAATTAACATAAATGTTTTTTCTTTTAGTCAAAGTAAAATATGTACTTGTTTATTTATTTTTTTTCCTTTATTTATTTTTCTTTTTATACAATGTCACAATTTCCTGATATTACTTTCATGCATAAACAATGTACCACCCGTTTTTTACGACCCAGGCGATTGTCACCAAATTAATTGGCTACAGCTAAAGGTGAAATTGAAAATTTAATGAAATTAGGCATTTGTAGACCTTCTCGAAGCAATTGGTCCAATGTGTTACATATGGTCAAGTAGGCAGACGGCTCTTGGTGCCCATGCGGAGATTACCGCCCTCTCAATACCATTACAGTACCAGACCGGCACTCTATACAGTATTTACAAGATTTCTATTACATACTGCATAATTGCAAATTTTTTTCAAAAATTGACCTGCAACGAGCTTTTCACCAAGTTCCAATTAATCCGTGTTAGATGCCGAAAACGGCTATTATTACGCCGTTTGCATTTTTGAATTTGTTTGAATTTAAAAAAAAGTATAGAGCAAAATTTAAAATTAAAATAATTCAATTACATTATTATTTCAAAGTTAATTTTATGCATAATTTTTTTTCTTTACATATACACCAAGGGTTTTTTTCAATTGCTAATAAAAATAAATAACTGTAAGCCAAATTCTTTACGTTATACATATGTATTGATTATCGGGTTTAATATATAAAGAATAACGTTTCTATCTCAACAATTATTACAAATCATTATACATTAGGCATTATACATTTGGCGTACATTTTTAAATTAAAATAATAATAAAAATGGCAACTAGTGATCTCCTCTGTAAGAATCGTGTGAGTTTCATGCACATTTCTTGCATGATGCTGATCATGTAATGCTTACGTGTACTAGATTACAGAGTTATCAACTTGATGAATATTCAGAGACAATGTTAGAAACGTGGATTACTACCGTAGATGAAGAATTCACTTCACTCATGTCTGAGTTTAGACGTTTATTCGTATCGTCTCAAATTAGCAATACATTTAAAGAATCCGCGTCCGGAAAATACAACGCATGTATGGACGCTGTTGTAGCAATAGAAGCAAAATTAAAAAAAACAAGATAGAAAAGTTCGGTTAAGACCGAAGCTTAAATACCCTCCACCTTTTGTAATACTCTAAAAAATAAGCTCCTATTGCCATATTTATGTATTTCATGTACTTACGCAAATAATGTTTTTTTTAAATTATAAGCGTTTGCGTTATTCAATCACGCCCATTTCTTGCACAGTGTTGGATAACGATACCCTTTATATATATACCAAATTTCAACTTGATAGGCATAGTATTGTGCGATATATAATTTTTTAAAGATACAATTTTTTCGAGGTATGATGAGATTTTCGTTTATTGTGGGCGTGTCTCTTAACCGATTTTGCCCAATTTTAATATGGAACAGCGAAATTGAACTAAGAATACGTATGCAAAGTTTCAATTTGATATCTCAAAAAATACGACCGTGAGAGTGCCAACAACAGACGGACACACGGACACACGGACGGACATGTCTCAAACGATTTCTCTTTTCATGCTGATTAAGAATATATATGGTTTGTGGGGTCTCCGACGCTTCCTTCGATGTGTTGTAAACGGATGATCAAAATGAATATACCTTCTTCCCTAAGGTGGAGGGTATAAAAAGTAAAAAAATATCTAAATCAAACGGCATCTCTTAACAACATGAGTTTTAATCCCAATTTAACATTGTCAATACCTAGCACAAATTCCCAAAAAAACATACATAAAATCCCTCCGTGCGATACAAAAATTTTTAAGGTGGTTATGAAGAATGGCCGTCCTTTAAAGACATATTGACAGCTGTTTATTTGAATCATTCCAAATTAACACCGGCCTAAAAATTATACTATTTACGATATAATATACGTGGCACCGCAGGTGTCATAATCAAAAGATACTACATATGCGACAATAGTTTTGCATTAGCATGGGGAGCTCTTAAAACGAGCTCCTTCTACGAAAACAAACGAGTATTAGTTGAAAATCAAATACGTACTCTCTTTGATATTCCGACAGCAACTACTAAAAACAGTGAATCTATTCTTGTTATACAAACTCAATTAATTATTGTTTAGCTACATTAAAATATTTAGATCAATCAGTTGATAATTGGGACCCTATATTTACATATCTCGTATCCATAAAATTGCCCGATACTACATTACCTCTTTGGGAATAGTCCCTTCACACCGCGAAATTCCAAGTGCGTTTTGGTGGTTCCAAAAATCATCTAAAAAAAATACAGTCCATTAATACAATTAAAGAAACATCTCATACCGAAGTCACTACTAAAGAATTGTCAAATTTGTCTATATCATATTTTGTTCATTAAAACATTTCTACTCAATGTATAATGTGCAAAAACAATCACCTTTTACATCGTTGTAATCAATTTTTACTTATGTCACCGTCAGATAGAATTAATTTTGCAAACACAAATAAATTATAGTTGAATAATTGAATAGCTCAAATCGGTTTAAGCAACAATAAATAATATTATTATTGGCACCATTGTGTACATTAATTCTATTTAGATCTTTAATTATTGATAGAATAATTTTGTTATGTCTAGAAAAAGCTAGCGCGCTCTGCACATTTAATTTTTGTACTTTTATATTTGTAAGATAGATCTCAAATAGTTAGTAATTAATAAATAGTAATAAATATATAATAATTGGGTCAGTTTGAATCTGTTCTTTTTCAATGTGTAAATAGACTGCTTGGTATCACTAACTTCAAAACAACGGCATACCATCCAGCTGCTAACGGCAAGATTGACAGATAGCATTGAACGCTTAAGATCGCCAGAAAATGTCACCAAACGGAAATATGGGTTGGTGTATTACCCCTGATACTGCTTGGTTTTCATGCCTCATATAAAGAAGATATCAAGGCGTCACCATCTGAACTCGCTTTTGGCAGTCAGGCTTTCAGGTGAATTTGTACACGCAAACAAATCAAATAACATCAACAAAGAAGATTTTGTTAAGTTACGTAATAACATGCGAACATTAAACCCAACCATTGTATCATGTCACGGTAAAGAAACGACATTTGTACATTACGATTTATTTAGTTCAAAGAACGTCTTTGTACGAAATGACTCAGTTCGTCGGCCACTTCAAGCTCCATACGAAGGACCTTTCCCTGTGTTGACACGCAAAGACAAATATTTTAAAGTCGAAATTGGCGGTAAACCGAACAACATCTCCATCGACCGTCTAAAACCTGCCTACATGGTAAATGAGGATCCTAACAACACAAGTACCAATGTCGATAACGCGCCGCTGGTATAAGCACAAGAGCGGGTAGAAAGGTTGGATTCAGAGTTTCTGTTTCAGCAAAAGGGAAATAGTGTAGCAGCATTGTGTACATTAATTATGTTTAGATCTTAAATTATCGATATCAATTTCCCTTCTAGCAGAAAAAATAATGAACTATCGATATATTAATTTTGTCATGTCTACACCATTTTAAGGTTAAATTGGGAACTTTCAAATTATAATTGAGAACTTGCAAATTGAAATTGGGAAACTGAAGTTTTAAATTGAGAAAACCAAATTGCTTAAAAACAACCCCAATACTTTGTAATATATAAAAACTAAGTAATCTTTGAAATATGAAATGTAAATGAGTGTACGAGTATGTATTGTAAAATTTTACACATTTTTGTATTGAGACGTTGATTGTACTTAATAAACTTAACAACACATCACACTTAAGATAGCATTATGTTTAAAAAGTACAGATGCAGTGATGAACTACCTTTAATTCTACTTGGTTTTTGATCTATGTATAATGAAGACTGATATACTATTTCCTAGCCTAAAAGAAAACTAGTCTACGGATAAAACACCCAGTTAGCCTCTCCCCCTTCTTCTCAATGCAACCAATTTTTTTAGCAATAATAACGGATTAATCCGGCTTTTATTGAAAATCATACTGATTCCACACACACTTACACAAACATTATAACCAAAAAAAATGAGTTACATTTAATTTAATATAAGTCAAGATATTCATTATACTTATAAATATTTATAATATGGTAAATTATCTAAAATTTATTAATCAATATTATCACATAGAAATATTCATTTCATTACATATGATGCGTTAGAAAAGTTTGCTTTTTATAATAAAATAGTGTATTTTTTGATAAAAAAAACATATAATATTCGCATTACATTGAACATGATATTCGAATTAGATTATATGATATTCCTAAATGAACATAGGGGTCATATGTTACGAAGAGCGAGTTTATTTCCCTTGTCAGACCTATACTTGAATATTCAGTTGTAATATGGCTACCGAGTTATAGGATATATGTCGACTTATTGAGTCGGTCCAGAAAAATTTTTTGCTTTTTGCCCTCCGTGGCTTAGGTTGGAATCCTGATTTAGCCCTACTACCGTATAAGGATAGATTATTGCTCATTGGGTTACCAACTTTCGAGAAAAGGCGGGAGATGTTAGGTGTTTCTGTTCTAGTAAAATTAATTAAAGGTGAAGTTGACTCCCCTTCCTTATTGAGTCAAATTCCTTTTAATATTCCCACTCGTTTCTCTACGCACTACGTTCCTTTATATCTCTGTCACTGCCGTACTAACTATCAGCTTCATAATCATAAACTTAACAACACATCACACTTAAGATAGCATTATGTTTAAAAAGTACAGATGCAGTGATGAACTACCTTTAATTCTACTTGGTTTTTGATCTATGTATAATGAAGACTGATATACTATTTCCTAGCCTAAAAGAAAACTAGTCTACGGATAAAACACCCAGTTAGCCTCTCCCCCTTCTTCTCAATGCAACCAATTTTTTTAGCAATAATAACGGATTAATCCGGCTTTTATTGAAAATCATACTGATTCCACACACACTTACACAAACATTATAACCAAAAAAAATGAGTTACATTTAATTTAATATAAGTCAAGATATTCATTATACTTATAAATATTTATAATATGGTAAATTATCTAAAATTTATTAATCAATATTATCACATAGAAATATTCATTTCATTACATATGATGCGTTAGAAAAGTTTGCTTTTTATAATAAAATAGTGTATTTTTTGATAAAAAAAACATATAATATTCGCATTACATTGAACATGATATTCGAATTAGATTATATGATATTCCTAAATGAACATAGGGGTCATATGTTACGAAGAGCGAGTTTATTTCCCTTGTCAGACCTATACTTGAATATTCAGTTGTAATATGGCTACCGAGTTATAGGATATATGTCGACTTATTGAGTCGGTCCAGAAAAATTTTTTGCTTTTTGCCCTCCGTGGCTTAGGTTGGAATCCTGATTTAGCCCTACTACCGTATAAGGATAGATTATTGCTCATTGGGTTACCAACTTTCGAGAAAAGGCGGGAGATGTTAGGTGTTTCTGTTCTAGTAAAATTAATTAAAGGTGAAGTTGACTCCCCTTCCTTATTGAGTCAAATTCCTTTTAATATTCCCACTCGTTTCTCTACGCACTACGTTCCTTTATATCTCTGTCACTGCCGTACTAACTATCAGCTTCATAATCCATTTCGCGTTATGTGTAAAATGCTAAACGATAATTATGTACTGTTTGATCTGTCCAATTCTATTAATAATATAAAAACAATAGTTCTACGCAATTGATGCCAGATGGACTGCTTTTTTTTTTCTCTGTAAACATATACATATTCATGTACATATACAATATATATGACATGTATATGAATGTGCGTTTTATCATGTACTATTGGGGCATACTCCTGGGGTCCATGGTTCATATGATAAGCATTGTATTATGTTTTAAGATAACCTGCTTAATTTATATTGCTATTTTATTGTTTTTATTTTTTATGTAGGCAAAATCTTTATACTCTCCTTTGTTAAAACTTATTATTAGTATTATGAGTATTATTAGTGTAAGATGGTTTGTATTTTTTTTTAATCTTAATAGTTTATATATATTATTTTTTTGCTGCTGCTGTTGTTATTGAGGTTGCTGCGATTTTATTTATTATATTTATTTTATTTTTTTTTATATTATTTTTTTGTTCTCATATATATATATTTATTTTTTGCGATACCTGTGTACTACCTCTTAAGTTGCTAAATAGTATTGTAGCACATAAAATAAAATAAAATAATAGAATAAATCATTCAGTGGAGCCACACTTTATATATTGCCCCACAATTCTGTTTTTAATGAATGGAGGACAAATTAAAAAATTAAAATTGCTTCAAAATAGAGCAATGAAGTTTATATTGGATAAAAAACGTGATACAGCAACATCAATGCTACTAAACACACTTAAGTGGCTAAGTATAAATCAGGTTATTGAGTATCATACCATGAAATTTGTATTTAAAATTAGGAACAATATGCTTCCAGATTATATTACAAGTAAAATAAGGTATACGCGAGATATACACAATTGCAATACAAGAAATAAAAATAATTTTGCGTTACCACTACTAAGAATTGAGACCGATAAACAAAATTTATTCTATAAAGGAATTAAAAAGTACAATGAACTTCCTACTGAAATTAAGGATTGTGAAAACTTTAATTCCTTTAAAAGAAAATTGTATGAATACTGTAGAACAATAAATATAAATAGAATAAATATGTAAATGTTAGACTAAGTACTACAATTGTATATAATTAGGCAAAATTGCTGTAAATAAATAAATAAATAAATAAATAAGCATTGAATAGATTATGTACAATTTAATTAATTCATGGATAATTTCTTTAGCATCTCTTTAGGTTAATACTACTTGCTTCATACTGGCAATACCCTACTTTCAATTTAGCGAAAGAGAACTTTGTGGTTGTTAACAAAAAAGAGAATAAATATTGGAAATGTCTACTATATCGCGCCAGCATGATGCTAACAATGTTATTGCAAAAGTTTAAAATTTGTATATGTATAATGTATACGTAATTTAATTATAAATTTATAATTTTAAAACTGAAATTTAACATGTAAGAAATTGTGATTTAAAATAAATTTATACCAACAAATAATAATTTATTAATTACGTATATTGTTTTGTATATAATATATAATAAGTATATAATAATATATTGTATAATATTGTTTTGTATATAGTATATAATAAGTAAATGGAACATTTATGCAATATTAAATTGTACCAGTTCATACACTAAATACTAATTACCATTCGTAATGGCAGTATCGTGGATTTTACTGTTAAGAACATTGCCCCCTTCGACTGAATTAGATCTGACGATTCCCACATAATTCCATTGTTGTATTTCTGCTGTACCGTAAATTTGGTAAAATGTGTATGTTATTATAGCTATTACAGATGATATTCCAAAGAGTATGCGCCACTGTTCTATTGAAGTCTATAACAAAACAAAATATATATCAAATCAACAAAACATTGTTATAAATAAAACACATTTTAATCTTACCTCGGAGGTAACAATAAATCCTCCAGCTAAAGGTGATAAAAAGGATGCAGACATGTGTATAGTTTGGCAAAATGCTAAAACTGGTCCTGCCAAATTGGGGGCAATATCAACAACATTTGCCATTGCACCGGCATATGAAGCTGTTATATACGAAACTGCCACGAACCACAATATCATTAAAATTGTAATATTATCAATATACCCAATAATATAGATCAAAATACTCGGAATGATTTGGGAGAGTGCAGTAAAAAGTTTACGTATTTTTGTCAGATTTATCTTACTTTTTAGTACCATTTGATCTGCAATACAACAGAAGACTACTGACGATAGGTACGAACACACAAATGGCATACCCGATAGAAATCCATTTGTTTTGAACGTAAAATTAAGAATATTATTCATAAAGCTGGGACTGTAAACAATAAATATGTAATGTAACCAAATACGGCCAAAGGTGGTTACACCAATAGCCCAGACGGGCATCGATTTAAATATTGACTTCCAAGGCACTTCCATTCCGACGGATTTTTTAATACCAGGTCCAATATTTAATTCGATGTATTCTAATTCTGCTACAGTAATTCGTGGGTGTTCCTGAGGTGTATTATAAGCTAGAAGATACCATAAAAAACACCATATAATACCTGCAGATCCAGTTGTGTAAAATGTATAATGCCAACTAAAATTATCTATAATAAAACCGCACAAAACATAAGTTAAGCCTATGCCAATGCTAAAGCCTTGAAAGCTGGACATAAAGCGGGAACGTTCCGAAAGTGGAATCCAGAGGCCTACAACAGCGTACATAGCTGGCCATGTTAGACCTGATGCAAAACCTTGCACACACCGTATGAATATAACAGTCATATAATGTATGTCAGCAGCCAGAGGAATGCATAAGCTACCACAAGCAGTAGCAAATTGAGACCAACCAAATACTCGCTTGGTTCCAAATTTTTGAGCTGCAATACCACCAACCACTTGTGCTAGTACATAGAAAACAAAAAAGGAACTGGTAATAATGGACTTTACACTCGCTGACCAATTATACGTAGTCTATAATAATAAAATTTCTGATAATATGTTAATAAATGTTTAAAAGTATATAAATTTTACCGAACTGTCCTGGCGAATATAAGACTCTTTGCTGTTTTTTGATTCTTCATGCATATTAATGAATGTGTTATTCATAGACATTATTTCATTTGTATACAGAGGGTACTTAGAAGTCATGGCAACTAAAGCGATATTAATATCATTGCGCATCATAAATGAGACCAAAAACCCAGAACACGACAGAATATATAAAACTAAACGGGCAGGTACTTTAGCTGCGATTAGAAAAAAAAAAGATTACTTATGGTTTTTATTAACCTTAGAAGTTATTAATATTCTTAAACATATTAACAATGCAAAATCTCTCAAATTCACCATTTGGGATGATAAGAAAAACCTCCTTAATACCCAACATCACAACGGCAAGAAGGTACATATATTGTTTCACATGTGGTAAGAGGGTATATAATGTTTGTAACTCCTAAACGGCAAATGAAACATCCACCTTCAATTATACCAATTCTTTCAAAATCAAAATATGAATCGATTTAACTATATGTGTCTGTCCGCCTGTCTGTCCATGTAAATTTGTGTGCAAGCTACATGTCGCATTTTTTGCGATTTTTCGATAAAATTTGGTAGGACATGTATTGACCCAAAGGGGAACCTTATTGAAAATGGACCTGATTTTTAGAACCCCTCCCCAAATGAGGTTCTATTCTTTTTTGAGATATTTCGATTAAATTTTGTACAAGGACAATCTATAGGGGAACCCTATTGAAAATGGACTGGATTGAACCATTATTAGATTCCCTCCTCATACACCGTTTTATTATAAAAGAAATCCGTCTATGACGAAAATGCGCAATTTTTTAAATTTTTTTGCTGCACCATCTATGTAGTGCAAGAGTGAGAACTTAAAAACAAACTCACGGCACTTTTCGTGAGAACTATAATACCCCAAGTGGGTGACATTTCTCACATAAGTGACGTGAATTTTCAATTTTTTATAAATAAAAACAAGTGAAATGTATATGTATAATCGGTCAAGCTTGCCATCAAAAACCCTACAAAAAAAAAACTACGTATTTTAATAAAAAAATTTTTCTTTGAAAAATCAAAAATTTTAATAAGTTTTTAGTGTATATATATATATATATGTTATTAATTTTTTCATTTGACTATATTCGAAAGCTGTAATGAAATGTTAGAAATTGTGAAAAATTAATACTTGGCGACTGGAATATACTGAATAAATAAATTATTTTGTGTTTTAGGCATTCAAAATACTAAAACTCCCACTAATGCCAAATTTCAACTCCTATAAAAAAAAAAATTATCAACTGTGACATTTTAATCATTTTCAAATTTTCGATAATACAAGTAAGTGTGAAAACTAAAATTTTTCATGTTACGAATTTTTCATCTGATTATATTTTAAAGCTGTAATGAAATGTTAGAAATTGTGAAAAATTAATACTTGGCGATTGGGGGAGTTGAACCTGGACCGGTTTCGAACTCGCCCTCATCGAGTTCTCATCAGCAGGCACTTTACTAGTAGAGCCAAATCCACCCTTGCAAATTCATGCGCAAATGGTTTATATCAATAATTCACATTTCAACATCACAGCCTCTACACCATTTTACAAATTAAGCTTCGTTATGTTATATGTAGTGAGAGCATGGGTAACCGTATCAAATCTAACTACTTGTCAACTGATAGACTTATACTACATATATAAAAACTACCTTTAATATTGTATGTATTACGTATCAGCTTTAAAATCGAATTTTACGTTGAGTATGTTTTTTGTTTTGTGGGCGTTTTTATTATTCGGCCATGCCTATTTTTTACACTTAATGGGAAAAGATAAATTTAAATATAGATTTAAATATATATATATGTTTTTGTTGATTTTAGGCATGGCTGATTTTACACAATTTAAATAGTGTTCTGCCTGCAGAAACTAGAAGTGTCTTTAGTGTTTTAACTCAATATCTGAAAATACGACCCTGAGAATGCCAATTAAAGAGAGACACACAAGTCTAGATCGCCTCAGTTTTTGATGCTGATCAAGAATATATATACTTTGTCAAAAGATCTATGGGATTCATGCCAGTAATTACAAGAACTGTATCGACAGATACAGTGCAATGCAGTAGTACACCAAGATTATTAATAGACGATAGAGGTCATATGTTTACATTTTATAATATTCAAGGACATTAAGTTATCAGAACACCACTTAACAAACCGGTTTATATCGTCTTGCAAAAAAACTTGATATTGTACAGACTTATAACTATAGATAAGTTTAACATCGTCAGTATAAATTAGCACACAACAATGTTGAATAATATTAACAAATCATTAAGAACTGCACAAACAGAAAAGGACTAAGATGGCTACCCTGCGGCACACCAGAATGAACTACAATTTCTTTAGAAAGTACATTGTTGAACAAAACAGGTTGGGTATGTCCGGTTAGATACGAGTAAATCCATTTCAAATTACAGTCATAAAAGCCAATATGTTTTAGTTTGTTAATAAGAATTACATGGTTCATAGTATCGAACGACTTACTAAAGTGTGTGTAGATTACATAGGTTTGTTCATGATTATTAAATGCGTCATTAACATATGAAAATATTTTGCTGTGTGCCGGGGTAATGCCGTCGGCACCAGAGTTCAAAAATGACCTTAAATCTTCACACTTAAAAGTTTATTTAATTTATTTAAATTTAGTTTATTTAAGTAGTTCACAATCTTAAGTGAATTAAACAGTGCTTGTTTATGCTTTTAATTATTGTACATTATCATTTGTACCCAAAGAAATTCTTATAATTACACACATTGACTTAATTGTCAAAGAGAATATTCATAGCACACACCGCTCTCACTGACGATTTACCAGCACTCTCAGAACTCTAGATATCGATTCAACACCTTGAACACTTGACTTAGATTCCTCGTCTCTTCCTCACTCGAAATTAAACAGACTTTTTATTGACTCAAAGAAGCTTCCCACTTTGGCCGCCCCGCTCGAACCCCTCGCTCACCATCACTCATTTACACTCGTTGTCGTTGGCGGCCTTGGGTCGGCAAAGTTATTAATACTAATATATGAGACAAGTTAATTAATGTATAAAGAAAAATGCGTGGCGTTTTTCTTCTTTAGACCACGTTCCCCGGGCCTTCCACAACTTTCAAGTAATTATCGCCACGGTTCACCAATAAAGATTCCATCTGTCGCGCCGCTGGATTACTGACCTGTTGAGCTGCTTTATCTCGGATATTGTTAACTTGATCGATCACCCGGTCGACTTGACTCTGCTGAAGTTGCTCACTCAAGACCACGCTGCGTTGGACTGGCCTGCGAGTGACTTGCTTTTCTAGAACTGGCCTTGATTGAGTCGGCTTTGATACAACTGGCTTAGATTGACCCTGGTTTTCATAAACTGGCTTGGCTGGTAAAGATTGTGCAATTGACTCTGCCGCCAGGCAACGTATGATTGGAGTTTCTCTAAAATGGCATGTAGCGGCGAATCCTGCGCAGTGCATCGTGGCGTTGAAAGCCTGTAGGAAAGTTAGACCAAGTACCACCTCTTCCTTCATACCAGGCATGAGAAGGAAACGTAGCGTACGCGTGACGTCTCCAAGCTGGAAAGGACTAAATGCCACTAGATTTACTGCACGCGTGGAATTGTCACCTAGTGTCACCTCTGGTAATACATACACCCAGGTGGTTGAATCGTTTAGCTGTCTGGAGAACTTCTCGCTGATAAAACAGCTGGTGTATATAACTGCCGTGACTACTCTATCACCGAAGGACAATGTGGCAATAAGTTTATTCTGCTGAAAATATATTGCTGGTTGTTGTGGCCTTGACTTGGACCTGGTCGCTCTTTGTTGGACTCGGTCCCCTTTCGCGTTTCTCGAAGAGTTACTCCGACAACATTCTATGGAGCGCACATCCAAACGGCCACATTGCCAGCAGAAAATCTTTGTTGGATTTCTACACTCTCTAGCTAGATGGCCCAATTCACCACAGCGAAAATATGACAATAAAGCTGTGTTTCCAAATTGCCGGGAAAAAACCATTCGATAAACATTTGTTTAAAATTCGAGTCAGTGAAGGAGTTAGAATATCAGCACAAGATCGAAGAATACAGGAAGGTAACCCATCGGATCCAGGTAAGGTGGAAAATTTTATTTTAGACAAACTGCAATAGATTTTGTATAGGATCTGAAGGGTCCTGGAGTAGACCCAGGGTCAGCCAGAGTTCAATCCAAAGAAATTTTTATGTTTTTTTGTTATACCCTCCACCTTAGGGAAGAGGGTATATTCACTTTGATCATCCGTTTACAACACATCGAAGGAAGCGTCGGAGACCCCACAAACCATATATATTCTTAATCAGCATGAAAAGAGAAATCGTTTGAGACATGTCCGTCCATGTGTCCGTGTGTCCGTCTGTTGTTGGCACTCTCACGGTCGTAATTTTTGAGATATCAAATTGAAACTTTGCATACGTATTTTTAGTTCAATTTCGCTGTTCCGTATTGAAATTGGGCAAAATCGGTTAAGAGACACGCCCACAATAAACGAAAATCTCATCATACCTCGAAAAAATTGTATCTTTAAAAAATTATATATCGCACAATACTATGTCTAACAAGTTGAAATTTGGTATATATATAAAGGGTACCGTTATCCCACACTGTGCCAAAAATGGGCGTGATTGAATAACGCAAACGCTTATAATTAAAAAAAAAACACTATTTGCGTAAGTACATGAAATAGTCTTTTACATAAATATGGCAATAGGAACTTATTTTTTAGAGAATTATAAAAGGTGGAGGGTATTTAAGCTTCGGTCTTAACCGAACTTCTCTAACTTGTTTTTTTTTTATCTAAATAAAGATGACAATTTTATTTTACGAATATTTCTTTAAAATATTCGTACATAGCAAAGAACCTCGACGTTTGCTTATTTAAATATTATTCAATTTTCTTAAATGCACGCAATGGTGCGTATTTTCGTAGATTTGTTTACCTATGTCTTTGCTAACGGGTGAGATGATTTAATATTAATTGTTACGTTCGAACAAAAAGAAAATACAAAAATTTTAAACTTTCAAAATTATGGAGCCAAAAACAGCTAAAATTTTATTTGTATTTCAATTTAATTAAATTTCGTACAAAATTCTTCAATAATCACGTTTTCTCAATTATTAGCAATGTTATATAATGATTGCGTTTTTCATTCGTTCTTTATGATCTTTCTTCTTAGTTATTTGGGTTGCAAATACTCCCCCCTTCGTAAACACTACGCATCACTGGAGTGTTTACCTTTTGTATATCCATTCTTGCTAGGTTTTACTGTAGGACGAGTCATATAACCATTCTTTGTTTGTATTACAGCACAGTGAACTTTATTGTCTGTGCCCAAAATAACATCTACGACTCTTTCTTTCATCCATGTATTACGTTTTGCAGTGTTGTCTACAACAATTACAACATCAGTTACAGCGAGAGGTTTGTTTTCTGTTTGAAACCACTTGGTACGTTTTGTTAAATTTGGCAAATAATCACGGACCCACCTTTTCCAAAACTGATCAGCTACCTGTCCAGCTAAGCGAAAATTTTTGCTGAGCGCCACCCCAGAACTGTTCATCTCCCATTTTTCACGAATCCCATTTGATGAACCCAAAAGGAAATGATTCGGGGCGAGAGCCTCGCTTTCAGCTGATTCTAACGGAACGTACGTGAGTGGCCGCATATATAAAATATTTTCAACATCTGCCATGGCCGCTTTCAAAACTTCTTCACGCAAAATATGTAGTGGTAATATAACCATCAAAATTGATTTAGTTGAACGTGTCATACGTTCCTATGCACCACCCATGTGTGGTGCAGCTGGTGTAATAAACGACCATTGAATTTCTGGATGTACATTTTCCAAATCACTATGTGAGATTTTTTCTACTTCATTTTGTAATACGCGACTAGCACTTCTAAAATTTGTTGTATTATCTGATATAATTTTGTAAGACACACCACGGTGACACACAAATGATTTAAAAACAAGTAAGTAAAGCCAGCTACTCTTTCATACCGCAGACCACCCATTTCAGGTGCATGCGGTATAGCCCATTTATTTTTACAATGCTGACATTTTCTTACGTACCATAGTTCTTAAATTTGGTATACAAAAACGTTGACGCATTTCATTTACAATAATCTCGTTGTGGTGGTGTTGAAACATGCGGAGATAAAAATCAATAATTAAGTTTGTCACATGACAACTGGGCAATATAATCGGACGTTTACAATCATATGTTATATATTCGTTATATATTCGACCTTTTACTCTTAGTGCACCATATGCATCTAAATAGGGTGAAAATTTATATATCATGAAATCAAAAAGTTTGTGTCTAGGATAACGTGTCATTATTCTTTTTATAAATTTTAATACATATATATGGGCCAAACGTAAACGTTCCCACTTACTAAATCTTAATAATCTATATCACAACGTATATGTTGGATAACATCAACCACATTATTTTGTACTAAGGAAAATTCTGATGTTGGCCAATCACTTTCTTGTAAGAATAAAAACGCAGGGCCGGCAAACCATCTTGTATTATTTTTAATTTCCAAATTCAAATTAATTTTTGTAGCATCATCTGTAACATTATTTTCAGATGGTACCCAGCGCCATTCACTGACTTGCGTGTCTTGTAAAATTTCGCCTACACGAACAGCTACAAACTGATGAAATTTTCTGGTGTATGAATTCAACTACTACAGCACGTCTTTAGAATCAGTTCAGAACACACGGCTAGTAATTTTTACAGATAAAGTTGAAATAATGAATTTGTCTAATCTCACACCCAAGATTGCGGTCATTAACTCCAGACGTGGTACTGAAATCGGTTTCAGCGGAGAAACTCGTGTTTTAGATGCAATCAAATTACATACTATGCGCTCAGATGATTTCGCTCTAATATATGCAACCGTCGCATATGCTTGCACACTGGCATCAACAAAAACATGTAGTTCATTACAAAAACTTTCATTTACAAGGTCATAAAGTCTAGGTATACGTAATTTCGATAAAGTTGATAATTTTCTCAACCATTTATACCACAATTCGTATTCTGTTTCTCGTACAATCTCATCCCAGTTCACCCCTGTACGCCACACATTTTGTAATATAATTTTCACTTGAACAAGTAAGTGTCCAAGCAAACCCAAGGGATCAAAGATCGTCATTAGAACTCGTAGAATTTGCCTTTTGGTTGCATATTTATTTTGCATTAAATCTGTAGATTTTAATAAAAACACTGTTTTCCACCACATGCCTAAAACCTTTTCTTGATTATCGTTTTCATTTATCTGAGTGTTGAACATAATTATCCAAAGCTGAAAGCACTTTTGCAGAATTTGATAAACAATTTCTCATTTCAAAACCACCTTCTGCACAAATAAAGCGTACCTGAGTTGCTAATTCAATCATTTCGTCTTCAGTATTTACACTTTGGAACCAGTCATCAACAAACGTATTTTCAATTATTGCTTCTACAGCTATTTTTGTATAAACCTTTCAGCGTTTTTATTTTTTATATAATTTGTTAAAGTTAAAGAACTTGTGGCGCCATCATAACATAAACATCTGGTTCACGCGCAGAGATGCCATCACGCCATAAAAACTGCTGCGCGGCCTGATCATTTTTTATTACACGAATTTGGTGAAACATTTCACGAATATCACCACATATTGCGATCGGCCTCTATCTGAATTTTATAAGAATTCCAACAAGCGATTTTAACATATCAGGCCCCTTCATTAATACTGAATTTAAACAAGTATCATTAACTTTAGCAGCTGCATCCCAAACGAGTCTGATTTTGTTTTTTGAAGTGTTGAAAACAGTAAAAATAGGAATATACCAAGCTTTGCCACCACTACATATTTCGTTTGTTGACAATTTACGCAAAATGGTATTGCTGAGCGATTTTATCGTACGTCTGTAGAAATGGCTCTTTCAATGATTATCGAATCTGATAGTAATGAAAGTCTTTGGGCAGAAGCAATGAGTACTGCTGTTTATTTACGAAATCGCGCACCAACTAGAGCACTAGAAGGCCTTACTTCATACGAAGCATGGTATAAAAGAAAACCAAATTTTGCACATCTTCGAATTTTTGGATCTTTAGCAGTTGCACTTGAAAAATAACAACCACGTAGTAAGTTCGGCACTAAAGGTAAAGAGTACATAATATTTGGATACAGTGATACGTCAAAAGCATATCGTCAGTTCTATAAATTAGCTTGAAACGTAGTTATTAAACGTGATGTTTATTTTGTAGAAAATTTACAACAAAAGGAAACTGCTGATGTTACCATACAAGTAAATACTGAAGTAAAGGTCTAGTTGACGACCAAGAAGAAGGGCGTATCAGAAGACGACGATAATAATGATTTCCAATCATCTGAAGAGGACTATGTTTGTACGACAGACCTAATGCGTAGAGGTCCAGGTAGGCCAAAAATTTATCGTTCCGGACAACCTGGCCGTCCAAAAAAATATATAATATGCTGAATATGCTGCACGTGGATAACATACCGATACCTAACTCAGTAAGCGAAGCTTTGTCTGGTGAATACTCCAATGGTCAGAAGCTATGAACGAAGCATTAATTAAAAATGATACATGGATTCAAACAAACTTACTAGAAGGTCAAAAAATTGAAGGTTGTAAGTGGGTATTTAATTTAAAGAAAAATAAAAGTGGTAAAGTCGAAAGGTTTAAAGCTAGATTGGTGGCATAGGGTTGCAGCCAGACTTGTGGAATTAACTATCTGGAAACGTTTTCACCTATTGTTAGATATGAAACCAAAAGGATGATTATTGCTCTTGCTGTCGAATATAAATTACATCTTCACCAAATTGATGTATGATGAGCGTATCTTAATAGCAATCTTGATGAAGACGTATAAATGGCGCAGCCCGAAGGCTTTATAGATATAAAACGACGCTTTATGGACCAAAACAGTCAGGGCGTCAATGGAACCAAAAACTAAATAGTATATTAAAAAATATGGATTTTAATAGTTGTGAAAGTGAACCGTGCACAAACACAAAACATCAAAATGGAAATATTAATATTATTGCCATATACGTAGACGATTTACTAATAGCAGGTTCGAGCTTGAAAGAAATAAATGATATATAATCTAATATTGCAAAAGAGGTACATATAAGGGTCCTGCTGATTACTTTTTGAGCATGAAATTAGAGCGAGAACGAGAACTTGGTTCAATATCACTTGGTCAACAGGCATATATAAACGAATAACTACAACAATATAGTATGATGAATTGTAACACAGTTGTAACTCCATTAGAACCAAAATATCATCTAGCATGTAGCGATAAAAATTGTGAGAAAGTTAATCAGTTAATTCGCTAATGTATTTAGCAATATGCAGCAGGCCTGACATTCTTCATTCTGTATGCAAATTATCGCAAAGAAATAATGATCCACATCGTGAACATATGATTGCAGCAAAGAGAATACTGAGATATTTAAACACAACCAAAAACTTAAGGTTGACATATAAGGCAACTGGAGAACCACTAACTTGTTTTGTAGACGCTGATTTATCTGGTAATGCCGTCGATCGCAAAGCTACACTGGGTATGGGTTTTATCTTGCTGGCGGAGCTTTCTCTTAGGAGAGTAAAAAACAGAGTACTATTGCGTTGAGCTCTACAGAAGCTGAATACATGGCATAATCTTCCGCAGCAAAAGGGGCTATTTATCTCAAGAAGCTGTTGGGAGAAATTCAACTGTATTGTCCAGATGCCGTAATTATAAAGGGTGAAAATTTGAGTGCTATGCATTTGGTGAAAAATACACAATCACAACCGAAGCAAGCATATCGATGTGAAGTTTCATTATATACGCGATGTTTATAAAAGCGGTTTGATCAAACTAGAATATTGCAGTAGTAATAGTATGATAGCTGATTTGTTAACCAAAAATCTATCAAAAGTTTGTCATGAAATATTTACAAAGGATTTAAGTTTGAATTAATGTTTGTTATGTACGTGAATCTACGTGTTGAGGAGGAGGGTCGAATGGCAATTATTATAAATGGCAACACATAGTTTCACTTTATTAATCTCTTTTTACTATTCTTATTCTTTGTTACTCCATATTTGAACTTTGAAATAAAAGCACATTAAACAACGCTTCGGAGTTTTTTTGTCTTTTAGTTATTTTATACAATAAACATTCATATTGATAAACGTTTTTATTACATAAAGAATAACGCTTCAACGATTATTACAAATTAATATTAAATATATACATCATTGACAAATTTATTTTAACATCATACATTTGGCAGACCTTCTTTAAATTTATATAATAATAAAAATGGCAACTAGTGAACAATCTAGTCTATTAGGATCGAATGACATTGAATTTCAATTCTTGCATGATACTGATCATGTAATGCTTACGTGTACGAGATTATAAAGTTATCTACTTAATGAAAATTCAGAGACAATTTTAGAATGCTTCTACATTCCAATAGTGTACAAATGAAGTCACACAAAGGCACTGTGAACCTTGTTCCACCCTCAAACATACAAAATCAAAATGCTAGCTCTCATACAAATAATACAGAAAGGTTCTGGGAACAAGAAGAAATTCCTGAACCACGCGGGGCATCACCAGATGATGCATTTTGTGAACAATGATACAGCGAGACCACTTCTCTCATGCCCGACGGTCGATATGTAGTAAAATTACCCTTCAGGGAAGTGTTTTCGAGTAGTGTACAGGCTTTTTCAAAGAATTGTGTTTCATAGTCTAAGGACATTCTACAAGATAACATTCGGTTTGAATTACGCTCCATATTTGGCCATATTTCGGCCATTACTACAATTAACTGACGATTCAAAAGCTCAATTTTCCGTTGTATCACGACGTAAAAACGAAATATATTTTTTAAGGGGATTTGAGATCCAAGAAGCTGATGCATTGTGCGACATCAGTCAAACTTTACATTCTGCTGGGTTTCTTTTTTTTTTTTTTTTTTTTTAGCAATTATGTGCACATCACCTTCATAGGATTTTTATTAGACATACATTTAGATTCCAATTCAACTGGGTGTTTTGTATACAAATTCAATTCACTAAAGTAATAAAACATTTGCTTTGATTTCAAAATGGAAACGGCATTTGCTAATTATATCGCGACCTCTCATAATTTACATTTTGTTAAATAAAATTGTTCTTTGCACCATGTCAGCAGTTATAAATAAACCTTATAAATCCACAGCGAATGTAGAAAAATATTGTAAAATATAGCTGCACATTGTTACATGGTAAATGTTATCAAGAAATATGTTTAAACAGGCGAGAAAGTACAATGATCTAGATGATGTTGAGGTTGCAATACTTAGTCTCAGGTTGATGTTAATACATTTATAAAGTGTATATATTTATTTGACATTGGACCCTGTCTTCACCATTGTATCTTTATGAAGATGATAATGCAAATTTTGACGTCCCAGGCGTAAAGCATCTCTTAATTTATGGCCAATCTCTAATGCAGCCTCTTCATTATCGCCATTAGCCGTCCAAATTGAAATTTTGTTAGTGTTGTTGCGTATATTGACAACAGCACCACATATTTCATCCGAGTGATCAAAAGCTTCACCTATCAAACATAAAAGCACATCGAGCCATAAATTATCAACCTCGGTTTTGGGGCTCCGATTTAATGTTATAACCCAACGTCCACCCTGCTTATTGGCAGCATCTTCCCACATCGGCCGAATTTCCTTCTTAAACAAGGAATAGTCACTGCCAATTTTAATATCAGATGGTGGTTTAATATGATTGTATAGACTCCAAAAATCTTCGACGGTGTCAAAACTGGTTATAAATGATAACAGCAAATCATAACGATCTATTATCACACGTACTGCCCCATAATTTATACGATGCTGAATTTTTACAATTTTTCGATATAAGTACTACAAAACCATTGGGTATGCAGTGGAACGGCCCTAACTGGTTGACTCTTTCCCAAGACCATTGGCCAAAACAGGAGCGGACTAATATCCCAACACACGATCCCTCCGTGTAATTGCATACATGTTCAAGTTCATCAACAACATTCGAAATCGAATCAAGCAAAATACTTATCAAAATCATTCTCATTGTCGTAAAAAATCCCATATACAATCTGTTAGAATCTCGCCACTAACATATAATGAAATTTGGTTCGCAAAACATCGCCTTACACACCTCACCCAACAAAATTATTATGAAAATGAATACAATGTACTTAAAACCACGAAAACTCCATCAACTAATTATACTATTTTAAATTTAAATAAATTCATCATTCTGCCAGGTCTATAGCAATTTTACGAGGCGCTCCAATAATGACCAACTACACAAAAATTATCTATTTTAACACAGTCAATTAAAGTCAATTTATCATAAATTTGCAATTCAATAGATGACTGATTATTTATTACATTTGCATAAACTAAGTGGAAAACAACAATGCCAAGTATAAAGGGAAATGATCTAGTAGCGATCATTGAAGATAATTTATCTCCTAACGAATGGAAAATAGGCCGTGTAAAATACCAAGAAAAGATGGTTATGTAAGAACACTACAATTACGTACTCAAACTGGCAACTTTATTCGCCCTATTGCAAAAAAAAAGCCCCCTGTCTAATCATAATAATATACCAATTTGCTATTATCACTATTACTCTTTTACAAATATCGATCAATTGCTATTACAAACTCGTCTTCTACCATGTTCACTATTATAAATACAATTTTCCTTCTTTTCATGACAGTCCTTTTTTTGTACTTAGATTTGATGACGGCCCGCACCCAGAAGTGCATCTTTGTAAGATCTATGATAGGTATGACACGCTGAGATTTTGTGCAGTTTTCCTAAATATGGGCCATCAAACGATACTAGAGACAGTTCGTCGACATCGCTACTGCCTTTACTATCGCACACACGCCTACACTTCACACAACCGATGCTTTATATGCTCGGGCTTTCACAGCACGCTGTAACATCCAGGCACACATCCACGGGTGGCAGCACCTACCTCAATGTCCTCACGTTCTTCGTTAAATGATTACCGTAAAGCGCCGCAGCAAAATAAAAATTTCCAGCATCGTAGACATAAACATAACGACCAAATCAGGCGAAAACGTTACTGCCCAACAAGCTACATACAACCATGCAGGAACCGCCGCGGTTTTGGTTATAACAATTACGGCACGTTTTATTATGGTGAAACGTGAATCGTAAGCCTAACACGTAGCATACGCAGTCGCCGAAGTGAGCGAAATATGCGAAATAATAAAATAATAATGAATGGCTATGAGCATAAAGAATTATTGGAAAAATTAAACAAATAAAAACCAATAATCAGTACAAGCGACATTAAAATTGTTGAACAATACAGCTACAAAATAAATAGAAAGACAATATATAATGCAAAAATATCTGTTGATAGCACTACATATACGAAAATAATAGATGCTAAAAAACTAAATATTGGTTAGGACAGATGCAAGGTATATGATAGAACACAGATTATTCAATGTTTAAAATGTATGGGATACACCCACAACCAGGTCATAACTGATAATACATGTGATATAGTTATTATGGGTGATTTTAACATAGATTGTTCCAAGAACAATTTTTATAAAGGGAGAATTAAAAGAAGTATCTCTGACAACGGCCTCAAACAAATAATAAAGGAATACACGCGAATTACAGAAACATTAAAAACATTAATTGACTATGTCATTACTAACAGTAAGAAAATAAGAGCCACAAATAGTACAAAGGAGAAAATATCTGATCATGAAATAATAGATATTAATATAGAAAATGAAAATCATATTAAAAATAATAAAATCAGAAAAGAAATAAAGATCTTTAAATATGATAAAAATTCCTTTGAACGATCAGTAGGAAGCAATGTTAATGAAACCACGTATGAAGTAAATAATTCACTAGAACAGTCAGAAAATTTACATATAGAAAATTTATAAATAACAATAATAATGACAATAAATGGTTCAATTATAAATTGCGTTTGACAAAACGAGATAAACTAATAATAATAGCCAGTCTAATAATAAATACTTTACTTTACGTCTTTACTAATAATAAATACAATATTGCAAAACTAGTAAATACGTCGGAAGCTTGGAATAACTATAAAAATATTAGAAATTTAAATTTAAAGTAAACACCGAAAATGTGAAGATTGGGTATATAAATAATCGAATAGAAAATGCATTAAATCAGAAAGAAATGTGGAGAACCATAAAAAATCTGGTTTTTAAGAAGGATTGAGTGAAAATTCATCCTGTATTGTTTAACCAAATAGAGTATAGTAATAGGGTAGAGATAGCTAGCAAATTTAACACTTATTTCGTAAATAGCATCAAGCAAATTGGAGAATCAATTGAGTGTGTGCAATATACAAATATAAGTTTGGTAACAACTAGTCGATTTAAATTTAGTGCAATAAGTTCATCGGAACTAAAAAAGATTGCAATAAAATTAAAAAATAAATCGGACTATACAGGCATATCGAACAGAATTTTAATAAATAATTGGGGATCAATCGGAACAATAGTGCTAAAAATAATAAATAGATCACTTGAAAGTGGAGTTTTTCCAGAGAGCCGGAAAGAAACTATGATAACCCCTATTGCCAAAGTCCCAAAAATAAATAATTGTGAAGAATATCAATTAATAAATACTTTAAAAACATGTGAAAAAAATCTTAGAGAAAGCTGTAAAAGCACAGTTATGTAGCTATAATAAAAAAAAAATGGAATATTGTTTAAATTTCAGTTTGGTTTTAGAAAAAAAACACTAATGTGAAACAGCGATACTTTATATAATAAGCCGATGGAAAAATCGAGAAAGCAGTAATAAAATTATGGCGATGTTCTTAGATTTTAAACGTGCATTTGAAACAGTAGACAGAAACATAATGGTACAAAAATTAAGAATGTATGGTATAGGAGGAGTTGAACTAAAGTGGTTTCAATCATACTTGGAAAATAGAACACAGCGTGTAAAAGTCAAAGATATAATCTCGTCCCCATTGGTAAATGATTATGAAGTACCTCAGGAATCTATTTTGGGTCCGTTACTGTTCGCATTATATATAAATGGTACATGCGGATGATACGTTAATATATACGGAAGCAAGTTCGTAAGAATTATGCATTGAAAACATGAAGAATGAATTTAAAAAAAAATGTATTTACATATATTTTGTTTCTATTTTATTTTGATTTGTTGAAAATTGTTTAAATTTGAAGTATATTTTAAAAATATTTATGAATATTAATAAACTAAACTCAAGGTCCAACTGCTTTGAAGACCAGCAACATTCCCGTTCGGAACAACATCTTGTTCAAGCCATGTTGGTGGTGGTCAGAGTTTTCCGTCTATAATTCGGCATTTGTGCGAGGGGGGGGGGGGGGGGGGAAGAATGTTTACGTTTCAACTAGAGTGGTCGCCTGCTTGCCATCTCGCACGAATACCCATCGCTAAAAACGCTTCTCTTTTTTATATGTTCATTTTCAACTTTTATAACTGCTGCGCACTTCAATTTTTTATTAGCAACGCGCGAGAAAGGTTCCTTTTCAGCATTCCGCAGATTTTGATTCAATTTTTTTTTCCTTTTGTAAAAAAAATATTGCGGTGTACCAACAAATCAATCTCGTCGTCGATGGGCCCAACGAAACGAGCGCTGTTCAAAAAAGAGTAAGTACACGAATTGTATAATAATTTTTTTTACTGGATTCATATATAGTCCGTCTAATGTGGAATGAAAAAGGAAACTCGCACTCCGTTAAGATCTTTTAGATATAAAGCATATTCATTTTTTTGTTGATTTTGTATTTTTTTTTTTTTATATATAAAGTAAGGGCAATTTTCTTTGGTTTTTTTTCTCTTTCATTTATATTGAAATAAATTTGTGGAAATGATGAGTTTATTTAAAATAGACTAAATCAATCGTTTAGACTCAAACACGCTTAAGTAGGGGTGACCTTTAATTTTGTTAGATAGGTCACCAGGTAGGGAGGGTAATAGAAAAGGGGAGGATCAAACTCCATCTACGGTTCCCCACCCCCCCAATACGTTAGCGCAGTCGCGAAGCTAAGACAAGGATGCTAACATGTAGGTATATATATATATATATAGTTTTTTTTTTTGGGAATGTCTGTTATTTATTTATTTAGTACTTATATTATTTCGGATACCTTTCATGTCTTTTATAAGACTTTACTTGGAGGTGGTCTCCATGTGCTCATAAACAGAGATTTGTAGCTGCAATTGTGTGTGTAAATGAGCCATTCAAGGACCCACCCATTTCGGCGAGCTTAGTAAGAGTCGGTAATATGAGCACCCACGTGAGTTTGCACACACCAGGCAATACGTAGACACCACCCAAATTGCCACTACCACAGTTAAACTACAAGCAATAGTTGAGAAATTCGGAATGAACTTCCTGAAGTAACCCGCAAGCCCAAGGAATCTCTCCAATTGCTTAATATTTTGTGGTAATGAATAATTAATCAAAGCAGCTACCTTTTTACTTGACGGTAATACACGCCCATTCTCAATAATGTGGCCAAGGAATTGAATTCGTTTTTTCAAGAAATTGCATTTTTTTATATTAATGTCTAAGCCATAGTCTTTACTAAGATCCAATACGAGTTTTAAATTGCGCAATGCTTCGACCTTTTGCTGGAATGATGATGTCGTCTATGTAAGGTAGAGCTATTCCTTCGCGAGTAAGATCTCGAAATATTGCGTTTATGTGCCGTTGAAATACACCAGGAGAGTTTGATAGACCGAATGGCACTTTTCGGAATTGATATTGCCCATTATGTGTGACAAATGACGTGTATTTATGACTATCTTCGTTTACTAAGACATGAAAAAATCCATTGCGTAAATTAATTGTGTTAAAAATAAGTGCATTCTGCAAACGGTCGAGTTGATCCTCGATAAGAGGTAAAGGATAACGATATTTAACAATTACTCTGTTAATTTTTCTGAAATTAATACATAGTCTGGGAGTAGAATCTTTCTTCTTAGTTAAAACAATCGGACTGCAAAATTCTGATTCTAACGGTTCTATAATGCCTTCGGCCAACCACTGTTCTATCTGATTGTCGACAATGCACCTTTCTTTTATTGGTAGTCGCCGAGGGTTACAAAATATAGGTTTCTCATTGTTTAGAATTATTCGCATTTCCACATTAGTTGTTTTGCATTTGTCAGGTTTATAATCACATATTATTTGAATCACCTTTTTCTTAGCATCATCACTAGCTGTCTCTTCAATATTAATATTGCTTGCCTCGTTAACAGTACAAACGTCCATTGACATGATTCTAAAAACTTCTTCTGACACTTCATCTTTAATCTTACTAATTTTGAGCGCATCAGCTGTAATATTAATTTCAGCAAATGAACAGAATTCGTTTCCTAATATGACTTCAACATCAACACAGGCGGATGGAACTACATGAAAAGTTAAATTGTATTTTTCACCTTCGATTTCGACTTCAGTCTTAAAATTTCCCTTTGGTTTTATTTTACCATTATTTGATGTATTACCGAATCCAATTAAAAAGAAATCAGATTTTAAGAGTGGAGGTTTATTTAAAATATTATAAACCTTTTCGGTTACGATATTGAATTTACTGCTCGTATCAAATAAGGCTACCCCAATATGATTTGAAAATTTAACATCTACCATCATTCTACTTTTAACCGTCAGATGTCTTACATTTGCTTTTTCGACTTTAATTGGGCACTCCTTAGAAATATGGCCAAAATTGTTGCAGCTGAAGCATTTAATTCCTTTTTCTTTATTTTTACAATTTCTGTGTGTGTCCTTTATCCCCACAATTATAGCATAGTATAGATTTTTCATTTCTACTTGTTGTTTTATTATTGTTGTATGTTATTTTTGTATCGACGTTGTGTCTAGAAGATTTTTCTTGCATTGTTTCTTAACACTTAAGTTCTTCAAATTGTTGAAACATCTATTGGTAAAGTACGATTTCCATCAAAAGGTCTAATTGAATCTTCAATATCTCGAAAATTAATTGAAAATTTTGGTACATACGAGTATAATTGTGACATATATCGTTGTTCTAGCGCAAGTTCTTTGTTGAGATGATTTTCGTTACTACCACTTTCCTTTATGCCTTCACATTTGCGGTTTTTTGTTACATCGCTTTTGTTTCCTATAAAATGGCTGCCGTCGTTAGCACTTCTCAGTTGATATTGCTGTTTATACGTCTCATTGTTAATGTCAACATCATCGTTTACGTCTGAATCATCGCCAGCTAGGCTACGCATGCTTATTACTGTATGTTCATCGTCTTTATCGCCTTTTTATACCCTCCACCTTAGAGAAGAGGGTATATTCATTATGATCATCCGTTTACAACACATCGAAGGAAGCGTCGGAGACCCCACAAACCATATATATTCTTAATCAGCATGAAAAGAGAAATCGTTTGAGACATGTCCGTCCGTGTGTCCGTCTGTTGTTGGCACTCTCACGGTCGTAATTTTTGAGATATCAAATTGCAACTTGGCACACTTATTCTCAGTTTAATTTTGCTGTTCCGTATTGAAATTGGGCAAAATCGGTTAAGAGACACGCCCACAATAAACGAAAATCTCATCATACCTCGAAAAAATTGTATCTTTAAAAAATTATATATCGCACAATACTATGCCTATCAAGTTGAAATTTGGTATATATATAAAGGGTATCGTTATCCAACACTGTACAAAAAATGGGCGTGATTGAATAACGCAAACGCTTATTATTTAAAAAAAACATTATTTGCGTAAGTACATGAAATACATAAATATGGCAATAGGAGCTTATTTTTTAGAGAATTACAAAAGGTGGAGGGTATTTAAGCTTCGGTCTTAACCGAACTTTTCTATCTTGTTCTTTGTCGCTTTCATTATCATCGTCTTCGTTATTTACCTCGTTTGAACAAAGTAACCTTCCTTTGCACATTCGTAGTTCAAATTTAACACGTTGCATATTAACACTAAATCATCAGTACTCAAATTTTCTTTGACATATTCAACTTTCATTATAAACTTTTCGTCATTTTCATCACAATCAAAGCCAGCAAATTCTCTCAATCGGTTTCTGTTCTGCCGGTCACCTTCATTTTCAAACACAATTATAGCACGTTTAGCTGTTGTTAAATTTTTACGTATAGGAATATATATTCCCACATATATAAAAAGAAATAAATTCCAACAGATACATTCATTTATATGATACTTGTCTACTTGAGTTTAAAAATATATGGACGTGGTTAAATATATTCAAAAAATTATCTGAATCGATTGGTGTAAAAAAATTCGTTTCTTCTTAGCCGTTAATGAGTTACAAACATTTGCACAAACTTAATTTAGTTGTGTAGGGTATATTAAATAAAGTATAATAAATAGAAATAGAGAAGCTTTTACGTACCGTTAAATTTATGGAATATATTTAATCGCATTGTTGTTTTCCTTTCTAAAGCTTGAGGTGTATGGTGTATCGTTGAGCTAGGCATACTTTTGGTATATAATGATATATTTGTCCACAATGGGTAATTATTTCCTCTTTGTTAATATATAACTGAAATTAATTTTTTTAGGAGCAACTTAATATGTTTATTTTTCGATAGCATTATGCTATGTACGCTATCGAAACAAAGCATATTAAATTCGTCCTAGCATGTGTGGATTCGTACACTATATGTGGTTATATATTTGTAAAAACTATACAATTATATTCAAATTGATTTATTTAACTATATTTATTCAATATTTATACGCCTCATGTCCCTACAATTACTCTTAGATAACATATATAAATGTTAGAGAGGAATGATTTTTTTGTCTATTCATATATAGTGTGGTGATGTATAAGTTGCATGCGCATGTAACCATAAATCCGCTTATGCTAGGACGAACTTAATATGCTTTGTTTCGATAGCGCACATAGCAAAGCTGAGTTGAAGATTAGTTAAAATATAAATTTTTTAACCATTTCACAGCGATGTTGAGAAATTTCGCGAGTGTATTGTTAAAGAGATGCGGGAAGCAAGAGGTTTTGTGTCCGTGTGAATATTCTAATACATAACCAATTGATTAATAATTTCCTCCGGACCGAAAACGGTGAAGAATTGTTTGTTTTTGGTTTTTTACGCATATTCTGTTCTTATAAGCATACAATGCAAACAAATGTTTTCCATTAAGGCGCACGCATCTTAAAGACTTTTGGACCGTGGTTTTTTACGCGCATGTGTTACTGTTGTTGTTTTTTCTATTCTTATAAACAAAGCAAAGGGAATACTTTAGATTGCAAACATTTGTACGTATGTTATTTTATATATTATGAATGAATGAATGATTAAATAAATATTGTAATTAATATGTGAAAATAAGGCTTTCTTCTATCTTTCTTCATTCGACCTTTACACTTTTCGACTATTTATATATGTTTTCTTGATGTTTTGTAAAGATGCTTTTTTTCCAATTTTTTTCTATTGTATTATTGGGTAAAAAAAATATTTAACAATTCTTTAAAAAATGTATTAAACTAGTATTTTTTTTTTTTTGACTGTAAAATTGACGTGGACTGAGACGTAGCTCATATGTCCAGTTATCTAATAAAATTTATTTCCCGTTTTATTTCCCGTTACATTCACAGAACGAGTGCGCGCAGTCCAGTCATACGTCCGCCATGTTCAGAAGTCAAGAGCGCACTTATTAAACTAGTAAACACAAGCTAAATTTGACAACATAAGTCAGCCTAACAAAACAAGTAACATATTTGTGTATACGTACATTTGATATTTGTGTATACATTTGCTTGTATGCATTGCGTACAATGAATACGTAAATACATAAATGTACCCATCTTATAACTTGAGATTTTGTCGGCAAAATTTAAGAGCATGACATTCCGTCTCTATATTTAGGAGTCTCTGGTAGAGGTTTGATCAATATGCTCAGAAGATATTGGATACGAATAATTTTATATGGTTCATATGCGATTATTGCATGCAATATGTACAATATTGACTTAGCATTATAAGGTATACATGATGTGGTTACAAAGAATAAACAAACGATGATGGATTATAAACACGAGTTTAGTAAACAGAATAAACATGAAATAAAGGATTTATTAGTGGCAATTGAGAATCGATATGAGGACAGGCTTAAAAGAATTGATCGTGTTTACAAGCCATGCAGAAGGAATAAAAAAGCTGTGCGTATTTTTAAATGAGTTTGAAAACAAAAACAAAGAAATGTGTAGAAATATCCAAGGAAAAAAGACTCTGATATAAACTAACCTATGCAGAGCAAGTGAAAAGTGTAAAGGTGTTACCAGATTTAACGAAAGGAGTGCCGTTAATAGTAAAACTAATAGAGAAACAAGCTGTAAATAAAACTAAGGAGGAATTAAACAATGTAAAAGATAAAGAAAAAGAGAGAAAATACGAAATACGTTACAGAAAGAACTAAATGATGGCTATGAAATTAAAGTAAACAGCCCTATTTATATGGTATGTTTCGAATGTCATTTGAATATGGTAACAAAGAATTGTTGGAAAAATAAAAAAAATAAAAAAACAAGAGAGTGAAGTTCGGTTAAGACCGAAGCTCAAATACCCTCCACCTTTTATAATCCTCTAAAAATAAGTTCCTATTGCCATATTTATGTATATGACTATTTCATGTACTTACGCAAATAGTGTTTTTTTTTTAATTATAGGCGTTTGCGTTATTCAATCACGCCCATTTTTGGAACAGTGTTATATTTATACCAAATGTCAACTTGATAGGCATAGTATTGTGCGATATATAATTTTTTAAAAATACAATTACTTCGAGGTATGTTAAGATTTTCGTTTATTGTGGGCGTGCCTCTTAACCGATTTTGCCCAATTTTAATACGGAACAGCGAAATTAAACTAATAATAACAGTGCCAAGTTTCAATTTGATATCTCAAAAATTACTACCGTGAGAGTGCCAACAACAGACGGACACACTACACACGGACGGACACACGGACATGTCTTAAACGATTTCTCTTTTCATGCTGATTAAATGTATCTCAGAAGTGATTAAAAATTGAACTATTCATCGGTATATTTTTTTTTACAAAATCGAAAAAATAATTCTGGACTGATTCGGGTTAAGAATATAATAACGACCGTGAGAGTGCCAAAAACAGACGGACACACGGGCGGATATGTCTCAAATGATTTCTTTTTCATTCTGATTAAAAATATATATGGTTTGTGGGGTCTCCGAGGCTTCCTTCGATGTGTTGTAAACGGATGATCAAAATGAATATACCCTCTTCCCTAAGATGGAGGGTATAAAAAATCTAATAATTATTGAGGGTGAAATTAAAATTATAGAAAAATACAAGATAGAAAAGTTCGGTTAAGACCGAAGCTTAAATACCCTCCACCTTTTGTAATTCTCTAAAAAATAAGCTCCTATTGCCATATTTATGTATTTCATGTACTTACGCAAATAGTGTTTTTTTTTTAATTATAGGCGTTTGCGTTATTTAATCACGCCCATTTTTGGCACAGTGTGGGATAACGGTACCCTTTATATATATACCAAATTTCAACTTGTTAGACATAGTATTGTGCGATATATAATTTTTTAAAGATACAATTTTTTCGAGGTATGATGAGATTTTCGTTTATTGTGGGCGTGTCTCTTAACCGATTTTGCCCAATTTCAATACGGAACAGCGAAATTGAACTAAAAATACGTATGCAAAGTTTCAATTTGATATCTCAAAAATTACGACCGTGAGAGTGCCAACAACAGACGGACACACGGACACATGGACGGACATGTCTCAAACGATTTCTCTTTTCATGCTGATTAAGAATATATATGGTTTGTGGGGTCTCCGACGCTTCCTTCGATGTGTTGTAAACGGATGATCAAAGTGAATATACCCTCTTCCCTAAGGTGGAGGGTATAATGATATAGAACGTTAAATCTGTTGATAGCTTATCATATACAAAAATTAAGGAACTAAATATTTGAAATATCGGTCGGGAAAGATGTAAAGTATACGATGGAACTGAAGTAATGAAATATATAAAATGTAAAGGATATATTTATAGAACTAATAAATATATATATATTCTTGATCAGCGTCGAAAACTGATTCGATTTAGACATGTATGTCCGTGTGTCCGTCTGTTGTTGGCATTCTCACGGTATTTTGAGATATTGAGCTGAAATTTTATACAGGAACTTTTAGTTTTTGCACCTTATACCAAATTTCATCAAAATATCTCAAAAAATGCGACCTATAGCTTGCGCACAAATTTAGATGGACAGACGGACGGAAAGACAGACGCACGTGGTTAAATCGATTCAGATTTTGATTCTGAATCGATCGGTATAATTGAAGGTGGTTATGGCATTTGCCATTTAGGAATTACAAACATCCGCACAAACGTAATATACTCTTTTCCATAGGGTATTGTAACAAAACAAGCACAACGTAGTCAAACACAAAAGCAATAGCATGACTACAAGCATGATCTTTTTGAATCAGACGATGTTTTTGCATTGCTTATGGCATTCTGTTTGGAATGATTACATAAGCGTTTTGTTAGAAAGGATTCCTTAATAACAGCATTCCTGCAGGCTCACAGTGAAACATAATATTATGTAAAAATGTTATGTAAAAATTGTCATCATAATACAACAATACTGTTAATCCATCCTTTTAATGAAAATAAAGAAATTGTTATTCAAACTGATGCATCGCAACATGGGTTGGGATGTTGTTTACTTCAAAATAATTGTAAGCATATGCTTCTCGTAGTTTAACAGAGACAGAAAAAAGATATGCTCAGATTGAAAAGGAGCTACTAGCAATAATTTATAGTTGTAAAAAGTTTCATCATTCCATTTATGGTAAAGAAGTGATTGTTAAAACTGATCATAAATCTTTGGTAGCGTTAATGGAAAAAGAAGTTCATAAGATACCATCCGGAAAACTACAGAGAATGAGGCTCCGTTTATTAAATTAAAACGTAAAAATTGAATATCTTCCAGGAAAGTACATGTATATAGCTGATTATTTGTCAAGAGATCCTGTAAAATTCACAACAAATTATGAAGAAACAATTTTTTATGAATCAGTACTTTCAATAGATGTTTTTGCAAGAAAAGAACAAGTAATAGGAGAAAATACAATGGCGGATGATAATTTAAGAAAATTAATTTGGTATTATAAAAATGGATGGCCCACACACAAAAGTAAAATACCAGAAAATCTTCGTTTTTATTATAGCAAAAGAAATGATATAATTGAAAATAATGGTATTATTTTTTATAGTGATCGTATAATGATTCCAGATTCTATGAAAACTGATATGTTAAATTTATTGCATGAATCACATATGGGTACTGCCAAAACACAAAAACGCGCAAAATCAATTATTTACTGAAAATCGATGAACAAGGATATTGAGGAGAATATTTTTAATTGCAAAATTTGTGATGAACATTCAAAAAACAACATTAAAAAGACTATGATTTCTCATAAAATACCGGAAATTCCTTTTCATAAAATTGGATGTGATATTACAACTTATGATGGTAAAGATTATTTAATAGTTATGGACTATTTCAGTAAATGGATTGAGTACAGATTATTACGAAACAAAACATCAAAAGAAATTATTAATCAGTGGATGAGCCTTTTTGCTCAATACGGTCTACCAAAAGTCATTATTACAGATAATGTTCCTTTTGGTTCATATGAATGTAAAAGTTTTGCAAATAATTGGGACATTGATATAATTACAATTTCTCCAATGTATCCTAAATCAAATGGACTGGCAGAACGGGCTGTTCAAATTGTAAAAAACATTTTTAAGAAATCTAAAACAATTGACGATCGAGTCGTACAATTAATGGAGTACAGAAACATACCAATAAAAGACATGAATTTGTCACCTTTACAATTATTGTATAATCGTTTACTAAGAACAAAATTAGACCGCTTAAACCTAAATTATACAAAAACATATTTTATCAGCTTGAAAGAAAACAAAAACGAAATGAGAAATATTACAATAA
This sequence comes from Ornithomya fringillina, assembly GCA_963978525.1. Lineage (NCBI taxonomy): Eukaryota > Metazoa > Arthropoda > Insecta > Diptera > Hippoboscidae > Ornithomya > Ornithomya fringillina. The sequence continues at coordinate 2,892,819 of OZ021695.1, forward strand.
GTCAGCCAATGATGAAAGGTCTTTCCAGATAGGTGATAAAATTTTAATAAAAGAGGGCAAGAAGTGGGTAGACATGGTAATTCTGGAGAAGTGTAGAACTCCGAGATCATATTGGGTTAGGGATTGTAATGATAATGAGTATCATAGAAACACTTGGTATTTAAAAAACAAAGAAAAATTCGCTTCAAATCCAAATTCACTTTAATGGGGGTAAACTTTGGGAAAAAAATGGGGAGATGTAGAGTAGGAGAGTTCTTACACTTTAGAAAATAATATAAGTTGTTAACTTTACACCAGCATAAGAATAGAATAAGATGAAAATAAATGTATAAGTATAAATGAAGAAGAATATAATAAACTTGACATAACAAACAAAGACTGTATTAAGGTCTGATTGCAATATTGTGGTGGAGTATTTGGGATTAGAAGCCGAGATTCAAAATGCTTGGTAGTATGTGTATATAATCTCCATAGAAATAACTATATTGATATTGTTTTTTGTGCTATTGGGTTTGCTATCAATTACAAATATATTATTTTATTTGGGGATTTCAATTTAGATTTACTATTGAATGATACACCTGTTAATCGTTTGTGTGATTTGATATCATCCTCGGAACTGAGCTTGACTAATCACTGGCTAACCGGCCAATGGTCATAATTGTAATCCAGCTATTTTGGATTTAGTTTGTGTTTCCGACAAATTGCTTGTCTTGCATTATGATTAATTTTCTTTTGGGGGTCCCCCGGATAATGAGGTGCTCTTTTGGTATATGATATACTGTTATCTTTTACTGGGTGGCGTACATTTAGTTATATAGACATTAATTCAACCAACTTACAACAACTATCCATGGCCTCGTGAAGTAATGTTTATTATTTTGCTGATATTGACGATAAGGTGGAGTATTTATCTAGTATTGTGTTGAAGTTATATAATGATTATGTTCCTGTTAGAATTTTTGTTACTAATTCAAGGAAAGCACTGTAACGCGCAAAGTTGCACCGCTCGTTTTGCGCTACACACTGAACGTGTTTTAAAGTAAATCAGAACCCGGCCTATGTCATCATGCACTGAACATATAATTATTCTTTGATTTTCCTTATTACAGTAAATAATGAAGTTTGAATTGTTTTTTTATTATATATTCCCACTATTTGAATATTGCTATTTACATTGTTGTTATATAATAAGACTTACTAATTTTTCTGAAACGCAATTTGAATATACTTATGCATTTTTGTCATTATTCTTTTTCCCGCTACTCGAATTGCTTATTTTGTTATTATTATTATTTAAGACGCAATTAAAATATTACGTTAGTATTATACACTTATAGGGATAAATCGAAGGACTAAAGTGTATAGAGTTGATGAGTATGACTCGTAGAACCAAATGTTTAGAGTTGATGTATATGGCTCGTGAGGACCAAAATGTATAGAGATGTAGAATCTGGCTCGTAGAACCAAAATGTGTAGGATTGTGTCCGGCCCATTGGACTGAAGGTATATATATATAGTCGGCTTGAAGAACCAAATGTGTAGGATTGTACAGAATCCGGATCGTAGGACCAAAATGTATAGGATTGATGAATTTAGATGTTGGTATGAATGTAGATGTTTGTAAACTGATGTATATGTGGTAATATGCTGATTATAGATGCTTGTATGAATGTGTCCAATCACGTGTAGCCTTTTGGCAAAATATTGATAAAATAATATTTCAGAATTCACTTTATTTTATACTACAATGTTTATATATATTATATGTTATAAAGAAAAGTTACTAAAGGAAACATGACTTTACTCTAACACGGTGAAAGATATTATGATGTTCACTTGATCACAGTTACAAAGGGAATGAATTCATATAATTTGTATATGCTTAAGAAAAGCCAAAAATGTAAGAAGAAAAAAGAAAGAATAATGGAGGCAAGAAATAATACATTTGTAAGAGATGGCACTTCATCAATAACGTTTAGTTGAAGCGTGAACAGTAAGTTAGAATAAGTGTGAGATCCGCAACACTATAAAAGGAGTGAAAAATTTTAAGAAATTATGCAGTGTGGCTGGAGCCGTCGACAAGATAAACTGAGTGGAATAAATAAATCATAAGAAATAAAAACTAATATTTATTCTTTTTGAGTGACTTGGCCGCGAGCGCATCATTAGTCAGATCGCGCCTAGATATCCTGCAATTTTTACATTGCGTGGCCTAGGTTGCGCACCGTCGCTGTTTCTACATCGCCGTTGCTATCTCTATACCCCGCGCCTAGATATCCTACAGTATTTATATTATACGGCCTAGGTCGCGTCGCCGTTGTTATTTCTGTACCCCGTGCCTAGATATCCTACAGTGGTTATATTGTACGGCCTAGGTCCGCCGTTGTTGTCTCTGAAAACCATCGCCGTTCTTTATCCTGTAACCCTTGCCACTTTTATCCAGTAACGTTAACTCTCTGCAACAGCAACGCTCGCCACTCTGTACCCTGTACCGCTTATATCCAGTAATGCCTTCGTATCCTGCAAACGCCCACCGCTCTGTATCCTGTACCGCTTGTATCCAGAAACGCTCTCGTTTCCTGCAACGTTCACCGCTCTGTAGCCTGAACCGCTTGCCGTTTGTATCCTTGCTCATTGCTCTGCAAAGCTCGCCGCTGTTGTATCTTGTTCCGCTCATCATTCAAGCATGGTAAGTTACTCTCATACCGCTCGCTGCTCTTGCACCGCTCATTGTTCAGCACCGTACGTCATACTTGCACCGCTCATCACTCAAGCACGGTAAGTCACTCTTACACCGTTCATTGCTCAGCACCGCACGTCACACTTTTACCGCATACCGCTCTTGCACCGTTCATCGCCCAGCACCGCACGTCGCACTTGTACCGCACACCGCTCTTGTACCGTTCATCGCTCAGCACCGTATGTCACGCCCGTACCGCTCACCGTTCTAGTACCACTCATTGCTCTGCACCGTACTACACACTTGTGCCGCTCACCGCTCTTTCCATTCGCCGCACTAGCACCGCTCACCCACCGATCTGCAGTAACGCCGTGCCCAGCACCACTAGTCGTTATAACGCTAAAACGTCAAATTCGTTAAAAAACAATTGTTAAAAAGATAAAATATAAACTAGACTACAAAAAAAAAAAATATTTAAAGATAATAATTGGGGTTCAATTGTGATTCTAAACATAATAAATTTTTTTATCTCATTGGTAACAAAAAATGACTATGGTGTGCCACAAGGATCTATTCTAGGTGCCTTGTTATTTGCAATATATACAATATACAATATATACATATATATACCATATGCCGACTGTATTGGAGAAATGTGAAGTAGAATTATATGCGGATGATACATCAATTTACACGGAAGCGAGCTCTGAAGAGGAATGTAATGAAAACATGAAAAATAATATTGGTAAAATAAACAGATGGTTAAAAATGAACAAGCTAAAGTTAAATGAAAATAAAACCAAAATTATGGAAATTGATATGTCAAGTAATGAAATATTTTAAATATATGATAAAAACTTTGAAAAAGTGGATAACATAAAATATATCGGCTTTGTTATCTAAAAGAATTTAAAACTCAAAGAATTACATATTCATACAATTGGTTAAAGAAATTGTGTATTTTAATGGTTAAATAAAATATAGCTGTTAAGTGCAATAGAGACATATAATAAGATAATAAAGCCACATTTTGAATTTGGATCCACAATACTACACACAGAATAATTACACTACAGAATAATTAGATAGGCTCCAGAAGCTACAAAATAAGGGGAGGAGGTTAATTTTAAAGTTCAATAAATACACATCAATTAATATAATTCTTGATACCCTAAAATGACTTAATATAAAACAAAGGCTACAATTACAATAATGTTGATAAAGAAAATTACAAAAGAAGCACCATATTACGTGTAACCAAATAAACTACGTTGGTAAAGTTTAAATGTATGGTTTAAGAAATGTTGGCGATTTCGATTAGATAAAATGAGAACAACACACATGCAAAAGTCATTGTTTTATAAGGGTTTGCAAATGTTAACAGATTTCCAAATAGTTTAAAAAATGAAAATAATTGGAATATTTTTAAAAGATTTTGTATAGGATTTATAAAAAATAACTTTTAAAATATGTATAATGTATATTTTTATTTTTTACTTGTTGAAAATTGTAAAACAATTGTAGTTTTTAAAAGTATTTTGAATAATAATAAATAAATAATGATGATAATGATGACGGACATGATTAAATCGATTCTGATTTTAATTCTAAATTATACACCCATCACCTCTAGCACTTTTGCGCTATACAATCGAAGTTTATCGTTTTACTTCTAATTACATCAACATATATAAACGTACAATAATATACTTTTCGGATTTCACAATTAAGTATATTTACTTACATTAAGGTAGAATATTCGAGTTAGATTACAATTTCCAAATCAACAATGACAGAATTACATAAATAACATAACACAAATACTCCTATCGAGTAAATTGAAAATATTAACGCCCAACATTTTGAAGGACACCGAAACTTTATTAAAGTCATAGAAGTATCTTATTATATAACTCAAAAAACAATAACAATACAATAAGAATTAATCTGGAAAAAAAAGGAATCCTTCAAATTTTTATTTAATTTTTAATATTTTGGGTTGTTCCCATAAACTGTTAAACTCGGTTTGACTTCTTATTGATATAAAACACTATGAAAACAAATATCTTAAAATTGACCATCCATTACGGTAATTTCTAAATGTACAATTGACTATATTCACAAATTACCATGTACTATTGTGTGAGGTATCGCAATTGTTTTAAACCAAATGGGGCTTACTTTTTATGCGTATAACTGTATATTTTGTAAATTGAATAAATGGATTAAAGAACTTTACGTTGATTGGAAGTGTCATATTATTGGTAATATTGATATTTAATAATGACCGAATGAATAACTCTATCAGAAAATAAATAAATATACTCCTACACAATATTTTTAAACTTTATTGTACATGTTATATTATAAATATCTCTTCTTGTGTGAAAGAATAAAACACACTTTCACTTCTGCACAACTTATAATTTTTTCTATATCCGTGAAGTTATCAAAGAGAGGATTTGGCAAAGTTATGGATTATGGAAAAAGTAAAATACTATTTTCATTTGTTTCAAGGGAATAAGATAAATATAAACAAAATATAAATATAAACCTCTGAACATCATAAATGTCCGTATATGTATATAAAATATGAAGAGATATTTGAATGAAATCTGGTATTATGTGAATTATTTATTTATTTAAAACTAAAAATTATATTCGTTTAACCTATTTTATAGAAATTTGTAAACGAAATTTTTTAACTTTATTTTTGTAGGCGTGATATATTTTTGTCAATTTTGGGCGTGATTCTTTAATTTAAAATATGAATTGTAAATGTCAGAACGAAATTTTAGCACAATACTTTAATTTTTGTATCTGTGAGCGCTTTAAAATTACAAATACAGACGAAAAAATTAGGTACCGTTTAATCAACGCTATGTTTTATTAATGAAGAAAATTATCTTTGTATGGTTTCTAAGGACTTCTTATAGATAAAGAGATAACAAATTCAATATGCTCTCCTTTCTGTAAAGGGTATAAAAATTTGTTTTTTTTTTCAAGAATTTATCCAACCAAAAGCAAATGCTTAAGCTATAGATATTAATCGATTTTATTTCTTTATTTAGCAGCTTAACAATCTCATCGCAACTTTTCCATACTATTACAACTTAAAACAAGTAAAAATATTATAATTGGTCAATTCCGACCATATAATATCCTACATAACTTAGCTCCTTAAATTATGCTACAATTAATTTATTTGGGTCAGTAAACATGAGGTATTGCCAAATATCTTATCGTGAAATATTATTATATGGGAAGACTAAACGATGTATTTTAACATTTTCGTCTTGACGAAGAGTAACCAATGGGATTTTAAAAATACCATCAGGGTTTTGATCTGATGCATCCACTTTCACATCCCAATTTTCAAAAAATATCATGTCGCGTGCTATCACAACACATCTATTACGTTTATTATATAATCAATAACCTTTCGACTGCTCAGATGCTTTTGGCGCTAATTTCGATCTTATTCAGTACTATAGCCTTACACTCAAATCTCTGCAAATGTTTTATATACAGGGTGTCCACCGGGAAGATATACTACTCGCAGTAATTCCATTGTAATACTGGCTGTATGTGATGTGGCACCGTCTTGTTGATACCACATGTTAATCAAGCCCAAAGCATGCAGTTGTGCAGTTTTCAATCATATCACGATATCGCTCCCCATTCACAGTTACCGTTACGCCGTTTTCATTTTCAAAGAAGTAAGGTCCAATGATTCCTCCTGACCAAATTGCATACCGGACTGTCACTTTTAATGGATGCAAAGGTGTTTGATGAATAATTTGAGGGTTTACCATTCCCCAGAACCGACTATTCTGTTTATTCACATATCCATTCAAATGAAAATGTGCCTCGTCACTCATTATGATTTTTTCATGAAAATCGGAGTTGTCATGGGCGAGCTGTAACATCCTATTGGCATATGTACGGCGACGTAAATGGTCTTGTGGAAGAATCTTTTGTGTCAACTGAATCTTATTTTATTTATTTATTTATTTATTATTGTTTGCTTACACCTATAAAACAAGGCTTTTGCCTTATTATTATAGTACAGGTGTGTATAATATTCAAATCAAATTAACTTGATATTCAATATAATAATACAATATAATACTCATACCAATGTGTGTTGTTATATATATAAGTTTGTATGCAAGCATATATTTAGGTGTTTTGAAGTGTGTGTGTGTGTGTATTTAAGTGTAAGTAACGTTGTTGATAAACAGGTATATAACTGTGATGCGCTAGTGTTACTGCGATAATATTAGTTGTTATAGTTTGTAATTAGTTGTAAAGCAAGGTTAGTTGTTGTTTGAATTGCTTCAGATTATCTGTCGTCTGTATATGGCCAAGTAAAGCATTTCATAACTTGATGCAATTAATAAAATATTGTCTTTGAGGACGAGTAGTGTCGTATTTGAATAAGTTTTTTTCCTCTGTTATTGATTGCAAAATTCAGTACATCGTACAAATACGCAGCTTTTTGAGTGTATATTATCTTATTAAGGAATACTATCGCCTTCTGCTGCAGAAAATGATCGATACTCAAACCAAGGAAACGTTGAACATGGACGGACACACGTTCCCATAGCTTTAATCCATAAACATACCGTACAATATTATTTATGGTCACTTTTAATCGATGCATAGCCACTAAACCGCAAAAACAAAATGTCTCACATCCGTATAATAAAGTTGGCACAAGATATGTTTTCGTTAGCAACGCTCTAATATGTAAAGGAATTACACATTGCGTTAGCCATAGACCTCTTTTTGCATACAATTTAGCTGTGGCATAAAAAACGTGATTTTCCCAATTTAGTGAGTCATCGATCAATGCACCTAGTATTTTGGACACCTTAACCTGTTGGATGGCGTCGTTATTTAGCATTACATTCAAGCTCTGGTTGGCAGATGTGTTTCTTTTATTGATTTGCAAAAATTTACACTTGCTGCTATTTTGCGCCAACGAGTTATTTGATGCCCAAGTGTTTACAGCTACCAGATCATCATTTGTTTGCCAATTGCGGTTCCGTTTCTAGACAGAGACTACAAAAGGCTAACATCTCCATTAAACGGTATGTTTTTGGGTTGAGGAGGTATGACCGCGTCTCGAGTTACACGATATCTTTGTTATCTGTTAACTTGGAGGACCTGCTTAAATGCAGATCACTTTGCTTACTGCATAAAATCGTAACCCAGCAGGACCCAGGTTACCTCTTCAACAGACTCGAATTCTCAATGTCTAACCGTAACCACAACATTAAACCCATCCGACATATTTCCCTCATGTCTGAACGTAACTTTTTTGTTTTCGCAATCCGTTGGTGGAATTCCCTCCCTATCCGTCTACAGACTATACAAAATTCTAAACGCTTTAAGAGAGAGATTATGTTGCACCTTGCACAAAGATATGCGAGTGACCTTTGGTTGTAAATAATTGTCAAATCTCTGTTTTTAATTGTTAATTGTTGTTAAGTTCTTGTGTTCATGTACTTAACATATTATCTGGTGCATACTCTCGACTCATATAAGCTACGGGCTCGCGCGCTTGACTTCTGAACTCGACGGTCCTATGACTGGGGACTGCGCGCAATCATTTTATATAAAATAACGGGACTTTCTTTTGCACGATTTTGTGCTTGTGTTTTATCTAAATCTGATGTGATCCTGGCAGAGAAGGCTGTTGGCGTCTTTTTCAGTGCGACTTACTCTGGCTATATGAGTCTTAGTCACTTGGCCATATCAACTTAATACGTTAAAAAAAAAAATAAGCTACGAGCTGGAGAGTCGGGCACCCACGACTACATACACTAAATAATGAAATAAATAAATGAAATGAAAATGAAATGAAATGAATGCATATTTCGAAATTTTATAATTTATCGTTTAGATTTGCTTTAATGCCACTAACTTTTTCTTTTTAAATCATTATTTTCAAATCTTTTTCATTGATGTGCCCAAACTTATCATGGCATTCTTTAATAGAATTTTGGGTTTCAACTAAATTTCCTGTTTCAACAAATTTCGGTATAATATACAAATTATCTCTTTTATATGCTTTTAATACTGTTTCACCCGTTTTGCTATTTTTTACAAATGCTTCCTTATTACGAAAAATGACGATATGACCATATTAAGATAACTAAGATACAGAAATTGAATTGCTTCTTAGGTCTGGTACGTACAAAGTATTTAGTAGTTTTAAAGATGAGTTATATGACGTCTTAAGTCTGAAATTCCACTACCTTCTATTTTTGTAGTAAGTTTATTTGCTAATTTGTATTTTGCGTTACATTTGCCCAACTTAAAAAATTTTTCTTTATTTCAGCACATCTGAGATGTGGCTCCTGAATCTAGACACCATTGACTACTTATTTTTAGATTTATTTCAGCAGTACTAACAGTTTCTTTACTTGTTGGCATTTCTTTGTTGTTCACCTTTTCGTAATGTCTTGATCTACATTCTGCTGCTTTGTGTCCTACCTTGTCACATTTGAAACATTTGAATTTTGGTTTGTCATATTGTTTCTGCTTCTTTTGATTTTTGAATGTGTATTTGTTCCTATTTGCCAGTAGTGTATCTTGATCAAAAACTTTGTTTGTATTTCTTTTTTTTAGATTCATATTCATCTGCTAGTTTAATTTTTAGTATTTCTGGACTTGGTAGCTTATCCTGCGTTTCAATAGCAATTCTAAATGACTCATATTCTTCAGGGATGCTGTAACGATAAAAGTAGTATTATCGTTAATAATTCATTTATTAACGATAATACTATTCATTATTTCTAATTGTAATTCATTTCATTTAACAACGATAGCAAAAAATTTCTTGATATGCTCCCTAATATCCTCGCCTGGTTTCACTTTTAGAATTATTAAATCTATACTAATATTATAAAGAGGAAAGATTTGTATTTTTGTATTTTTATATTTTTATATTTTTGTATTTTTGTATTTTTGTATGTAACGAGTAAACTCAAAAACTACTGAACCGATTTCAAAAATATTTTCGCAATTAGAAAGCTACATTATCACCGAGTAACATAGGCTATATTTATTGCCAAAAAATTTTGGGGATCCCTGGACATTCCTACTATTACTAACCCAAGGTGTAAAAAAATTAGTCATAAAATATCTTTCATCGAATACGCTGCGGAAAGTATTGATGTTAAAACAAAAAAATGTTCTACAATATTATAGAACATATCAATATCTACAAAAAACTTTCCGAGACCATATGTCCAACTATTGTAGTTATGTCACTATAACCCCTTTTTGTACCCACCATTGATAGTAATATTGCCATACAAACATTGCATTCACATGTACCCAGACAATTAAGAAATTAAGTATTCACAATAAGTATTTCACAATATTTAAATAGTAGGGAAATCTGACAACGGCATGTGTGAATACCACTCCTGATGCATCACTAGGTTTTGGAGAGGATTTTTGGCCAATAATGGATTTTTGGATCATTTTTTTAATGAATTTGGAATAAAAGAAACATTTATATGGAACTCTGAAAACATATGTTATGGATCCCACTCCAAATGCACCACCACGTTCTGGAGAGGATTTTTGGTCAATACTGGATTTGCGGACCATTTTTTAATGAATTTGGAATAGAAGCAACATTTATATGGAATTCGAAGAACATATGCACCACCAGGTTCTGGAGAGGATTTTTGGCCAATATTGGATTTTCGGACCATTTTTTAATGAATTTGGAATAGAAGCAACATTTATATGGAATTCTAAGAGCATATGCACCACCAGGTTCTGGAGAGGATTTTTGGCCAATACTGGATTTTCGGACCATTTTTTTAATGAATTTGGAATAAAAGAAACATTTATATGGAATTCTAAGAGCATATGTTACGATTCCCATTCCAGACGCACCACCAGGTTCTGGAGAGGATTTTTAGCCAATACTGGATTTGCGGACCATTTTTTAATGAATTTGGAATAGAAGCAACATTTATATGGAATTCGAAGAACATATGCACCACCAGGTTCTGGAAAGGATTTTTGGCCAATACTGGATTTTCGGACCATTTTTTTAATGAATTTGGAATAAAAGAAACATTTATATGGAATTCTAAGAGCATATGGTACGATTCCCATTCCATGCGCACCACCAGGTTCTGGAGAGGATTTTTGGCCAATACTGGATTTGCGGACCATTTTTTAATGAATTTAGAATAGAAGCAACATTTATATGGAATTCTAAGAGCATATGCACCACCACATTCTGGAGAGGCCAATACTAGATTTTCGGACCATTTTTTAATGAATTTGGAATAGAAGCAACATTTATATGGAATTCGAAGAACATATGCACCACCAGGTTCTGGAGAGGAGCAACATTTATATGGAATTCCCGCTTGCAACATTCGGAAGGAAGCGTCGAAGACAACACAAACTTTATATATTCTTGCTCAAGATCAAAAACTGAATCAATTTAAACAATGTCCGTCCGCGTGTCCATGTGTTTGACTGTTCCTGACACTCTCACAGCCGTAATTTTTGAGATATCGAGCTGAAATTTGATACACATGTGTTAGGTGTCTGCAGGCAGGTTGTAAGTAAAATCGGGCAATATCGGTTTAAAAAATTTCAGAACCTAGGGAAGGGCATAGGCAATGTTTCATCCCGCGAGATAACCGAATTCCACGCGGGTGAAACCGCGGCCAACAGCTAGTATTTAAGCAGCATTGCTTGGCGAGCAGCGCTTTTAGATTGATATATTTCGTGTAATTTTGTCCATACGCATATTGATGTTTTGCAATTATTGATTTGTTTTAATTCCGATGTGGATATCGTTAAAATCAAATCTGATTTCGCCTTGGAATCTTCCAATTCCCACTCAAGGACTTTGTTTGCTTGTGTAGTTGGTTTTTCGCAACTTCCATTAACATATTTCCATGTATCATTCTTTATTAACAAGGCTTCGGCTTGAATCTTCCATGTATGAAAATTGTCTTTGTTCAATGATTCAATTCTTATTCCAGAAATACTCATTTTTTCAGTAATATTTTATTTAATTATCCTCTTAATCCTTTATAAGTGAGCAGGCCCATAACCTGAAGTATGTATATGTTTTTAAGTGAAAATTTTATTGAAAACTTTTGATTAACAAAAACGTGAAAACTTAAATGTCTAAGACGAATTGATTCATTTGTAAAAAGCTAAGTATATATAAGCATGTACATATATATATATACCCTACAAAAACTGCCCTATGCAACGTTTAATATGAAGGAATAAATATTTTAGAAATACAAACGTTTGAATCAAAAGGAAGAAGTTTTAGAAATTAGATATTATATATGATAGCTAAATTCAATAATATACATGTTGCAAAGGAACAAATAACAAAGTATATTCCAAAATATAATATAATATTGTAATAAAATATATATAAAAAAAAATATATATATATATATAATAAATATATTACGCAAATAATTAATAACAACGATCAAATACGCTTAATAAATAAAACTAAAAATATGAAGAAACTATTAATATAATAAAAGAAAATATAAATAACTTAACATTGTCCATAAGCAGACCTTATGGACAATGTTGGCAAATTTTATAGGTAAAGATTTAAAGTATGTTACAGGCACAATGGACAGCGACGACGAACAACAAATTTATGTAGTATTAAAGAACTTAACTAGTGATACCAAAAGCAATGAAAATAAAATTAAGTCATTAATTAACCTTAGCAGTATTTTGTCCGATCAAATTCAGAATATAACTTCACATATTAAAGATCAGCAATCAAGGGTTGCAAACTATATTAATAAATTAAAAAATATATTGTCCAATAGAATAGGCCATACAGAAGACGAAATAACCCTACTGGAACATATTTTCCAAATCAACAACGATATTACATTATTGCCTGACCACATAACACAAATTATTTTTACTAGTAAACTAGGAATAGTGGCACCCAAAATATTCACAGAAAAAGAGTTGGACATCATTAACGATATGGATACCTATAGTATTTTGAAAGTCACTGTTAGAATTCTCGACGAAACAATAATCCTAACAATTTTAGTGCCAAAGATCGAAAATAATGCTTACACTGAAATAATTTTTATGCCCACACCTAATAAGGATAATAAGTGCATACGACTCTCTCATGAAGATATACTATTAGATAAATATAATAACATATATAATACAAATGTGTCCAGAAATTTAAAAAATAATCTAATAAGTTTAGAAGATAATTGTTTATCTAACATAATAAATAATAATGAGGCAAATTTCCAAATGAAATTCTGTAATGAAACTAACATTAGAGAAATAAATTCAGGATTCTTGATACTTACGAATTTTGATGAAACTATAAGAACAAATTGTCATAAAAAACAAAAAATAATTTCAACGAACATTTATACTAAAATTTTTTATTTGTTTAATAGAAATAAGACGAAAAAATTATGCAAATTATGAAATAAGAAGTTATGACGAAATAATAATACCACAAATGTTGATAAAAATTAAAGAGAATAAGTCTATGATTTATACTGATTCAACAATAAAATAATTAACAATTATACAAACATTATAAAGATTTTTTAGATGGCTCAATTAAAAGTAAACAATTACTAAAATTGTAAACATGGGAACGAACGCTGTAATTTTTATAATAATATTGATATTGATATATAATTTACTTAATAGAAGAAAGTACACAGTTCCTAAAATTTTGCCGGAGTCTCGATCTGACGATGGGGGTGTTATGGTATTGCCTATAGACCCGCCTATGATATAACTCACAACTTATATGTGTAGTATATATTGTCCGGTCGACCATGCCAAACAATCATTACCTTGCATTTTTGATATGCAAGCAAATTATAACAAACGTACTCGACGGTCACTTGACACTTATGTAAGTGGCAATGTTCCCACGGACTTGATTTGTTAATAGGTAAAGATGCAATTCCACAGAATAGCATATAGCACAGCTACACATACATGCTATGTGAACATGCATATCAAAAAAATTCATCTTTGCACAAAAAGTGTTGAAACTATAAATATAAAAAACACTTAGAATGAATTACACTCAGTTAAGATCTTTGTAGTATCGAACTTATTCGGATCGCGGTAGTAAAAGTGAAAATAAAAATATATTTTTTTTATTTGAATAATATCCGCGAAATAAAACTTCTTTAATATGATTTTGGTAGAGCAAATTTATTCTAATTCTATTCTTCATAAAATTTTATCCAAAAATACTAAAAATTGTAATTTTTTACCGCATAAACACTTTCATTATAATAGGACCTTATATGTAAATTTAATTGAAATATCCCAAAAAAATGCGACTTTGCGCACAAATTTACATGGGCGGACAGACGGACATGGTAAAATCCATTTAGAATTTCGATCTGAACCGATCGGTATAATTAAAAGTGGGTGTAGCATTTGCAGCTTAGGAGTTACAAACATCCGCATAAACTTAATATACTCTTTTCTACATGTAGCATGCATAAATGCATAAGCTCACATATACAGGGTGTCCACCGGGAAGATATACTACTCGCAGTAATTCCATTGTAATACTGGCTGTATGTGATGTGGCACCGTCTTGTTGATACCACATGTTAATCAAGCCCAAAGCATGCAGTTGTGCAGTTTTCAATCATATCACGATATCGCTCCCCATTCACAGTTACCGTTACGCCGTTTTCATTTTCAAAGAAGTAAGGTCCAATGATTACTCCTGACCAAATTGCATACCGGACTGTCACTTTTAATGGATGCAAAGGTGTTTGATGAATAATTTGAGGGTTTACCATTCCCCAGAACCGACTATTCTGTTTATTCACATATCCATTCAAATGAAAATGTGCCTCGTCACTCATTATGATTTTTTCATGAAAATCGGAGTCAACTAAATCTTATATGGAAACAAATGCAAATCCTTGTGCAAAATTGTGGCCAAAGTTGTTCTTTGAAGACCAAGCTCCTGAGCACGGCGTCGGATTGAGGTTGATGGATTGTTTTGAACACTTTCTTGAGCAGCAGTAATGTTTTCAGGCGATCTTGCGTACGTTATGGTCCATGCTTGGGCCTATTACCTACAGACCCTCTTTCTTCGAAATCATTCACTACACGATAAATAGTGCGTTTTGTTGGCACGTTGTTTCTCCCAAAAATTTCACGTAACTTTCTCATTGTCACAGTAATCGATGATTGATTTTGATAAAATGTTTTAACAATTAAAACGCGTTGGTTTATCGAATATTTTTCCATAATAAATTTGCCACATGTCTACTTCACGACTGCCAAATATGAACTGTCAAGACTCATTTTTACCAAAATGGCGGCAAAACAAAGTAGTATACCTTCCTGGTGGACACCCTGTACCAACCAGCATCCCTCTTAGAAATGTATAACAAATTGATGCCGCTGTGGATATTTTTACACATATAATGAGATAATCAGTTTAAGTACTTATTTTTACCCCTATTAAGTATGGTAATATTTCGTCGGGCTTTATTGAATATATCATTTTTAATCTTTATAGTGTTATTGCTTTTTTAATCAATATATCTTATTTCAGATTATCCATTCATTGTTTAGACTTTAAATAAATAAATTGTATAAGTTTACTGCAGTAGCGGGAGCCCTAATAAAGGTAGATAATAATTAAGGCTGACTTTGATGTCACTATGGAGGACGTTAACTCGATTAGGTATATTCTCGATAATTAGCTGATTGATTTTTAATTATTTAATCTTCGAAATAAAGGAATTCTGAAAAAAAAAACACAAATATGATGAAGATATATATGTAAGTATTGTAAGAGTTATAAATGAGTTTTGCCTTTTTTCTTTGTGAATTAAGCTTGAAAATTTTTACCAATACTTTTGCACCGGCTAATTCTTGTCCTTATGTGGATACTCTGTAATAATATACGTAATAATTAGTATAATCATTTTGATTTTTGTTTAGAATCTAATGACCAAATTAATATATACTTATTACATGTAGAAAAACCCGTATTGTTTTAATAACATGTGTGATCGGATTTTATATTATATTTCTAGGAATTCTAGTAGACCACTTACTAATTCTAGAATAAATAGTGTGTTCTTTGTTCCAAAGTTTTTCACGTATATATGGACCATTAATATTACATCGCTCAACTCGAGTTTAAACAAACTAAGAGGTGTCACCTTATTTTTAGCTAGAGTCACCACAATGTATATATATCCTTCATTACCATCAAAAACTGAGTCTGTGTATATTTTAATTTATTGAAATTTAATATATTGAGCTGTCACTTTTAGTCTCTCTCGCAGAACGATACTTAAATTGAGCAAAATCGGTTGAGGCCTTCGTTATAAAAATAAGGATATGAAACTGAAATTTCGTACACATATTTATAATAACATCTTTCATCGATATGCCAAAAATGAACATAGTCGGATAAAATACGCGACCACAATTTACAAAAACCTTTTTATACTTATATATATTTATAGGCATAATTAAATGGATGGTATTCAAGATTTCGCCTAAGCCAAATTTAGGTTTTTTACTTGCGTTAATTTGAATTTGTAAATAAATTGCTGTGGAAGCATTTTAAGATAGGAAAGCCACATTTGCTTATTTTTTCCGATTCGAATTCGAACTATAGTTGTTGCCTTTGTGATTTCGTTAGCTGTCACGATATTATTCACCTTTTTTAATAAATATTTAGTGTTTATTAGTAATCTTAATTTTGAAACTTAATATATTTGAATCATAAAAGTTTTGAGCTAATATGTACAAATTATTTGAATTAGTATTTTCCAATAGACTTTGGTTTTCTGGTTTAATGCTGAAAGTTTCTTGATCAAGTGTTCACCTGTAACTACAATATTATCATTAACACCAGTTTTACTTTTTACTTAAATCACGTGAATATTTACATACTCGTACATGCTGTAATACGTAAAATTATTTCCACTTAGAAGGAATATTTCCAGTTTAAAATCGTTTAAAAACGTCTCTAAATATTTCCCATAGGCTGCTGAATGTGTCTTTTATATTGTATTTTAATAGTTAGAAAGTATGTGCTAATGTAGTTTAATGAACGATATTTTATACCTTTGCGACGTATTTACTCGTGCGTACATCTTCTTTATAATTTCCCTTATTTTGTTATTAATACCTCAAGCATCAATTCAATTTGATCTTCTAGGATGACAGCTTCAACTTCTTCAGTAGCAGTAATTTGTCAGATTAGAAATTATTATAATAGAAAATGTAGAGCATTTTACAATTAATCCAGGTTCAACGCACATGGTTCCATTAATTATGATAGTAATACAGTGACTTATGTATTTTCTTTTCTACAGGACTTATCGAGTTAGGAATTTAATTTCATTTACAATTCAATTAAAACGCTTGAATTCAAGTGGACTATCTCCAACAATTATGTATATATGGTTCAATTTAAATAACAGTACTGGCTGAAATTAGCAATAGAGTCTTAACATTTCACCGCAAATGTACCCACTGGTCACTTATATTTATACTTTTGCAGATTGTGAGTGTGGTTCTCACCAAGAACATTCAAATAATATGGACGTGCGGACGGATATGACTACATAGATCGATTCAAAATGTTATGCTGAACAGAATTATATACACATTTTACGTATCTTATGCATCTCTGATACAAATGGAACTTAGTCTTATCTCCTTATAATTCGTTTGGTTTCCAATTTTAGTTTCAAACTTAAAGACTGTCTTTATCAGTTTAAAAACTGTATAAATGAAAAGTTGTTTTATTATGAAGTATCAAGTATTATGAATTTAATTTTTAAAATCATAAGTAGTTTAAATTTAAATTTTCCATTATTGTGACTCAGATTCTTTTATTTCATTAACTATATTTTAATGTACGAGGTTATTAAATTAGTTACCTTAATTAAATAGTAAATGAACCGTTTTGTTCGAGTAGAAGGTAATTATTAAATATTTTTTAATATGCTACGTTGTTTCGTAGCTTTTCAATAGAGCGGCATCTACTGGCTCCATGCAGGTGGGACATGTGAAACTACGTATTAGCCAGTCATCAATGCAATGCACGTGATAGATATGCATGCAAGGTAAATAACGAATAGGCTCTTCCGCACAAAAATCTAACATACAAATAACACATTCCCGCAATTTGTATAAGAAGCCATCATAAGCGCCAACAGGCAATTGTTGTATCAATCCTAAACGTTTGGTAAGTTTTACTTGATCGTCTTCTTTTATATTTGAGGCTGGACGCCTAACTGAAGTACTTGGAATTGGTGCAACCCATTCCTATAAAAATAGTATCTAATAAATTGTCTGTACTTTCCAATTCATAATTTTTCATATATATTACGAAATAATATATATATATATATAGTTGGAACGTTACTTTCCTCTTCTATAAAATCCGGTATATCGTTATTTTCACTGGGGCGCAACAGAGAAATATTATCTGAAGTACTGATTTTTAGGCAATTTCCCATTATACTGATTAGTGTTTTTACAAAGTATAGCGATCGATATTTTCCTGCTGTAAGTATGATCAATCATAATAAAGTTATAAAATATCATTTCGCAATACGAATTAAATGTAAAATTGTATCACAATCAGAGTAAAAACCGAATTTCATCACACCTTAATTACAGTTTTAAAGAAGGCGTACTATATAATGTTTGCGTCAGTATTTGTAAAACTATCTACAGTTGTATCTTAATAAATTCTAAGCACGCCTTCTCAATCTTTACCTTTTGTGCATTTTTTTAAAATTCTCTTGTTAAATCGAACATATTTATCTTTTGAGAATCTATTGAAAATTTTTAACATTTCTATCGGATTTAGAAATATCCAGAGATAAACACAAAAACATATACATTATAAATCAGCATGGAATACTGAGTAGATTTAGCTTAGATCTGTGTGTTCGCCCATGTGGTGTTAAGTGTGCGCAAATGTTTTTAACTTCTAAACGTCAAATGTCATACCTACTTTAAATTATACCGATTAAATCAGAATCAATATATGAATGAATATGATTTGGCGCAGAGAGGATCGCAGGGGATTATTTTTAGAACCCCTCCCCAAATAAATTAAAATGTAAGTTTTTATGGCAAAAATTTGAGAAGGAGTTCTAAAAATGGCAAAATCAGGTCTAAATTGGGCACAGCTAATTACTAAGCTAATTAACCAAATAAATCATTATGGAAAAAAAATGGTCCGATTCTTTCCATTTTCAAAAGGGTTCCCTTTGGGCCAATTTATGCCTTTATTTCCCCTAAATTTCACCAAAAAATAATTGGACGTAATATGGTGAGAGATTCAGATTTTGATTTTGAATCGATCGGTATAATTGAAATAGGATGTGACAATTGGCGAACGCAATCAATTTGGATTTTTTTACTGTATTCTTAAAGAAAATACACCCAATTTTTTATGCAATTGAACACCAATCAGAACTAAATGCAAGAAAGAAAACAATCGACGCAAGGGAATTTAACGAAAGAAGCATTCCCACAATAGAAACATTATAATAATAATATGTAAAAAACTGTTAGGAGATATTGCAGATGAAAATGAACTAGTCGAAATAATAGAACATAAGAAAAATAAACACATAAATGAGAACTTATATATAACGATATATATAAATAACTAGCTGTTGCCCGCGGTTTCACCCGCGTGGAATTCGGTTATCTCGCGGGATGAAACGTTGCCTATGCCCTTCCCTAGGTTCTGAAATTTTTTAAACCGATATTGCCCGATTTTACTTACAACCTGCAGACACCTAACACATGTGTATCAAATTTCAGCTCGATATCTCAAAAATTACGGCCGTGAGAGTGTCAGGAACAGTCAAACACATGGACACGCGGACGGACATTGTTTAAATTGATTCAGTTTTTGATCTTGAGCAAGAATATATAAAGTTTGTGTTGTCTTCGACGCTTCCTTCCGAATGTTGCAAGCGGGAATTCCATATAAATGTTGCTCCTCTCCAGAACCTGGTGGTGCATATGTTCTTCGAATTCCATATAAATGTTGCTTCTATTCCAAATTCATTAAAAAATGGTCCGAAAATCTAGTATTGGCCAAAAATCCTCTCCAGAATGTGGTGGTGCATATGCTCTTAGAATTCCATATAAATGTTGCTTCTATTCCAAATTAATTAAAAAATGGTCCGAAAATCCAGTATTGGCCAAAAATCCTCTCCAGAACCTGGTGGTGCGTCTGGAATGGGAATCGTAACATATGCTCTTAGAATTCCATATAAATGTTTCTTTTATTCCAAATTCATTAAAAAAATGGTCCGAAAATCCAGTATTGGCCAAAAATCCTGTCCAGAACCTGGTGGTGCATATGCTCTTAGAATTCCATATAAATGTTGCTTCTATTCCAAATTCATTAAAAAATGGTCCGAAAATCCAGTATTGGCCAAAAATCCTCTCCAGAACCTGGTGAGTGGTATTCACACATGCCGTTGTCAGATTTCCCTACTATTTAAATATTGTGAAATACTTATTGTGAATACTTAATTTCTTAATTGTCTGGGTACATGTGAATGCAATGTTTGTATGGCAATATTACTATCAATGGTGGGTACAAAAAGGGGTTATAGTGACATAAGTACAATAGTTGGACATATGGTCTCGGAAAGTTTTTTGTAGATATTGATATGTTCTATAATATTGTAGAACATTTTTTTGTTTTAACATCAATACTTTCCGCAGCGTATTCGATGAAAGATATTTTATGATTAATTTTTTTACACCTTGGGTTAGTAATAGTAGGAATGTCCAGGGATCCCCAAAATTTTTTGGCAATAAATATAGCCTATGTTACTCAGTGATAATGTAGCTTTCTAATAGCGAAAATATTTTTGAAATCGGTTCAGTAGTTTTTGAGTTTACTCGTTACATACAAAAATACAAAAATACAAATCTTTCCTCTTTATAATATTAGTATAGATAAAGAAAAATACGGAAGAAATCCAATTTAACACCCAATAAACCTTTAGAAATAGTTCATGCAGATGTATTGTCCATGAATATAAAATAGATCTTGAGTAGAATTCAAATTGGCCTTAACACAATACAATTTTATGGATACGTAGATAAATTAAACGTCGACAACTAATTATGATTGGATTACATACAAAACAATCATACTTCCAACTTCACAATACCATAAACAAACATATACGAATATTAAAACATAACAAAATTACCTAGAAACAGTAACCGAAAAAATCTTCAATAGGCAGTAGGAATAAAATCTATAGATGACGGATCCACATATAAATATGTATTTAAATAAAACAACTATGAACAACAATCAATTAAATAATTAAAAACTAGATAATTACCAAACATAACGTACCAACATCAAAAATTGATTCTTTAGGCAATTAAAAATCAAATCAAGAAACTAGAAAAATCAATTATAAAATAAATAAATCGTGCCAATAAAAACAAAAGCAAAATCTTATCGATAATAAAATAAAAGATGAGATCTATAATAAATTGGTATATACTACCAAACATCCTACTGACAATGGAAATACTACAAATAGTGCAAATAAACTAAAACAAAGAAGATATCCTACCAGAAAGAAGTTAATAAAAAACATACCAAATCAAAATAAATAATTATACGGCGTCGTACTTACAAATAACGTCCTACCAACAATTATAAAAAAAAAAAAAATCAACGACAAATTCCCCCAAAAAAGTATTAAAGCAAAATGGACATTAATAAAGTTTACATGTCATCTTACTGATAAGGAGGAACAAATTTCACATATTAGCATAGTTTCACTTTATTAATCTCTTTTTGCTATTCTTATTCTTTGTTACTCCATATTTGAACGCTGCAATAAAAGCACATGAACTAACGCTTCAGGGGTTTTCTTTGTCTTCTAATTATTTTATACAACAGGTTATGGGCCCAGAGTCCTCAAGTTTGTTGTTTTATATAGAAGTGTAAAGTTTAAATTAAATTAAAAGTTATTAAAGGTAGAAATAAATGAATTCGTATGATATTGAAAAACTCCTTGACACCAAGTACGACACGTGGAGTCTGCAGGTAATGACCGTTCTTATTCATCAGGAACTGTGGACAGTGGTAAGCGGTGATAATGTAAAACCTGAGGCGACTGCAAACAATGCAGCTCAGTTGTTGGAATGGACTAAATTAGATCAAAAAGCTAAAGCAACAATTGTTTTGAGAGCTTCACCGGCGCAACTCAACCACATAACGAAATGTGCTACATCTATGGAGTCATGGGTAAAATTACAAGAAGTTCACTGTCCGAGGGGTCCTGTAAAAAAAGTTTCACTTTTTAAGAAATTGGTTAATTTAAAAATGGCAGACGATAATATACAACAACATATCGCAAAATTTACTAGTACGGTAGAAAAGCTATCTGAAATTGGTGTGGACCTTCAGGAAGAGTTATTTGTAATTATTTTATTGGCTAGTCTTCCTAAGTCTTTTGAAAATCTAGTTGTGGCTTTGGAATCTAGGGATTAGTTACCTAGCTTAAGCGCCTTAAAAATTGAGTTAACTGAAGAAGGTAAAAGACGGCAGAGCTGTAGTGACCAGATCAACAAAGACGACGGTGCACAAGTTTTCATGTCCAAGCAAAACAACATTACAGATATAAAAAAGTATAGTGATCGAAGCGGGAAAAGTCAAGGTAAGAAGAAGAAAAATTATAATTGCTTCAAGTGTGGTCAGATCGATAATTTTGCGGCCATACTCAATGTATGATTCTAAGGTAGATGGCGTTAGATTAAACAACACTATTTGGTGTGTAGATAGTGGGGCTTCTTCTCATTTATGTTGTGACCGCAATTTATTCTCTAATCTTAAACTGTGTAACGAAACTGTAACACTAGCTGGTGACAGTAAATTAATTGCCAAAGCAAAAGGTCAAAAAAACATACGAATGAAAAAATGTATAGTAACTTTAGCAGATGTTTTATTTGTGCCTGAACCGCAATGTAATTTCATATCTGTATCGAAAGTTACGCAAAAAGGCAGCACTGTAATATTTAACAACGAAAAAGCGGAAATAAGAGACGAAAAAAATAAAATGGTTCTTATAGCTAAGGAGACAAATGATTTATACTTATATAAAATGAATGAAACAAATTTGTTTGTTGCTGCCAATTTACAACAAGATGTAATAAAATGGCATCGGCGCTACGGCCACTTGAATATTGGCAGTCTACGTGTACTTTCTGATAAGGAATTTGTATATGGTTTTAAAGTACATTTCCCTAAAGGGGTCGACTCTGTTGCATGCCTAAAAAGTAAGTGTGCTACTAAACCATTCAATTCTCTTGAAAACAGGGCAAAAGAAATATTAGAAATAATTCATTCAGATGTATGCGGCCCGATGAAAATAACATTAGTTGACGGAGCGAAATTTGCACTTACATTTATTGATGACAAATCACGTTACTCTTTTATTTATTTTTTGAAACATAAAAATGAAGTCTTTGACCGCTTCGTTGATTTAAAAAAAATGGTTGAAACCAAACGCAAAATAAAATAAAAATGTTGAGAACGGATAATGCGGAATTTGTTAATAAAAAATTTGATGAGTTCTTAAAAGAACATGGCATAGTGCGTCAGTTAACTTCCCCATACTCCACAACAAAATGGTATTGCTGAGCGATTTAATCGTCGTCTGTAGAAATGGCTCTTTCAATGATTATCGAATCTGATAGTAATGAAAGTCTTTGGGCAGAAGCAATGAGTACTGCTGTTTATTTACGAAATCGCGCACCAACTAGAGCACTAGAAGGCCTTACTCCATACGAAGCATGGTATAAAAGAAAACCAAATGTTGCACATCTTCGAATTTTTGGATCTTTAGCAGTTGCACTTGAAAAACAACAACCACGTAGTAAGTTCGGTGCTAAAGGTAAAGAGTACATAATGGTTGGATACAGTGATACGTCAAAAGCATATCGTCAGTTCTATAAAATAGCTTGAAACGTAATTATTAAACGTGATGTTTATTTTGTAGAAAATTTACAACAAAAGGAAACTGCTGATGTTACCATACAAGTAAATACTGAAGTAAATACTCAAGGTCCGGTTGAAGAACAAGAAGAAGGGCGTATCAGAAGACGACGATAATAATGATTTCCAATCGTCTGAAGAGGACTATGTTTGTGCGGCAGAACTAATACGTAGAGGTCCAGGTAGGCCAAAAATTTATCGTTCCGGCCGTCCAAAAAAGGTATATAATGTGCTGAATATGCCTCACATGGATAACATACCGATACCTAACTCAGTAAGCGAAGCTTTGCCTGGTGAGTATTGGTCAGAAGCTATGAACGAAGAGTATAAAGCATTATTAAAAAATGATACATGGATTCAAACAAACTTACCAGAAGGTCAAAAAATTGTAGGTTGTAAGTGGGTATTTAATTTAAATAAAAATAAAAATGGTAAAGTCGAAAGGTTTAAAGCTAGGTTGGTGGCAAAGAGTAATGGAATTAACTATTGTTAGATATGAAACTATAAGAATGATTATTGCTCTTGCTGTCGAATATAAATTGCATCTTCACTAAATTGATGTATGATGAGCATATCTTAATAGCAATCTTGATGAAAACGTATATGGCGCAGCCTGAAGGCTTTATAGATATAAAACGACCCGATGCTGTGTTAAAAATCAAAAAAGCGCTTTATGGACTACAAAGGTCGGGGCGTCAATGGAACCAAAAACTAGACAGTATATTAAAAAATATGGGTTTTAATAGTTGTGAAAGTGAACCGTGCGTATACATAAAACATCAAAATGGAAATATTAATATTATTGCCATATACGTAGACGATTTATTAATAGCAGGTTCTAGCTTGAAAGAAGTAAATAATATAGAAGTTAGAAAAGGTACATATAATAAATAAGGGTCCTGCTAGTTTCCTTTTGAGCCTGGAAATAGAGCAAGAAGGAAAACATGGTTCTACATCACTTGGTTAACGGTCATATATAAACGAATTATTACAACAATATAGTATGATAAATTGTAAAACAGTTGCAACTCCATTAGAACCAAAATACCAAATAGCATGTAACGATAAAAAATTGTGAGAAAGTTAATCAGCCGTCATATCAATCCTTGATTGGTTCGCTCCTGTATATAGCAGTATGCAGCAGGCCTGACATTCTTCATTCTGTATGCAAATTATCGCAAAGAAATAATGATCCACATCGTGAACATATGATTGCTGCAAAGAGAATACTGAGATATTTAAATACAACCAAAAACTTAAGGTTGACATATAAGGCAACTGGAGAACCATTAACTTGTTTTGTAGACGCTGATTGATCTGGTAATGCCGTCGATCGCAAAGCTACACTAGGTATGTGTTTTATCTTGCTCGCGGAGCTTTATCTTAGAAGAGTAAAAAATAAAGTACTATTGCGTTGAGCTCTACAGAAGCTGAATACATGGCATTATCTTCCGCAGCAAGGGAGGCTATTTATCTCAGGAAGTTGTTGGGAGAAATTCAAATGCATTGTCCAGATACTGTAATTATAAAGGGTGATAATTTGAGTGCTATGCATATGGTGAAAAATACCACCTATCACAACCGAAGCAAGCATATCGATGTGAAGTTTCATTATATACGCGATGTTTATAAAAGCGGTTTGATCAAACTAGAATATTGCAGTAGTAATAGTATGATAGCTGATTTGTTAACCAAAAATCTATCAAAAGTTTGTCATGAAATATTTACAAAGGATTTAAGTTTGAATTAATGTTTGTTATGTACGTGAATCTACGTGTTGAGGAGGAGTATCGAATGGCAACTATTATAAATGGCAACACATAGTTTCACTTTATTAATCTCTTTTTACTATTCTTATTCTTTGTTACTCCATATTTGACTTCTAATTATTTTATACAACATATACACAATAATTAGTAGAAGAAAAAAATCTATTGTAACCTTATCTACGATATATGAAAAAAAAACAAATATTATTATCCTATTAACAATATTAGAAAATCAATTATAAAACAAACCAAAAAAAGAAAAAATTATAATTTAGAAGAAATAATAATAATAAGTAAAATGGGGCTACATTAGGCGTGCGTCAAATCTAGGATACCCGTAATCACTAACCTTTTCCAAATAATTAGGAAATAATGTTTCAAATTTCTTTGAATGCAGGTAACACGTTACACGTTAACACGTTAACCGATCACATTACAAATTTGTTCTGGACATAAAAGAGGAAGGACTTTTATAAACTTTATATTTATACGAAGCAATCTCCCAAAATATTCTAAACATATCTCTAAAAGATTCTAACATGCATAATAAGTCTACTTTAGGAGCACTAGCAGCAAGGTTATCAGCTTGACAAAAACAATTAATTGATTGGGCATGAAAAGATAATTTAGAAAGTGAAAATTATAGCTTTGTAAAAGTTGTAAATGGTATTGATATGTTCAACGAACGGAGTTTATAAAATTTCTATATAGGATTTGTGGCCGAAAAAATTAGAAGTTAAAGTGGCAATAGCACTGCAGTTTACCATAACGTATAAAGGATCACCACATATGCGGCACATTGGAGGTGGTAAATTTCTTAGTAGACTGTCCATGGAAAGCTTAATACGTAATATTAGTCGGATATATTGGGCAGGTGTAGTCTGGATTAATATGAGAGTAATGAGGATAATGATATGAATTGTTTCTGATCTTCTTTTCAAAGGGCTTTGAAATAACCGGTTTGGTGTCATTTTTTTCAATTGTTTTGTCAATGATAATGCGGAAGCAGCATATCTTGCTGCCTGGTCAGCTAATTTGTTATCAGACTCCAACATGACTTGGTAACCACAGAATTTTTATTTTCTGTTCGGTTTTGATTAAGACATTTCTTGTTTTGTTTAACGATAAGCATTGAATGGTTAGAGGATTTAAGCTGTCTGTAGCGATTTCGGTTTTTCCTTTTTGTATGCTTCCAAAGTGCAGCTTGGAATATAGCACATGATTTGGCAGTGAAAACTGAAGAGCACTCGTGTTAATGGTTCAACATGATATATTTACCTTTAGAGTTTACAATGGCAAAAGCGGGGTAGAGTTGTTGAACCACGTACCATCAGTATATAAAAACTTTCACTCATTTTGTGAGAGTATATCAAATTTCCTTACATCGAACTATCGCATAATACTGATTAAACAATCAAATAGGTTTTTATTAATTTTCCAGGGTAGGGGGTATGATTGTTTTCTGGGCAGTATAATTGGTGTGCATAATTGGTTAAACAGATTTAGACATTGCACTATTGCGGAAGGTATTTTACAATTAGTACGTTTTACAATTAGTACACAATTTACAACACAATAAATATAATAAAAAATAGGTAAGAAAACTAAACTTGGGTTAGGCCAAATCTTAATAACATTTCTACTTCGACTCAGTTTTAAACGTTGATCAAGAATATATATATTTTGTGGGGTCTCTGAAGCCTCCTTCTATGGCATATAAATAGCTTAACAAGACCTATTCAACAACAACGGGAACCTATGTATAATACAAAATTTTATCAATTTATTTAAAGAATACCAAAATAAATAATCAATAATAATAATAATATATAAGCGAACTAATTCTATTCGTCTGTCGGCCTAAACCATATTTTATAAAAAATAATAAACTTATTACCACATTATAAACATACGAAACAACTACCCAGTATTATAGGGAAAGGAAAGGAATATATATAATATATTAATAACAATGAAGTAAATTGTAAAAGGAGACACTACAACAACACTTCAATTGTACAAATAAACCCTGGACTACAGAAATCGAACTTCTACGACATCTTACAAACAAATTCTTATAAAAGTTAAAAAAAAAATTCACAATATTCATTTTATTATTTAGAAAACGTACTTTACAAATTTCACAAGAAGTTCCATCTAAAGACGGAGGTGTTATGATATCACCCATACCATACGCAATGGGGAAAATCTTAAAACAAAATGGTATGTTAATTAGTTACCACTCAACGCACCCAGGGACACAGATTATCAACACTGCCAAAAACCTTATAAACAGAGTAGATGCCATAAAAGATACTGAATATAGAAAAAAAGTCCTTTCCACTATGTAACAGTACCCTACATACCCGCATTGACGGACAACTTAATAAATAAAATAAAAAAAAAATAATAGAGGACAAATACATAATGACATACAAATCCCATATGCCAATTGCCAATTGCCAATATATTTAGCCAACTTAAACCAAAAACACCAACGGAACAAAAAGCAAAGTAATTTACCAAATTAAATGCCTCGGTAAATGAAGAGAGTGTGTAAAGGAGAAAGTCACGGAGATTCACGCTCGTTTTCTCCTACACGGATATCTCTTATAATTATCTATCAAAATTTATAAGCTTCCCTGTTGTTATGCTCTAATTATCTATAAAAATTTATAAGCTTCCCTGTTGTTAGGCTCGAAATCTACGTAAAAAAAAGATGGCGGATGCTTGTGGGGAGACTTCAAGAGTTTTTCAGGGTGTCTAGGAGAAAAGGTCTTAATCTGAAGTGAAAAAATTATAAAATAACTTAAAAATCAATTAAAATATTATTTAACGCTGAAATTCTAATTTTGAAATATTGAATAAAATTACCGAAACGACTGAAGGATTAAAATTTTAATAAATTTTAAAAGGTGCATTGTATGGGAGAATATAACAAACATAATTCGGATCGCCCCGAAAGAAAAATTTCTGTAAGTACCCTGTAATACCGGCGGCAGATCCCCAGCTGTGAATATTATCATCCTTACAGTCGCGCCCGAGCAGGAAAACTTACGTGGTGTTCCACCAGGGCATTCGGATAGCCATATAAATTACACTATATATATTACGTGACCTTCAAATAACATTGCTTGAAACTCGGCAACAACGCAAAAGTTTGTTGAAAATACAAAAACAATTCTTAATATGTGTGCGATTAACACTTAAGCCCAACTAAGAGAGATAGCTTCATAATGTCAACACAACCAGAAATTCGTACTTCCTGGATATGTCTTTTGCATAAGGAAGAGCTAGTGAACTACCTTCTTGAATTTAATGTAGATGCTACTGGTACGGTGAAGGAACAACGACGCCGCTTTCGACAATTCCTCCTCAGCGTACATCCACCAGAAGAGTACAAACGTTTACTTCAAGTACAAACAATGTATGAGGCCGCAAAAGCTACCAGCAGCCGCAACCCAACTCCTGAACCGCGATTAACTCTACCAGATCAAGAAGAAGCTGAAGACATTATAAAAATTCCGATACGGAGTTACGAACCACCACCTAAGCCAACAGTGAGTCAAGATGAAGATGTTATGAAGGATCCATGTTATAGCCAACGCAATAACACCACATCAACAATCGAAGACAGTGATATTAAGAAACCGTCAGCCTTAGGGCATAGCAACGAATCAGAAACCTTTATGACTAAGCAAATGGTAATGGATACGGTCCGTAAGTGGGGTCTAACATACAACGGCAGTGCAGATCCGTTCTCGTTTATAGAACGCATTGAAGAGATGGCCGAAACTTATGGCCTACCCGTCGATTATTTACCGGCTGCGATGCCACAGTTTCTTCGCGACGAAGCGATAATCTGGTTCCGCAACAACAACGGGCATTGGGGAATTTGTAAGGAGTTTAAACATGATATTTTGAAATTTTTCCTACCACCGAGATATCTTGAAACAGTTGAAGACGAAGTCAAATCACGGAAGCAATGACCCAATGAACTCTTTAAGAATCATGTTTTGGGACCTACGGAACAAAATGAGACATACAGTAATGTCCGAAACGGACAAACTACAGCGCATATTTCGCAACGCCCAACCAGAATATCTAAAATATATACGACGAACTGATTTTAAAAATCTGAATGAACTGCTAGATCTTGCGGGCGATTACGAAGCGATTCCGTGTACCAGCCAACGCCCATCACGAGAACGAGAGGGTCACAGATTAGCTTATGATGATTCATCACTAAAAATTGATCCACTTACGGCTTGTAGGCGATGTGGGAAGAATGGTCACATTGCTAGACGATGTCGAAACGCTCAACAACTATTTTGTTGGCAATGTGGCAAACCTAATGTGCGTACCAAACTTTCGTGCACCGACGCCACAGTGACGTGCCAAAAAAGCAATACACTGCAAATGAGATGTCTTATTGCATTTGAAGAATCTCCACAAGAGTTACAAATATTTGCGTCAGAACGGAATTTCACAATCAGAGAAAACCAACAATTACAAGATGAAGAAACGAACGAAAACGACGATGCTACCATTATATTTGCATCCAGTCACGTTGAGCCAAACAATGAACAACAACGAATTAAAGATTTCTTTAGAACCATCCAACAGCCCGTATAGTTTTCCTATCCCCCTAGTACGAAAGAACAATAATACTTGGCATTCACTTTAGGCAACTCAATAAAAGATCAGAGCCAGATGCTTATCCATTGCCACGCATAAATCACATTATAGATCGTGTCAAAGAATCTAAATTTATAAGCAGCCTGGACTAAAAAAACGGTTACTGGCAAATTCACATGGCCGAGCAAAGCAAGAAGTACACAGCGTTCACAGTAGCGGGAAGGGGATTATTTCAATGGAGAGTCATGCCGTTTGGGCTCCATTCTGCACCTGCAACATTCCAAAGGGTACTTGACACGGTGATTGGTGCGGATATAAAACCATATGCTTTTGCTTATTTAGATGACATTATTGTCATCGGTAAAAGCCTACAACAACACATGGAAAACTTAAAGAAAGTATTCCGTAGACTACGGGCTGCAAATTTAAAAATTAATTCCAGCAGGTGCGAGTTTTTTAAAAGGGAGGTACGCTATCTGGGACACATAGTCACCGATGAAGGGATTAAAACTGACCCAGACAAAATTTTTGCTATTACTAACATGCAGCCACGCCAGAACGTACGAGAATTACGCCGTTTTTTGGGCACAACTTCTTGGTATCGACGATTTGTTCCCGATTTCTTAGAAGTCTCGCAACCGTTCACTACATTGTTAAAGAAAGGAAAGCATTTTAAATGGGGTCCCGACCAGCAAAAGGTATTCGATCTACTCAAGAAAAAATTAACAGAAGCTCCCGTATTTCCCAGTTTTACAAACTGATGCCAGCGACATCAGACTCGGAGCTGTTCTTACACAGGAAATTGACGGCAATGAACGTGTTATCTCCTACGCTAGTCGACATTTAAACAAAGCCGAAAAGAATACTACCGAAAAGGAATGCCTGGCAATTATTTGGGCTATCAGGAAAATGAGACCATATCTTGAGGGCTATCGTTTTACTATTCTGACCAATCATTTAGCACTAAATTGGCTAAATTCCATCAACAACCCTTCTGGCCGTTTAGCCCGCTGCGCTTTAGAGTTGCAAAAAGACAATTTCGACATACAATCGACATCGCTGCGGAGGGCAAAATGTTGTGGCGGACGCTCTCTTACGACAACCAACTGAATCATGCCAAATCGCTCAAAACTCCAAACTTAACAACGATATAGGCTGCCCATGGATCCTTAAGAAAATAGATGAAATGACGAAAAATCCACATAAGTATCCGGACTATGCTGTGATCAACGGACACCTTTACCGGTACTTTGCAACTAAATTACCTGATGCTGACGAACCATCCTGCAAACTTTGTGTACCCATCCATCAACGACAATTGGTACTCTCAGAAAATCATGATCAGCCAGCTGCAGGCCATTTGGGCATACGTAAAACCGTCTCACTCATTTACTCACGTCATTATTGGCCGGGAATGTATCGCGACATTAAACGATATGTCCTCTCATGCGATTCCTGCCAACGTTATAAAGTCAGTCAACAGCGACCAGCCGGGGAAATGCTAACAGAAATTCCAGACGAACCTTGGTGTACCATATGTGCTGATTTTGTAGACCCTTTGCCACGCAGCAAACATGGTAATACGATGTTACTGGCAATAGTCGACAAATTCTCAAAATGGGTCGAGTTTCATAAAAGCTCTACGCGAAGAGATCATCTTTCGCTATGGCGTACCAAAGCTCCTCATAACGGACAACGAAACACAGTTCACCAGCAAAGTAGTACAAAAGTATTTGTAAAGCGTTGGCATTCGTCAGAAGCTCACGGCTCCGTACACTCCCCAGGAGAATCCAACAGAACGCACGAACCGAACAGTGAAAACAATGATTGCATAATTTACAGCAAATGAGCACACCAAATGGGATGAATTTTTATGAAATTATGTTAGCCTTTAATACGAGTGTAGCCGATTCCACGGGCTATTTTCTTCAGCATATTTAACACAAGAAAGAGAACCACGGCTCCCAAAGACCCTTTTCGATAGCTTTACCATTGAATCTGAGATTCCCAACGTTTCCAACATAATCGAACAGCTGAATTAACGCTGAAATTCTTATTTTTAAGTATTGAATAAAATTAACGAAAAGACTGAAGAATTCAAATTTTAATAAAAGAAAGAAAAATTTCTGTAAGTGCGCTGGGATACCGGCGGCGGATCCCCAGCTGTGAATATTATCATCCTTATAAGTGGTAAAGTGTATATTGGCACTACGAAGAGATCAATAAAGGGATTCAAAATACTGGACAGAGAAACTAATACACCAAAAAGATTGTAAGGATGCAAATCCGTATCACATGAAAATATTCTAAAAAAAAGTCGATTCTAAGTAGGTTTAGCTTTTGTTTTCTTTATATGGGCCATGTGTTTTTTTATATGAACCATGTGTTTTTTTATATGAGCCATCTGTTTACTTGATGTGAAAAATAAAATAGTTTAAGGGAGTATTGCTAGAATCGTCAAACGAGAAACATTAACTGCGGAAAATAAAAATAAATTTTGCCTAAACCCGAACGCTACAATTAATAAATTTTTCTTGGAAAAGGATCCTGAAATATCCCTGAGCTATCTTGGCTATAAACTGGGATAACCCGGAGAACGTTTCAAGATACATAAAAGAGAATTTATACATACAAGAACTTTACAATAAAAACATCAATAAGAAAGAAGATCTTGACAAAACTAACACGATATACCACCTCGCTCTTAAATAAACAAAACTTTTCAAAATTGTTGTGAGGACGTGGTAAATAGTG
Organism: Ornithomya fringillina; assembly: GCA_963978525.1. Classification (NCBI taxonomy): domain Eukaryota; kingdom Metazoa; phylum Arthropoda; class Insecta; order Diptera; family Hippoboscidae; genus Ornithomya; species Ornithomya fringillina. The sequence goes on from OZ021695.1 coordinate 2,925,766, forward strand.
AAACGTATAGGTCCTCTGTGATTATTATATTACTAACATTACTTGATTATTGTACTTCTATTTATTTATATATTATAATTTTTTTTTTATTTTAAAAGTATTTATGAACATTAATAAACTAAACTAAACTTATGTTATTGTTCTAGTCATAAAATTAGTGTACTGTTAAATACATAAATTATGTATATTTTTATAGAAAGACAGGTTGTTTTTTTTTTTAATATGGTCAGTCTATTTAGCTCAGTTCTTTATGTGTCATCAGCAAAATCAAATCATTTGTTTTTTGTAAAAAACGGACTAAAGTTAGCGGTTTAACTTTATTTTTAATTTTATTTTATTATACACATGTAATTTATACAGATAATTTATTCAACAATTAGTATGTATTTGGCCTTCAAAATTATAAAATTACACAATATTAAACATACATTGATATTTTGTGAAAAAACAGAAGCCCTGAAGAAGTTGTCAACAAAGCAACGAAACATCGGCTAATTAATAAATAAAATTAAAACTGACCTTGTACTTGTCCTATAACAAAGAAATTGATTAAAAGGTCATTACTGATACAACATTTAATGTTATTATTATTTATTTATGTTGGCGCAATGAAAGTTTTATTAATAATAATTATTAATATAATACATGTGAACAGTAAGAAGGTAGAAAGAAGAATGCAAGAATATAAAGACACGATTATACATAAAGGGTGCAAAAGATATTTGGTTTGTTTAATACAGGGTAACCAACAATTTAGAATACCCACATTAAAGCAAATTCCAATAGCAAGGAATGCTATGTGTGGGTAAATATTCTATATTATTGTTAAATATTAAATACTTACATTTGCTTCACCATAAAGGTGGAAGCGAAATTAGTTAGCATTGCTACTTTGTCTAGGCAAGAGTTTATTAAAGAAAATGTCGACTCATTGATGAATGAATGATTGATATTTTTTTCGTAATTTTCATTGCCTTATGTACTAATTTTATAATAAACTTTAACATATCTTAACATTATCGTTGTTATATATAATTTTCTTATCTTATAAATAGTTTAAATATATGTATGTAACTTAAGAAGGTTTATAATATGCGTACGTTTTGTTATAATTAAAACAAGAAAAATAAATTTCGCTAGCCCAAATCTTAAATACCTTCCACATCTACGGCGTGGCAAATATATATATACATTGCGCCCTTTAAAAGTATACGTAAAACGTATCAGCTTAAAGTCCAGTTTGATACGGTTTTTTGTAAATTGTGAACGTATATGTTATCCGACCGTGCCCGTTTTTGCACATCGATGGATGGATAAATATAAATACGTGCAGTATAATGCCTTTTATTAACTCCATTAGGACTTTCCTTTTAAGTTTTAAGCATATCGATGAAGCTAATATTTATATATGTACATACCAAATTTCAAGTTTATAGCTCAATTTTTGTGGCAGATAAATAGACTTTTGTTCGTTGTGGGCGTGGATTTTGACCGATTTTGCCCATTTTAAAAGTCGATCTGTGTGCAAAAACTAAAACTAAAAAAAACTACTGCGTGCCTGTACAAAATTTCAACTCAATATCTCAAAAATTACGCCCGTGAGAATTCTAACAACAGGCGGACGCACGCATATACATGTTTAAATCGACTCAGTTGTTGACGCTGCTCAAGACCCTACTTTGTAGGGTCTCTGACACCTCCTTCTAAGTGTTGCAAATGGAAGAACAAACTTAGTACACCCTCATCACTAATGTGAAGGGTATAAAAATTTGTTGATGAAAATAAAAAAAAGAAAATAAGGTAAAAGATAAACACAAGTCGGAAATAATCAATCAAGTACCGTTAGTAATAAAACCAAAAAAGAAATAAAAGGCGGAAAAAAACAAATTTATATTAGAAAGTACATTCTAATATTAGTAAAGAAGAAAGAAGAAGGAACGGAACCCTTATAATTTAAAATGAAACTGAAAAAGAGAGACATAAATTTAAAAATGTACTGCAAAACAAAATATTTTTTCATTTTAATTTTCATTTATTTATTCCTTTTTAAAAAAAAGATTTTTAAAATGTATAATTAACATAGGTGCCTCCTACCTCCCCAGTTCGGAGCTTATATAAGGTAGGAGTATGCACCCATTACCATTCTATATTAATCAACTAATTACAACTAATTTTTGTTCGCATAACTTTGAGCGAAGTACAACATAATATCTCTCCTAAAGTGAGTATTATGTGTGGTCTGTACGCGGATGGGGATGGAATTCCACCATTGAATTGCAAAAATTAAGAAGTGACGTTCAGACGTTAGGTATATGTGTCGCATGTGACGTTCAGACATTAGGTATATGTGTCGCATGTGACGTTCAGACATTAGGGATATGTTTAATATTCTGGTTGCGGTTAGACGTTGAGAATTCGAGTCTGTTAAACAGGTCACCTAGGTCCTTGTGAAAAATATGGGATAAGGATTCCTAAAGAAATAAATACAACAGTGACCATAACATATCTGTCATTTAAATTTGAATCTAAAGAACTTATTGACAAACTAAAAAAACAAAACCCTGATTTACAAAAAAGGAGAGGTTTCAATGAAAACCTATGAAACAAACAGATATGGCAAGAAAATATACAATGTTTAATTAAATATAAAAATTAAAAAGTTATTTGGAAAGTTTTCTACTTTTCTTACTTTTCTAAATGATCTTCCATATTGTATTAAATTTTCTCGCATTCTAATGTTTGCTAACGATTTAAAAACTTTCATGTCCCTTAATTTTTTTGAATATTCTTCTTACTTGCAGTCCGACTTATTTGTTCTGTCGGATTGGTACAAAGTTAATAGAAAGTTTTGTTTATTTGTTTATTTGTAATTATAAGACCTTAGCTGTATTTACAGCCAATTCATAAAACGAACAGAACATATGTAGACATTCTTACGGAACTTAATTAAAAATTAACTGAAATTACATAAATGAAATTACGTAATGACTATGACAGTTAGTTAAAAATAAGAAGCAGCGACCTCCATCGACGACAGCAACGGCAACAACAACAACAACGATGCCGCAGCTAATGCTGGAACAGAATAACTAAAAATTTACTTACATTTATAGAAACAAGATAGAAAAGTTCGGTTAAGACTGAAGCTTAAATACCCTCCACCTTTAACCGACATTGTGGAAGAAAAATTGGCACTTAGTGTCTTGAGAAAGGGGCGGGTACAACAAAAGATAATTCATTTAGCAACAACTATTAATATCACCACTTATTAATTTTTATATAAATGACATACCTAGCATTTTTCTTCTTTTTTCGAGCGAAGGCAGATCAATTAGTTTAAGGCGGTTTACGTATGGTGGTAGGGTTATAGCAGTGTTCCATCATAGACCCCGCAAGGCAAACAGTGGAAATTGCTTCTGAACAGATTCTAACGAGTTAATGTGGACAGCATAAGACGGTGACCATACAACGGAGGCATATTCAAGTGTGGGTCCAACCAAAGCTGTATATAGTCTCTTCGTAATATACGGATCTGAAAATTCTTTTAACAAAGTCTAACGTACCTCTTGCTTTATTTATATGGAGATTGAAAGTTAATTTATGTTTGAGTAACGGATCAACAAAGGATATAACGTTATCTAGCGGCTGACCGTCTATACAATAAAGTGAGGAAAATGGTGCATTTCTATAAAAAGACATATTTTTGCATTTAGAAAGGTTTAACGTCATTAGATTTATATGACACCAATCCACAAGAAAAAGTAAATCATGGGAAAGTATGAGTGCTACACATCAGTTACACTTTGAATATTATGAAATCAATTAACATCGTTGGCATACATCAGAAAATTGCTATTGCTAATAACATTAGGCAGATTGTTTATGTAGAGAACAAAAAATAACGGACCCAAATGGCTACCCTGTGGAACTCCTTAGGGAACAGAGAATATTCGTGAGTATGTGGATTTGTACAAAACTCTTTGAGTGCGGTTACGTAAATAAGATGAAAACCATCTGACCAAAGATGGCGGAAATCCCATTTTTGCAAGTTTAAGTATAAGTAAGTTATGATTTACTTGATCAAATGCTTTACTAAAATCAGTAAAGATGACGTGAGTTTGGGAACCCTTGGCAAATGATTCAATGATGTTACTAGAAAACTGAAGTAAGTTAGTAACAGTAGGCTTACCACCGAAGAAACCATGTTGGCAAGGAGAGGTGACTGATAAAATTGACCGTAACAACAAGAAGCTCAAACAATTTAGGTATAAAACTAAGTTGGGCAATGTCTCTGTAGTTTTTGATACATTGCCTAGGGCCATTCTTATGCAAAGGTATAATGGTGCTAACTTTCCAAATTTGCGGAAATTCACCTAACGATAAAGATAAGTTAAATAGCTTTACCAAAGGCTTACATAAAACATTTGCACATTTAATTAGGATGCAAGATGGAATTTCATCTGGGCCGGGATTGTTAGAGTATTTAAGATGCAGGAAACATCTCGTCCTCAGACAAAACAATCAGTGGAAAGATGTCTAACGTTTTAATTTTATATGGATAGTCCATGTTATTATAGTGTTTATCGGTGTAGGTCGCACTGAAAGAGGCGAACATATTTGCTATTTCAGTGGAATCACATGATTTTATATTACCATCAAGAATGAAAATTGGCAGTAAGGTGGATTTTCGATTTATAAAAGTTTTTAGGATTTGTTCTAAAACTCATACGCATTTTGTATAAATAATCCCTATAGCACTTATTACTCAGCGTAACAAATTTGTTCTCTGCCAATGTGTAACGTGAAAAACAGATATTAAGCCAGTTTTTTTATAATGTTTAAACAACCTGTTACGCTCATTGCGAAGCATTTTTAATTCCTTTGAGAACCAGATAGGGTCCAGTATCGATAGAGTTTCTAAAATTACAGGGACGTACATAGAAATGACATCATTAACAAAGCCATAAAACTCAGTAATTAAGACATATATAGTATTTGAGTTAGTGGAGGTATGTTTCGTAAATACGTATGATAACCAATTGTTCATACACATATAATTAGTTTGAGAGAACAAGTAAGTTTACTTATATTTTCAAAAGAACATTTATTATTAAGAATTTCAAGAGATGGACAGATTGTAGGATGATAAGTCGAGCATTTTATTTTGAACATTTTTAATTGTATTTATTTGAGACGAAGATAGGTTGAAAGTACCTGCGAAAAATTCGTCGTAATTGCAGAAAGTATAAAAAGGATTTAACCGACCAGAATTGTCATCATAAAGCCATGATACCATGGGAAGATTAAAGTCACCTAAAGCAATTAGGAGATCATTAGGCTTAAGTAAGTTGTTAATATGACATAAAAATGACACATGATGTAAGCAGACAGCTAAATCTGAGGCAAGAGGAATATATGAACATGTCAGGTAAAAATTCCTATCGTGTAGTTTAATGCGGACTCCAACAATCTCTATATCGCCAATATTACAACAGAATAATTTAGAATTAAGTACGTTCCGTTTTAACCATGTCTCAGTAAATTCAAGGAGATGATAATCACTGCTAGCACTATCTATGTATAAATTATGTAATTTGGTATTAAGTCCCCTAACGTTTTGATAAATAATTTTAAGTGGACAATGACTATTATTTAGTTTTTTGAATTATTATATGCAGTAGGAAGGAAAACAGCTTGATTAGAATATTTCATCCACTTACGTGGTGTAAATTCTCTTATGAAAGCATCCGTAGGCCAAAAATCTCCGGAAACCAGAGTATCAAAATACGGTTGTGGGATAGATATTTTAAAACCGGCCTGCTCACGTGGCTGTTGAATTATAAATTTCATAACACTTACAGAGCTTCTAGGAAGATTGGATATTTTATCACATATGTAATTTAAAATATCTTCTGCAGGTGTATTTGCAGCGACACGACTTAAAAAATTTGTTTATGTGGTGGTATAATACGTAGCTGCATAGGATTACGATTTCTAGATAACGACTTGACATGGGCAAGTCATCTAGCTGACCTGTCGGAAAAGATGATACAGCTAGCGGAACATCTGAATTAACCTTATGGTCCACAGATTTATCCATAACCGACCCAATTGACTGTGGTGACTTCAATAATTAATCAAGCAGTATAGACGGATTAACAGACGGAACAACGGCAACAAGCATCAGTTATGTTGTCTATGGAGGATGAACTACAACGGAAGGAATGTTCTGTTCAACAACAGCAGACGTGCTGTTGTCATCCAATCCATCAGTTAAGATACAAAATTTTTCGAGTTTTGTATGGAGGGTTACTGGTTACCCACTCCTGTACACTGCAAACATCCTTCCCACCACTACCTCGTTCAAGCAATTTACAATTATTAAAAGCCTCTTGGAAGGCATTAAACTTTTCGGTTAACTTTATTAACACGTTCACGCTGGCGTGTACCACCGGTGGCTCGCACTTGTCTGCTTTATCGGGCGGCGTGTACCACCGGTGGCTCACATTTGATTGTGCTATTACACGTACGTAACACCAAATATTTAGATCTTTAACACTTTTACTGTGTGAAAAAGAAGACCTGAGTGTCACGCTCTCGTTAAAACATTTATTTTTAAAAACAATTATAGTTATATTTTTTTTGACTGTACGAATTAACGTGGACGGACAGTTAAAAAAAAAACTATAATTGTTTTTAAAATTATAGTTAGAACGTATTATAAACATAATTTTTGTTCAATAACGTAAAGATAATAAGAATTTAGCTCCCGCCCGAGCAGACAATGGAAAACAGCGCCGGCGTGAACGTGTTAAATCTTTATTTAAAGTTGAAAATGCTGATTGAGTAAGCTTAAACAACTTATATATATAATACTCAATATCCATCTTTCTATACTTTTTACTGGACCAGCGTAGACCTTTGGTTCTGTTGGTTATGTAATTGGCGCCCAGTGAAGTCAGCACATTTAGAATGCGCTGCGCCATCACAGATGTAACATAACAAAAACGGTTCATTCTCAGCAGTTATTTTACAATTAGAATAAGAGCAATTCATTTTTGGTGCTCACGTTTGTACTAGAAAAACAATCTTTCATGTATAAATCACCAGTGCACCAGGCACTGTTCCAGGAGCATCTTTGGCCCCACCATCAGTAAATTCAGTCTCCACGATACCACCTCCGATAATGGAGTGAGGCTGATTGACTTTGCCGGGACGAGGAACATGGTGGTTAGTAGCACAAGATTCCAGCATTTCGACATTCCCAAAGCGACATGGCTGTCGTCTGATCTAACACTCAAAAATCAAATGCATCACGTTGCGCTAGATGGACGGCATGCTTTAAGGGTCATGGATGTGCAGGAGATCCGGGACCGCAACATTGATTCTTGATGCAGCCAATGTCTGCCCCGTTTAAGTACTGCCAACCCCACCCGTCAAAGTGCGGTATGGAAGCATGCAGTCGAAAAGCTGCAATCACAACAGACAGCTGTTGCTTATTCCACTCGACTCTCTCAGCTACTTGCTGAGTGTCGTCCTTTACAACCTGACGTTTCCGAGCAGTGGACACATGTGTCGCCCTCGATGTGCACTGCCGCTATGGAAGTGCTCGGATACCAGGGACCGCCTCGGTGGAATCATTGGTTTGACGATGAGTGCCGCCGCGCTGCTACAAAGAAAAATGCCGCATATCAAAATAGTCTGCAATCAGTTGCCACGCGTGCTGTGTGTGAAAGGTATAAGGAGAAAAGAAGAGACGAAGAACGCCTTTTCAGACGCAACAAAGAGAACATGAAAGGCGCGAGTTGGAAGTGAAAGAGATGCACAGAGGAATGAACGAAACCCTGAAATTCTATGGAAAGGTTAAACGTCTAACCGAGGGTTTCACAACAACACCTTCTTCCTCTGTCAAAGACAAAAATGGGAATCTGGTCACAGATGTACAAGAAGCTCTAAGGTTATGGGGAGAACACTTCTCTAATCTGCTTATCGGAAACGAAGAAGCAGATTTAGACCTGAACTCCGAACCACCAGTCACTGATGATGATGTTATATGCCCACCTCCAGACCAAAATGAGATAAGATCAGCTATCTCACAGCTAAAAAATAGCTTAGCGGCAGTCCCTAACGATCTTCCATCTGAGTTGTTCAAGGCTGGTGGTGATGAGTTGTTGAACCAGCTCATCAGCAATATTTGGTTGGAAGAGAGCATTGGCACAACAGCGCACTCTGTCAGATCCATAAGAAAAGAGACCCAACCGTATGCGCTAACTACCGTGGTATAAGTCTACTTTCTGTCGCATACAAAATATTATCTGGCGTAATATGTAAACGACTGAGTCCGTTTACTAACCAACTGATAGGCAACTATCAGTGTGGATTCAGATCTGGTCGATCCACTGTCGATCAGATGTTCAAGTTACGTGAGATCCTGGAAAAGACTCAAGAAAAACAAATCGACACACACCACCTTTTTGTCGACTCTACAATTCGCACGAAATTGTTTGCCGCCATGCCTGAGTTTGGTATCCCCGCTAAACTGATAATACTTAGCAAAATGACTTTGAGTGACACCAGGTCACTGAATAGGAATGGACTTCTCCGAACCTTTCGATACGTTTTTTAATATCATCATGGAAAAGGTGCTGCAGAATGTTGAGTTTAACACGAGTGGCACTATCTTTAACAAAAGTGTCAAGCATATGCCGACGATATTGACATCATTGGTCGGAAAGTGCGGGATGTTACCTCAGCTTTTGCAAAAATTGAGAAAGAATCAGCGAAGATGGGTCTTGCGGTGAACGAGGACAAAACGAAATATATGAACTCAACGTCCAGGGACTCGCGACGCCCCGTATCCCTTGCATGTTGTGACTAATAAAACATCGAGGTAGTCGAGAAATTTGTCTAGCTAGGTACAGCCGTACATATAATGTCAGCATTGATATAAAAGGGAGAATTATGTCTGCTAACAGGTGCTACTTTGGGCTAAGTAAGCAGTTCAACAGCAAAGCCCTCTCTCGTACGACAAAACTTGCACTCTATAAGACCCTCATTGTCCCTGTGCTTCTTTATGGCGCAGAAGCATGGACGCTAACGCTCTTCTAGGAGTGTTCGAGAGAAAAATACTCCGAAAGGTCTTTGGTGCTGTCCGAGTTGGCGATGAGTTCCGAACCAGAACGAATCTTGAGCTGCATGAGCTTTACGCCGACATTCGGCCAGCCATGATGATGATGATGAAAGAGAACATGTAGTCATATAAATAAAAAATATAAAGTTATGATATATAAATCAATAGTGGAACCACACTTCTCACAATTCTGTTTTTAATGAACGCAGGACAAATGAAAAGATTACAAGTGCTTCAAAATATAGCTATGAAATTTATATTGAATAAGAAATTCCCTAAATTGGCTAAGCGAAAATCAGATGATAGAGTATCACACCATGAAATTTGTATTTAAAATTAAAAATAATATGTTTCCAAAATATATTACCAATAAAATAAGGTATACATGTGAAATACACAATTGTAACACTAAAAATAAAAAAACTATGCATTACCATTAATAAGAACTAAAAGTAACAAACAAAATGTGTTCTATAAAGGAATAAAAAAGTATAATGAACTTCCGAACGATATTAAGAATTGCGAAAACTTTAATGCAAAAAGGAGGATAAAAGACTTTGGATGAGAGTCTTATCTAAAAACAGAAATAAACAGCAAAAATCTGCTAAACCTAGCCCAGATGCGATTATAATCGAATTTAAAGGCCAGTTATCATACGCCGAGATTTTGCAGAAAATAAAAGTGGATCCGAAGCTCACGTAACTAGGTCAAAGTGTCATAAAGATTAGAAGGACACAGAAGAGAGACCTATTGCTCGAGCTGAAGTTAACACGGGAGAGAAACCTAATGAGTTTGCGGATATAATCAGCAACTCGGTTGGAAAAAAAAAGGCCGTAAAAAACTTAAGGAAAGGCTGACTGTAGAAGTAAGAAATAACGACGAAATTACTACGGGTGAAGGTGTACGCGAAGCACTAATATCGCACTGTGGTGAGTTATCAAAAAATACATGCAAGATAGTAAACATCCGCAGAGCATACGGCAACACACAAACCGCCACCGCTAGAATACCAGCAGATATGGCTAAAGTACTGCTGGACTTGGACAAAGCAAAGATTATGTGGGTAATATGCCGTATAAGGGAGCAGAAAACACTAAAAAAGTGTTTCAAATGTTTAGCGTACGGACATACAGCAGTATATTGCAGAAGATATGTCGCAGATGCGGTAAGAAAGGCCAAATTGCAATCCAGTGCGATAAGGTCCTTTATGTAAGTTATAGTTTTATGAGTTTGTTATGTTCACTTATATTGAAGTTAATATATATATGTATATGAATTTGTATAAGAAACAAGAAAGACAATAAAAGGAGGCACGTGAACTGAATACAACATGGCGCAGCCATGCTATTTTTAAAAAGTAAATGCAAAAATATTTAAAGTTTGATTTAGTAAATGGTTATTACACGGTCACAAATTAAAAGCGAAAAAAATTCTAGGGGCACTATGGCTTCTTATGATTCGTCAAGCTCAGGTGTTCGAAAGCCAGATTTTTTGAGATTTGAGGGTAATGTAGCAGAAAACTAACGTATTTTTAAACAGAATTTTGATGTTTTTGCAATTGCTGAATTTTTTGCAGGCGACTGAAATGCAAATAGATAATACTGCATATATTAATGCAATTGATAAAAAACGCAGTAATAAATATTCAATAATTGTGGGTAAAAATGAAAGAAGTCAGAAAAGAAACTGCAAGTAATGTAATAGGTGCAAAAGCACTATTAGAAGCGAGACTCGCATTAAATTCCAAGGAACTTGTAATAAAGTCTTTCACTGCTCTATGAAGTGCTCAGGGCTTGACCAGTACTCTGTGAAGATCCTGGATGGAAATAATTATATACGATTTATGCGTGATGATTGTGCGTAAAATGTTTGTGACATGGACTTGATAATAAAAGATGTTTATAGCAGCGTTGAAAAAAATAAGGAATTACTAATGAGATATAAGGATAAACTTGATGAATGTTTAAAAACTAGCAAAAATTAAATAAAAAATGGAATTCTGTGAAATTTTCGAAAAATTTATTGAAAACTTAGACAGCAATGTAAAGTGTATGCTAATAGTTGACAATCGATTGGCTAAAAAATACAACGTATAAACAAAAGTTACAGGATACTCTAAATGATAATAATCTAAAACAAATAATAAATGAGTATACCAGAATAACAGCAAACTCCAAAACTTTGATTGATTATGTCATAACTAACATTAAAGAGGTTTCAGCAACAACTAACTACGAAAAAAAAATGTCGGATTATGACTATTGAAATATGCATCAAACAACAACACAATAATCAAAACACCAAAACATATTATATAAATTATGCAAAATTTTTAGATATAATAAAGAAAGTTTTAAACGGCAATTACAAAACAAACTGATATATATTGATATCAATACCAATACCAATAATGTTGCACTTTTTGAACGATCACTGAAAGAAACAATATTAACGCACAAATTATGGAGACCGAAGAACACTTGGTAAATAAATGGTTCAACAACGAGCTTAGTTGTCTAAAATCAGTTAAAAATATTATATATAGAATAGCAAAGTACAATAACACATTACGAAGTTGGAGAGAGTATACGACAATAAGAAATAAGTATAATAATAAACTAAAACAAGCAAAAAATAATTACATTAGTAATATAATTGATACAACAAATGATCAAAAGCAAATACAAATTATGGAGACCGAAGAACACTTGGTAAATAAATGGTTCAACAACGAGCTTAGTTGTCTAAAATCAGTTAAAAATATTATATATAGAATAGCAAAGTACAATAACACATTACGAAGTTGGAGAGAGTATACGACAATAAGAAATAAGTATAATAATAAACTAAAACAAGCAAAAAATAATTACATTAGTAATATAATTGATACAACAAATGATCAAAAGCAAATACGGAGGGAGATAAAAAATATGTATTAAAGAAACCCGAATACAAAGTATATCCTGTATCTACTACTTTTATATTTCATACAGTTACTAACAATGAATTACTACATATATGTAAAGAAGATGAAAAACAAAAGTGACTATGAAACAATTTTCATAAATATGACCACAGACAATTGGAATATGGTTGGCAATATTTTGGTAAAAATAAAAAGGAAGGGGAATTCCATGGAATACCATGGAAAGTATCAATGATAGAAACCGGTAGAAAAAATACGTAATACAAATACAGTAAGACCCTGTTTAACGCTGTTTCGGTTTAGCCAGATTTAAGTAAGAGCGAAGACATTGGACACTCTGTCGATATGTGTCCAATATCCAATATGATATATTCACTATAACTGAAATTAGGTACCAATTTGTTGAAAATTATCCAAATTTTGACAGGAGTTCAAAAGCAACACAGGGTGTTATAGATCCTTTATCCACTTTGCAACAACTTCTAACATTAGATGCCTTCTTGACAAAAAGGCAGAAAACTGGAAACACAAAATAGACTGAATGATCTGACTGACTTAGAATTTTTTTTGTTTTTATAAGTATATTCGTTTATATATATTGTTTTTATTTTTGTAGGAAATAAATGTTTGGTTTTATTTTTATTAAAAAAAAATATAATTATTAAAATAAATACATAACCAATTTTCTATATATCTTTCCCTAACCCCATTATGTTATGATAGTCTCGTTTAGCGCGGTTTCGCATTACCTTAAGCGGCGCCTTACTGTATGTGTAAGAATTTCAGACCTACAAACTCATTGAAAACGTGTGAAATAATCATTGAGAAAGTTAAAAAAATTAAATTAGAAAACTATTTTAAAAATAATATTATCTTAACGAAGCTCCAAACGGATTTCAGAAGAAGTTTCTCATGCGAAACGCCTTTGAATTACGTTATAAATTAATAAAAAACAAATAAGGCTAAAATAATGGTATGATCATAGTTAATACAATAGTTAGTTAATAAGAATAATAATAATAATAATAAATAAATAAATTTTTTTAAAAACATAAAATAAAATAAAAATATTTTAATTTATATAAACGAACTGCCAAATATTACAAATAAATGTGATATACTGATGTATGCAGATGATACTTTAATTTACGCTATAGGAGACTCGATGGAAGAATGTTACGAAAAACTGAACTTTGATATATTTAATATTAATAAATGGTTAGCGATAAACAAAATAAAACTAAATAAAAACAAGATAGAAAAGTTCGGTTAAGACCGAAGCTTAAATACCCTCCACCTTTTGTAATGCTCTAAAAAATAAGCTCCTATTGCCATATTTATGTATTTCATGTACTTACGCAAATAGTGTTTTTTTTAAATTATAGGCGTTTGCGTTATTCAATCACGCCCATTTTTGGCACAGTCTTGGATAACAGTAGCCTTTATATATATACCAAATTTCAACTTAAAAGACATAGTATTGTGCGATATAAAATTTTTTAAAGATACAATTTTCCGAGATATGATGAGATTTTCGTTTATTGTGGGCGTGTCTCTTAACCGATTTTGCCCAATTTCAATACGGAACAGCGAAATTGAACTAAGAATACGTATGCAAAGTTTCAATTTGATATCTCAAAAATTACGACCGTGAGAGTGCCAACAACAGACGGACACACGGACACACGGACGGACATGTCTCAAACGATTTCTCTTTTCATGCTGATTAAGAATATATATGGTTTGTGGGGTCTCCGACGCTTCCTTCGATGTGTTGTAAACGGATGATCAAAATGAATATACCCTCTTCCCTAAGGTGGAGGGTATAAAAAAAACTAAGATAATGAAAATTAATTCGAATAGTGATTTAAATATAACTATAAACAAAGAATGTATTGAAAAATGCCCATTATTACAGTCATTACTTAAACAATGTCTAATAGTTATCATTTAACAATTTGTTGATTTCTTTTTCATTATTACAGTGCTTTCAAATATGACTAATGGTTATTGGTTTTATATCTGGTAAGACCGTGAAAATAATATGGTTTTATTGTCAAAATAAATAAATAAATATATGTCAATTTTAAAAAATTGTATGAAAATTTGGTATTTTTTGTTTTAAATAAGCGTAAAAATAGTATGGAAACCACAAAAGAAGAAAATACAAACAGCAATTTTTATTTGTTTTATATTTCTTTATTTCATTTTATATTAATACGTATATATAGTATATAGTTTTTATATTAATACGTATATATAGTATTTGTTTTAATATGTTTACAAATTGTGTTTGGCAATTAGATCAACTGTTTTACCAACTAATATTTAAACAATTGAAAAGTATTGGTTAAGTAATTGATGATATTCGACACTGTTATAACGAAATGTATGGTTTAGCAGTCAATATTTCTTTGAGTAATGACTGTTATAATGGGCATTATGCTATTTTTTGGAATTGCACATATTCTTAGTAATTCAATTAAACAAATCAAGACCATGGGAGCATTGCTATTTGTTATGTAAATGTCAATAATCGTCTAGTAAATTTGGCTTACACCAGAGAAAGCTTAAGAAGGCGGCCGCTTTATGTCCTAGTCAAGCTAAATCATGTCCGAAGTTAAAATGAGGCATGTAAATAATGAATTAATTTAATAAATCAATTTAAATATATTTGTGTGGGTTTTATAAACACATATCCACATATGGTGTATGAATTACATAAATGCAAGCATTTGTTACATGTTGAATGATGTACGAATTTAAAAGTTTTTAAAAGTGTAGAATTGACAAAATATGAAGCTTACTTGTTCCTTCTCTCTCAAAATACGTACCAACAATTTGGCAAAGGACTCTGTGATTGGTAACGAATATGATATATAGATATGTTTTGTGCATGCAATCATATATGTTTAGTACTAATCAATCGACTTGGAGAATATTGTGTAGTGTAGTGAAGGATTTACAATCGATATATTCCTAGTACGACCCGTGTCGTGCTTTTTTGATGCTTTGTCAAGTTGATTTTTATTAACTTTTTTGTTGTAATAGGATAGAGAAGTGTTAGAATATATATAAATTTCTTTAAAAAGTACATAAAACCAGTAAACACAAGCTATATTTGATAACACAAGTCATTATAACAAATGAAATCTTACGATATTTATCTTTTTTTACGAGAACTTTGCTCGTATAAATTTACCCGATATAAAGTGTACGATATTCAAGCATACGATATGGACCTGCAATTTAACTTGAGATTCTACCAGTAAAATTTAAGAGAGCGACACTCCGTCTTTGTATATAGAGATTTCTAGTGCTACTATGCCTAATTTACTTGTAAAGAGAATTTGTGTAATATCATCCATTATATGCAATGTTTTTGTTTTTTTAGGTTTGTTTTTCAATAGGGATTGCTCTGTTCTCTGACAGTTGTTTTGACAGTTCAAAGTGCGCATGTAATTGCCAAGGTGGATTTGATTCAACTGGTAAAGATCTGCTGGATCTGAGGAGAACTCGATGAGGGCGATTTCGAAACCGGTCCAGGTTCAACCCCTCCAGTCGCCAAGTATTAGTTTTTCGCATTTTTCAAATACATCACTACTTCAAATATAATGTCCATAAGAAATATTTATTTCAAAAATAATAATTATTTTTTAAAAATAAAAATATATAAAAAAATTAAATTACTTTTTGGTAATAAGAAAAATCCTTGTTAAATAAAAACACATATCTGTGTAAACGCACACGTTCATGCTAAAATTAGTGCGGGTCCGAACACGCAACTAGGAAGAACACATTTTTGTTCTCCCGACGCGCGAATGTAATTTGTTTCCGCCCGTTTCCAAGGTTACGGTCACCGGGTCAACCTATGTGCGGTCTTTGAAATAAAATATAATAAAAAATAGTTTCATATATATAAAAAAAAAAAAACAACAAAGTGAAAAAGCTAACTATATTAAAACAATATTAATAACATAAAAACAACAAGATAGAGAAGTTCGGTTAAGACCGAAGCTTAAATACTCTCCACCTTTTACAATCATCTAAAAATAAGTTCCTATTGCCATATTTATGTATATGACTGTTTCATGTACTTACGCAAATAGTGTTTTTTTTAAATTATAGGCGTTTGCGTTATTCAATCACGCCCATTTTTGGCACAGTGTTGAATAACGGTACCCTTTATATATATACCAAATATTGTGCGATATATAATTTTTTAAAGATACAATTTTTTCGAGGTATGATGAGATTTTCGTTCATTGTGGGCGTGTCTCTTAACCGATTTTGCCCCATTTCAATACGGAACAGCGAAATTGAACTAAGAATATGTATGCAAAATTTCAATTTGATATCTCAAAAATTACGACCGTGAGAGTGCCAACAACAGACGGACACACGGACACACGGACGGACACGTCTCAAACGATTTCTCTTTTCATGCTGATTAAGAATATATATGGTTTGTGGGGTCTCCGACGCTTCCTTCGATGTGTTGTAAACGGATGATCAAAGTGAATATACCCTCTTCCCTAAGGTGGAGGGTATAAAAACTATAATTAAATTCATAAAAATAAACGTAAAACAAGATAGAAAAGTTCGGTTAAGACCGAAGCTTAAATACCCTCCACCCTCTCAAAAATAAGTTCCTATTGCCATATTTTTGTATATGATTATTTCATGTACTTACGCAAATAGTGTTTTTTTTTAATTTTAGCCGTTTGCGTTATTCAATCACGCCCATTTTTGGCACAGTGTTGGATAACGGTACCACTTATGTTTATTCTAAATTTCAAGTTGATAGGCTTAGTATTGTGCGATATATAATTTTTTAAAGATACAATTTTTTCGAGGTATGATGAGATTTTCGTTTATTGTGGGCGTGTCTCTTTACCGATTTTGCTCAATTTCAATACGGAACAGCGAAATTGAACTAAGAATACGTATGCAAAGTTTCAATTTGATATCTCAAAAATTACGACCGTGAGAGTGCCAACAACAGATGGACACACGGACATGTCTCAAACGATTTCTCTTTTCATGCTGATTAAGAATATATATGGTTCGTGGGGTCTCCGAGGCTTACTTCGATGGGTTGTAAATGGATGATCAAAATGAATATACCCTCATCCCTAAGGTGGATGGTATTAAAAAACATAGAGATGACCTCACCCCCCGGCTAAGGTAAAGAAGAAATAACATCAATAACAACATCATCTATAACAATATCAACAACAAACAACATCAGCAATAACATAAAATCAGCACGATCTTCAGTAATAACTACAAAAACATCAACAACAGGGACAACAGCATCATCAAATCATCAATGAACTTCCACAATAATAGTCATTTTATACTACTGTAAGTCAACAACTTTTTCCACGTCCACTTCGCTGCTCAAATCGTCCTACTTGTTATACGTAAAAAAAAAAATAAAAACCGCTACCTTCCACATCTTAGAGATGAGAAAGATCACGACATATTACAACATCTCTGTTTCATTTAAATCCCATATCTCGGCCATTTCTGACTTATCTTCAGCCCCTGAAGATTCAAAATCAAACACATCATCAGTTTCTTCCGACCAGGGCTTCATTTTATCTGCACTAGTAGTTGTAACCCTTGAACCGTCTCCATTACCCGTGCGCTCTATTCCATATCTATCAAAACCATTGACTCGAACAACCTTGTATGGGCCAAGATACTTGGGTCGAAGTTTAAGACCAGTGCCCAATTGCGTACGTTCAACTGCAACAATGTCACCCACCTTATATTTTATTGCTTTTTTACGTTTTTTGTTATACTGCCTACAGTTTTCTTCTTGAATTTTGGCTATATCCACTTTGGCTCTCTCTCTAAAAATTCACGTTCAGCACAATAACTATTCGCATATTCCTCTTCGATCAATTGCATTATACGAAAATCATGCGCGCCTCGCATTGTTGTGCCAGTTAACAACTTAAATGGTGACATTTGTATGGACCGTTGAAATGTAGCGTTAATATTACGTTGAACTGCTTTAACATGTAAAAACCATTTTTCGGGATCGTCTAATGAAAGCTTGGTAAAACTGGATATAATTATAAAATTTAATCTTTCGACTTGCTCGTTACCTCTTGGCAGGCCAGCTCTAATAGAGCAGTGTTTTATATTATGGGCTCCGCAATACTCATGAAAACTATTGGCTTGGGAAGCTCCACCTTTATCAGTAATGACACGAGCTGGATAACCAAAGGTGTCGGCAACAATTTCATAACTTTTAATAACTTCTTCTGTACTCAGAGACTTAGTTGGTAATAGCCAACAAAATTTTGTAAACCCATCTATCATTGACAAAATATATTTGTAATCTTTTTTAGTTGTTGTAAGCGGTCCAAGATGATCAAAATGTAGAGTTTCCAATGGCATATCACCCTTCGGAATTGGATAAAAAAAAAGATTCTCGTTTGCCACATTTACGTTCAGCTAAGATACATTTCACACAATTAGCAATACAGGCATCGATTCTTTTTTTCAAATTACTTACATAAAATTCCTTTTGAATGACATCTTCCATTTTTCTGTGATGAAAATGACCCTGCTCATAAATTTGACGAATAAGATTAGTTTTCATCTTATCTGGAACAACATATAACAATTTGTTTTGTAAATTTTTACATAAAATGCCATGATGCATTATATAATCATTATAAGGACCGTTTTCCAACAACTTAATAATTGCATTTAACTGTTCATCTTTTCGTTGAGCTTCTTTAATTTTGTAAAGAATATCGCTTTCAACTCTCGCACACAAGCATAAAGTATTTCGGCTGAGCGCGTCCGCATGTGACATTTTTGAACCATGTCTATGTTCTACTTCGTTATCATATTCCTCTAGCAATAATGCCCAACGCGCTACTCTTGTAACCAAATCTCGTTTTTTAAGTGTCATTTCAAATGCCATGCAATCAGTAACAAGTTTGAAACGCTGCCCCAACAAATATACACGAAATTTTTTAACTGCTTCTACCACTGCTAAAACCTCAAGTTCGTAGCTGGTATACTTTTGTTCAGCTTCAGAAGTCTTCTTATTAAAATAATATACAGGATGTAATTTTTTATCTTCTCGTTGAAACAAAATCGCTCCAAATCTAAATTTACACGCATCAGTATGCAATTCGGTAGGGAAACCATACTCAAAAATTTTCAAAATCGGTTTACTTATAAGTGCTTGTTTTAATTGGTTAAATGCACAAACCTGTTATTCTTGGAAATGAAACTTAGCATCCTTCTTTAATAAGTCGCTCAAAGGCCTAGCGATCAACGAGTAATTTAATATGAACTTACGAAAATAATTTGTAAGACCAAGAAAACTTTGTAATTGCTTTTGCGTTTTTGGTTGTGGAAAATCTCTAACTGCTATTTCATCTTTCAAAATTTGACACTTCTTCCACTTTATGTGTAAGCCATATTCTTCCGCTACTTTCAATACCGTTTTCAATCGAACTAAACCTTCTTCAACAGATGATGCAGGAACAACTATATCATTTATGTAAATCACCACCAAACCTTTTTTTATAAGATCTTGTAAGACATAATATATTTTTGAAACACACTTGGGGAATTACATAACCCAAACGTACAAGTAAAAATTCGAATTGACCATCATTCGTTACGAAAGTAGTAAACTTTCTACTTTCCGGCTCGATACTGACGTGAAAAAATCCATTCTCCAAATCTAGAGTGGAAAACCAATGTGCTCCTTGTAGACAATCAATCTGATCTTCTATAATAGGTATAGGATATCTATCTTTGTGGATTTTCCTGTTAATTGCTCTAAAATCTACACAAAGCCTATAAGATTCTTAATCAACACCACAGGACTTGCATAGTCAGACACACTTTCTTGAATTATACCTTTTCGCAGCCATTCACCTATTTGCTGTGAAATAATCCGTTGCTCGTGTGGTGGAAACCGTCTTGGTGTCTGATAAACAGGGCGATCGTCAACTGGAATGATTTTCATTTGTATTGGCGTATCAGTATAAACTTTGGGGTTGTAAGCTTGTATAATATTGCGAATTGTAGTTTGAACATTAAGTTTTAAATGTGAAAGATCAGGTAAATCGTTGCTTATAATGTCCTCAACTTGTATTTTTGTTAAAAAACATTGTTGATCTTCTTCGTTTTTATTATTTATTTCTGATTTTTCTTGTAAATTTTCATGTTTCCATATCGTAACTTTACCATTTTCAATTTTGATCACTGCTTCACGTAAAAAATTTAGACCAAGTATAAAATCTAGTTGCATATAAAAATCATCAATAACGTAAACTTTGATGTTTTCGAAAATATCAAGACCAATTTGTATTTTGGTTAAAAATGATGCTTTGGTTTTAACTTTTGCTCCTAAACTTATTATTGTAGTTGGCGGTTCATTACAATATTGTTGAACGTTGATACGGCAAGCATAAGAACTTTTAATAATGCAAACATCGCTACTCGTATCAAGCAGAGCATCAATTCTAAACTCGTTAATTTTTACTGGAACGTACATACCATTGCTTGTTGTCGTAAGTAAATTAAAATTTGCAGTGCGTTGACTGGAACAATCATTACTTTTGTGGCCAAACTTGTTGCATTTAGGGCCTTTCTCTTTATCAGGGCAAGCATAAAATGCGTGATCTTTCGCACCACAATTGTAACAATGTGCGTTAGTTTTATTCTGCAAACAATTTGTTCGATTAGTAATGCCTTTATTTTTGTTTTCAACTTGTACTCTGCATACTCTTCAAATTCGGCTAGCCATTTTATAACACTTAACTTCTTTTCGCTCGTATATTTTCGCACAATATTTTCGAAATCTGAGAAGTTAAATCGAATACTATCTGTTAGTGCTGTTGTTGTTTCGCGAATACACGTAGAATTGCTTTGAAGGTCACCTTGAAAGTTAACCGCCATGTTGCTGCTTTGGCGATGCCTTCTTGCGCTCATTTTTAATTTATTTAACTGAACACTAACTTTTACTCAAGTTATTGTTCAGATCTTAGCTTTAATTATCAACTTTAATTTAGAATTATTTTTCAATCATCAACTTTGTCTACCAAGTTTTATGTATATCTTTAAATTTATTCTTTAAATTTTTCCAAAATCTGTGAGTTTATTCATCAAGTTTTTATCTCAATCCGTGAGTTTATTCATCAAGTTTTTATCTAAATCCGTGAGTTTATTCATCAAGTTTTTATCTCAATCCGTGAGTTTATTCATCAAGTTTTTATCTCTATCCGTGAGTTTATTCATCAAGTTTTTATCTCTATCCCACTTCTGACAC